>CM057007.1:90577932-90933998 GCA_029891345.1 Dryococelus australis | reverse complement strand
CCTCGATGTCGCAGATGCTGCTGTAACCCTTGATGTCGAGTGACGCTGTAGCCCTCGATGTCGAGACGCGTAGCCCGATGCGATGTGTTAGCCCTCGATGTCGAGATGCTGCTGTAGCCCTCGATGTCGAAGAGACGCTGTAGTCCTCGGTGTCGAAGATGCGCTGTAGTCCTCGATGTCGCAGATGCCGTGTAGCCTCGATGTCGCAGATGCCGCTGTAGTCCTCGATGTCGCAGATGCCGCTGTAGCCCTCGATGTCGCAGATAGCCTGTAGCCTGCTGATGTCTCAGATGCAGATGCCTGTTGTCCTCGATGTCGAACGAGATGTTGTAGTCCTCGCTGTAGCAGATGCCGCTGTAGCCCTCGATGTCGCAGATGCCGCTGTAGCCCTCATGTCGCAGATGCTGCTGTAGTCCTCTGAGTCGCAGATGCCGCTGTAGCCCGCGATGTCGCAGATGCCATTGTTGTCCACGATGTCGAAGGAGATGTTGTAGTCCTCGCTGTAGCAGATGCCGCTGTAGCCCTCCATTGTCGCAGATGCCGCTGTAATCCTCGATGTCGCAGATGCCGCTGTAGCCCTCTGTGTCACAGATGATGCTGTAGCCCTCGATGTCGTAGATGCTGCTGTAGCCCTCGATGTCGAAGGAGACGCTGTAGTCCTCGGTGTCGCAGATGCCGATGTAGTCCTCGATGTCGCAGATGCCGCTGTAGTCCTCGAGTCGCAGAAGCCGCTGTAGCCCTCGATGTCGCAGATACCATTGTTGTCCTCGATGTCGAAGGAGATGTTGTAGTCCACGCTGTAGCAGATGCCGCTGTAGCCCTCGATGTCGCAGATGCCGCTGTAATCCGCGATGTCGCAGATGCCGCTGTAGTCCTCGGAGTCGCAGATGATGCTGTAGCCCTCGGAGTCGCAGATGCAGCTGTAGACCTCGATGTCGCAGATGCTGCTGTAACCCTCGCTTGCGCAGTTGACGCTGTAGCTCTCGTTTCGTAGATGCTGCTGTAGTCCTCGATATCGCAGATGCTGCTGTAGCCCTCGATGTCGAAGGAGATTCTGTAGTCCTCGAGTCGCAGATGCCGCTGTAGCCCTCGATGTCGCAGATGCCATTGTTGTCCTCGAGTCGAACGAGATGTTGTAGTCCTCGCTGTACAGATGCCGCTGTAGCCCTCGATATCTCAAATGCCGCTGTAATCCTCGATGTCGCAGTTGCCTCTGTAGCCCTCGCTGTCGCAGATGACGCTGTAGCCCTCGATGTCGTAGGTGCTGCTGTAATCCTCGAGTCGAAGGAGTTGCTATAGCCCTCGATGTCGCAGATGCCGCTGTAGCCCTCGATGTCGCAGATGCCCCTGTAGCCCTCGGAGTCGCAGATGCAGCTGTAGTCCTCGATGTCGCAGATGCTGCGAAGCCCTCGATGTCGTAGATGCCGCTGTAGCCCTCGATGTAGAAGAAATGCTGTAGCCTCGATGTCGCAGATGCCGCTGTAGCCCTCGATGTCGAAGAAATGCTGTAGTCCTCGGAGTCGCAGATGCCGCTGTAGCCCTCAATGTCGAAGATGTGCTGTAGCCCTCGATGTCGCAATGCCGCTGTAGCCCCGATGTCGCAGATGCCACTGTATCCCTCGATGTCGCAGATGATGCTGTAGTTCTCGATGTCGCAGATGCCGCTGTAGCCCTCCATGTCCAGATGCTGCTGTAGCCCTCGATGACGCAGATGCCACTGTAGCCCTCGATGTCGCAGATGCCGCTGTAGTCCTCGGAGTCGCAGATGCTGCTGTAATTCCTCGATGTCGCAGATGCCGCTGTAGTCCTTGATGTCGAAGGAGATGCTGTAGTCCTCGAACGCAGATGCCGCTGTAGCCCCGATGTCGAACTGCTGAGCCCTCGATGTCGCAGATGCCGCTGTATGTCCTCAGAGTCGAAGATGAGCTGTAGTCCTCGCTGTCGCAGATGCCGCTGTAGCCCTCGATGTCCAGATGCCGCTGATATCCTCGATGACGCAGATGCCACTGTAGCCCTCGATGTCGCAGATGCCTCTGTAGCCCCTCGGAGTCGCAGATGCTGCTGTATTCCTCGATGTCGCAGATGCCGCTGTAGTCCTTGATGTCGAAGGAGATGCTGTAGTCCTCGGAAACGCAGATGCCGCTGTAGCCCACGATGTCGCAAATGCTGCTGAGCCCTCGAGTCGCAGATGCCTGTAGTCCTCAGAGTCGCAGATGCCGCTGTAGCCTCGATGTCGCAAATGACGCTGTTAGTCCCGAGTCGCAGATGCCGCTGTAGCCCTCGATGTCGCAGATGCGCTTTAGCCCTCTATATCGAAGAGATGCTGTAGTCCTCGAGATCGCAGATGCCCTGTAGCCCTCGATGTCGCAATGCCGCTTTAGCCCCGATTCGACATGAGATGTGTAGTCCTCGGAGTTCGCAGATGCCGCTGTAGCCCTCGATGTCGCAGATGCCGCTTTAGCCCACGATATCGAATGATGCGCTGTAGTCCTCGAGTCGCAGATGCCCTGTAGCCTCGAGTCGCAGATGCCGCTTAGCCCTCGATGTCAAAGAATGCTGTAGTCCTCGGAGTTGCAGATGCCCCTGTAGCCCTCGGAGTCGCAGATGATGCTGTAGACCTGATTCGCAGATGCGCTGAGTCCTCGATTCGTACATGCCGCTGTAGTCCTCGATGTCGAAGAGATGCTGTAGTCCTCGATTCGCAGATGCCGCTGTAGTCCTCGGAGTCGCAGATGCTGTCGTAGATCTCGATGTCGCAGTCCGCTAGTCTCGATGTCGGAGATCTGTAGCCTCGATATCGCAGATGCCGCTGTAGTCCTCGGAGTCGCAGATGCTGTCGTAGTCTCGATTCGCAGATGCCGCTGTAGTCCTCGATGTCGAAGGAGATGCTGTATCCTCGGATCGCAGATGCCGCTGTAGCCCTCGATGTCGCAGATGCCGCTGTAAGCCCTCGATGTCGCAGATGCGCTGTAGCCCCGATGTCGCAGATGTGCTGTACCTGCTGCCAGTGACGCTGTAGCCCTCGATGTCGTAGATGCGCTGTAGTCCTCGCATGTCACAGATGTGTGTAGCCCTCGATGTCGTAGATGCTGCTGTAGCCCTCGATGTCGCAGAACTGTAGTCCTCGGTGTCGAAGATCCCATGTGTCTCGATGTCCAGATGCCGATGTAGCCCTCGATATCGCAGATGCCGCTGTAATCCTCGATGTCGCAGATGCCGCTGTAGTCCTCGAGTCGCAGAAGCCGCTGTAGCCCTCGATGTAGCAGATGCCATGTAGTCCTCGATGTCGCAGATGCTGTAGTCCTCGCTGTAGCAGATGCGCTGTAGCCCTCGATGTCGCAGATGCCGCTGTAGCCCTCGATGTCGAGATGCTGCTGTAGTCCCTCGAGTCGCAGATGCCGCTGTAGCCCTCGATGTCGCAGATGCCTGTGCCCGATGTCGAGATGTTGTAGTCCTCGCTGTAGCAGATGCGCTGTAGCCCTCGATGTCGCAGATGCCGCTGTAATCCTCGATGTCGCAGATGCCGCTGTAGCCCTCTTGTCACAGATGATGCTGTACCCTCGATGTCGTAGATGCCTGCTGTAGCCCTCGATGTCGAAGGAGACGCTGTAGTCCTCGGTGTCGCAGATGCCGATGTAGCCCTATGTCGCAGATGCCGCTGTAGTCCTCGAGTCGCAGAAGCCGCTGTAGCCCTCGATGTCGCAGATACCATTGTTGTCCTCGATGTCGAAGGAGATTTGTAGTCCCCGTGTAGCAGATGCCGCTGTAGCCCTCGATGTCGCAGATGCCGCTGTAATCCGCGATGTCGCAGATGCCGCTGTAGTCCTCGGAGTCGCAGAGATGCTGTAGCCCTCGGAGTCGCAGATGCAGCTGTAGACCTCGATGTCGCAGATGCTGCTGTACCCTCGCTTGCGCAGTTGACGCTGTAGCTCCTCGTTTTCGAGATGCTGCTGTAGTCCCTCGATATCGCAGATGCTGCTGTAGCCCTCGATGTCGAAGGAGATTCCTGTAGTCCTCGGAGTCGCAGATGCCGCTGTAGCCCTCGATGTCGCAGATGTGCCATTGTTGTCCTCGAAGTCGAACGAGATGTTGTAGTCCTCGCTGTAGCAGATGCCGCTGTAGCCCTCGAGTTCCAAATGCCGCTGTAATCCTCGATGTCGCAGTGCCCTGTAGCCTCGTGTCGCAGATGACGCTGTAGCCCTCGATGTCGTAGGTGCTGCTGTATCCTCGAGTCGAAGGAGTTGCTATAGCCCTCGATGTCGCAGATGCCGCTGTAGCCCTCGATGTCGCAGATGCCCCTGTAGCCCTCGGAGTCGCAGATGCAGCTGTAGTCCTCGATGTCGCAGATGCTGCAGAAGCCCTCGATGTCGAGATGCCGCTGTAGCCCTCGATGTAGAAGAAATGCTGTAGCCTCGATGTCGCAGATGCCGCTGTAGCCCTCGATGTCGAAGAAATGCTGTAGTCCTCGGAGTCGCAGATGCCGCTGTAGCCCTCATGTCGAAGATGATGCTGTAGCCCTCGATGTCGCAAATGCCGCTGTAGTCCCCGAGTCGCAGATGCCACTGTATCCCTCGATGTCGCAGATGATGCTGTAGTCTCGATGTCGCAGATGCCGCTGTAGCCCTCATGTCACAGATGCGCTGTAGCCCTCGATGACGCAGATGCCACTGTAGCCCTCGATGTCGCAGATGCCTCTGTAGTCCTCGGAGTCGCAGATGCTGCTGTATTCCTCGATGTCGCAGATGCCGCTGTAGTCCTCGATGTCGAAGAGATGCTTAGCCTCGAACGCAGATGCCGCTGTAGCCCTCGATGTCGCCAAATGCTGCTGAAGCCCTCGATGTCGCAGATGCCGCTGTAGTCCTCGAGTCGCAGATGCCGCTGTAGCCCTCGATGTCGCAGATGCCGCTGTAGCCCTCATGTCGCAGATGCGCTGTAGTCCTCGATGTCGCAGATGCTGCTGTAGCCCTCGATGTCGCAGATGCCGCTGTAGCTCCTCGATGTCGCAGAGTGCTGTAGCCCTCGTGTCGCAGATGCCGCTGTAGCCCTCGATGTCGCAGATGCTGGTAGCCTCGAGTCGCAGATGCCGCTGTAGCCCTCGATGTCGAAGAATGCTGGTAGCCTCGATGTCGCAGATGCCGCTGTAGCCCTCGATGTCGAGAATGCGCTGTAGCCCTCGATGTCGCAGATGCCGCTGTAGCCTCGATGTCGAAGAGATGCTGTAGTCCTCGATGTCGCAGATGCCGCTGTAGCCCTCGATGTCGCAGAGTCGCTTGTAGCCCTACGATAGTCGCAGATGCCGCTGTATGCCCTCGATGTCGCAGATGCGCTGTACACCTCGATGTCGCAGATGCCGCTGTAGCCCTCGATGTCCAGATGTCTCTGTAGTCCTCATTGTCGAACGAGATGCTGTAGTCCTCGGAGTCGCAGATGCCGCTGTAGCCCTCGTTGTCGCAGATAGCTGCTAAGCCCTCGATGTCGCAGATGCCGATGTAGCCCTGATTGTCGCAGATGCCGTGTAGCCTCGATGTCCAAGGAGACTAAGTAGCCCTCGATATTGCAGATGCCGCTGTAGTCCTCGAGTCGCAGATGCTGCTGTCGCCCTCGATGTCGCAGATGCCGCTGTAGTCCTCGATGTCGAAGGAGATGCTGTATTCCTCGAGTCGCAGATGCCGCTGTAGCCCTCGATGTCGCAGATGCGCTGTAGTCCTCGGAGTCGCAGATGCTGCTGTAGTCCTCGTTGTCGCAGATGCCGTGTAGTCCTCGATGTCGCAGATGCGTGTAGCCCTCGCTGTCCAGATGCCGCTGTAGCCCACGATGTCGCAAATGCGCTGAAGCCTCGATGTCGCAGATGCCGCTGTAGTCCTCGATGTGCAGATGTATCTGTAGCCTCGATGTCGCAGATGACGCTTTAGTCCTCGGAGTCGCAGATGACGCTGTAGCCCTCGATGTCGCAGATGCCGCTGTATCCTCGACGTCGCAGATGCTGCTGTAGCCCTCGATGTCGCAGATGTCCGCTGTACCCTCGCTGTCGCAGATGACGCTGTAGCCCTCGATGTCGAGGATGCGCTGTAGTCCTCGAGGTCGAAGAGTTGCATAGCCCTCGATGCGCGATGCCGCTGTAGCCCTCGATGTCGAAGAGTTGCTGTAGCCCTCGATATCGCAGATGCTGCTGTAGCCCTCGATGTCGAAGGAGATGCTGTAGTCCTCGATGTCGGAGATGCCGCTGTAGTCCTCGATGGCATGTGCTGTGCCAGTCGAGAGCGCGTAGCTCGTTCGAAGAAGCTAGCCGTCGCAATGCGCTGCCGTGTGCAGCTGACCCTCGTGTCCAATCTTAGCCGATCGAGTGGCGTCTCGAGTCGAAGGTGAGTCCCGGTCCAGATGCCGTGTCCCGAGGCGTGCGCTGTACCTCGGCGCAGAAGCCGCTGAGCTCGTCCATGCTGGTCCGTGTCGAAAGTGTGTGTCCACGCTGTGATGCGTGACCTCGTCGAGATGGGTAATCCGAGTCGCAGATCGCTAGCCTCGAGTCGCATGCGCTTACCTTGTCCGATCTGTGCTCGATCGCAATGCCTGTCCTCGAGTCCAGTGCATGTAGACTCGATTCGCAGTTGAAGCCCTCATTCGTAGATGCCGCTGTCCTCGAGGCAATCGCTTAGCCCAGTCGGATGCTTAGCCTGTGAGAGATGTGAGTCTCGAGCGATCGTGTACTCATGTCGCAGATGCTGTGCTCATGTGAGGCGAGCTCATTCCAATGCGCGTTCGGTGTGTACTCGATGTCGAGTGGAGTCTCGATCAGATGCCTGTACCCTCATGCAAGTGCTGACCCTCGTCGCGATCGTAGCCTCGGTGCAATCTGTGCCTCGATGTGAAGGTGTGTAGCTCGATTCGAGATCGTGTGCTCGATCGCAGTCGCGAGCCTCGTGCGCAAAGCGCTAGCTCGATCGAAGGGTATCCTCGATGTTGGATGCGCCGTCTCTGCAATGGTGTCCGAGTCAAGTTGGCCTCGATTCATGCGCTGTAGCTCGATGTCGATGCGCTTAGCTCATGCGAGACGCGTAGTCCTCGGAGTCGCAGATGACGCTGTAGCCTCGATGTCGAAGGGATGTTGTACTCCTCGATGTCGCAGATGCTGCTGAATCCCTCGATGTCGTAGATGCTGCTGTAGCCCTCGATGTCGAAGGAGTTGTTGTAGCCCTCGATGTCGCAGATGCTGCTGAAGCCCTCGATGTCGAAGGAGATGCTGTAATCCTCGGTGTCGCAGATGCCGCTGTAGCCCTCGATGTCGAAGGAGATGCTGTAGTTCTCGGAGTCGCAGATGCTGCTGTAGCCCTCGATGTCGCAGATGCCGCTGTAGTCCTCGATGTCAAAGGAGATGCTGTAGTCCTCGGAAATGCAGATGCCGCTGTAGCCCTCGATGTCGCAAATGCTGCTGAAGCCCTCGATGTCGCAGATGCCGCTGTAGCCCTCGATGTCGAAGGATATGTTGTAGTCCTCGATGTCGCAGATGCCGCTGTAGTCCTCGGAGTCGCAGATGCCGCTGTAGCCCTCGATGTCGCAGATGCCATTGTTGTCCTAGATGTCGAATGAGATGTTGTAGTCCTCGCTGTCCCAGATGCCGCTGTAGCCCTCGATGTCGCAGATGCCGCTGTAAGCCTCGATGTCGCAGATGCCGCTGTAGTCCTCGGAGTCGCAGATGACGCTGTAGCCCTCGATGTCGCAGATGCCGCTGTAGCCCTCGATGTCGCAGATGCCCCTGTAGCCCTCGGAGTCGCAGATGCAGCTGTAGTCCTCGATGTCGCAGATGCTGCTGAAGCCCTCGATGTCGTAGATGCCGCTGTAGCCCTCGATGTAGAAGGAATGCTGTAGCTCTCGATGTCGCAGATGCCGCTGTAGCCCTCGATGTCGAAGGAGATGCTGTAGCCTCGATGTCGCAGATGCCGCTGTAGTCATCGATGTCGAGAGATGCTGTATCCTAGATGTCGCAGATGCCGCTGTAGCCCAGATGTAGCAGATGTCGCTGTAGCCGTCGATATCGCAGATGCGCTGTAGCACTCGATGTCGCAGATGCCGCTGTAGTCCTCGGAGTCGCAGATGCCGCTGTAGCTCTCGATATCGCAGATGCCGCTGCAGTCGTCGATGTTGAAGATGCGCTGTAGCCCTCATGTAGCAGATGCCGCTGTTGTTCTCGATGTCGCAGATGCCGCTGTAGCCTCGATATCGAAGAGATGCGTAGTCCTCGATGTTGTAGATGCTGCTGTTGCCCTCGATGTCGAAGGAGATGCTGTAGTCCTCGATGTCGCTGATGCCGCTGTAGCCCTCGATGTCGCAGATGCCGCTGTAGCCCTCGATGTCGCAGATGCCGCTTTAGCTCTCGGCATCGCAGATGCAGCTGCAGTCCTCGATGTCGCAGATGACCGCTGCAGTCCTCGATGTTGCAGATGCCACTGTAGCCCTGGATGTCGCAGATGCCGCTGTAGCCCTCGATTTCGCATAGGCCACTGTAGTCCTCGATGTCGCAGAAGTGCTGTAGCCTCGATGTCGCAGATGCAGCTGTAGCCCTCGATGTCGAAGGAGTTGCTGTAGCCCTCGATGTCGCAGTTGCCGCTGTAGTCCTCGGAGTCCAGATAATGCTCTAGTCCTCGATGTCGCAGATGCCGCTGTAGACCTCGATGTCGCAGATGCCGCTGTAGCCCTCGAATCGCAGAGGCCGCTGTAGTCCTCGAGTAGCAGATGTCGCCGTTAGCCCTCGATGTCGAAGATGCCGCTGTAGTCCTCGAGTCGCAGATGCTGCTCTAGTCCTCGATGTCGCAGATACCGCTGTAGCCCTCGATGTCGAAGGAATGCTGTTGTCCTCGATGTCGCAGATGCCGCATTAGCCCTCGATGTCGCAGATGCCGCTGTAGCCCTCGATGTCGCAGATGCCGATTAGCTCTCGTCATCGCAGATGCCGCTGCAGTCCTCGATGTTGCAAATGCCGCTGCAGTCCTCGATGTTGCAGATGCCACTGTAGCCCAATGTCGCAGATGCCGCTGTAGCCCCGATGTCGCAGATGCCGCTGTTGTCCTCGATGTAGCAGATACCGCTGTAGCCTCGATGCGAAGGGAGATGCTGTAGCCTCGTGGTGGTCGCAGATGCCGCTGTAGACCTCGATTTCGCAGATGCCGCTGAGCCTTCGATGTTGCAGATGCCGCTGTAGCCCTCGATGTCGCAGATGCGCTGAACCCTCGATTCGTAGTATGCCGCTGTATCCCTCGATGTCGCAGATGCTGCTGTAGCCCTCGATGTCGTAGATGACGCTGTAGCCCTCGATGTCGAAGAGATGCTGTAGTCCTCGATGTCGCGATGCCACTGTAGCCCTCGATGTCGCAGATGCCGCTGTAGCCCTCGATGTCGCAGATGCCGCTGTAGCTCTCGATATCGCAGATTCCCGCTGAGTCCTCGATGTTGAAGATGCCGCTGTAGCCCTCTATGTAGCAGATGCCGCTGTTGTTCTCGATGTCGCAGATGCCGCTGTAGCCCTCGATATCGAAGGAGATGCGTAGTCCTCGATGTTGAGATGCTGCTGTTGCCCTCGATTGTCGAAGGAGATGCTGTAGTCCTCGATGTCGCTGATGCCGCTGTAGCCTCGATGTCGCAGATGCCGCTGTAGCCCTCGATGTCGCAGATGCCTTGCGCTTTCAGATCTCCGTGCATTCGCAGATGCCGCTGTCAGTCCTCGATGTTGCAGATGACGCTGCAGTCCTCGATGTTGCAGATGCCACTGTAGCCCTGGATGTCGCAGATGCCGCTGTAGCCCTCGATTTCGCATAGGCCACTGTAGTCCTCGATGTCGCAGAAGTCCGCTGTAGCCCTCGATGTCGCAGATGCGCTGTACCCTCGATGTCGAAGGATTGCTGTAGCCCTCGATGTCGCAGATGATGCTGTAGCCCTCGATGTCGCAGAGGCCATGTGTACCTCGATTTCGAAGGAGATGTTGTATTCCTCGCTTCCCAGATGCCGCTGTAGCCCTCGATGTCGCAGATGCGTGTAGCCCTCGATGTCGCAGATGACGCTGTAGTCCTCGATGTCGAAGGAGGGCTGTAATCCTCGAGTCGCAGAAGCCACTGTAGCCCTCGATGTCGCAGATGCCGCTGTAGTCCTCGGAGTCGCAGATGCTGCTGTATTCCTCGATGTCGCAGATGCCGTTGTAGTCCTCGATGTCGAAGGAGATGCTGTAGTCCTCGGAAACGCAGATGCCGCTGTAGCCCACGATGTCGCAAATGCTGCTGAAGCCCTCGATGTCGCAGATGCCGCTGTAGTCCTCGGAGTCGCAGAAGCCCCTGTAGCCCTCGATGTCGCAGATGCCATTGTTGTCCTCGATGTCGAAGGAGATGTTGTAGTCCTCGCTGTAGCAGATGCCGCTGTAGCCCTCGATGTCGCAGATGCCGCTGTAATCCTAGATGTCGCAGATGCCGCTGTAGCTCTCGATGTCACAGATGATGCTGTAGCCTTCGATGTCGTAGATGCTGCTGTAGCCCTCGATGTCGAAGGAGACGCTGTAGTCCTCGGTGTCGCATATGCCGATGTAGTCCTCGATGTCGCAGATGCCGCTGTAGTCCTCGGAGTCGCAGATGCCGCTGTAGCCCTTGATGTTGCAGATGCCGCTGTAGTTCTCGGAGTCGCAGATGCTGCTGTAGTGCTCGATGTCGCAGATGCCGCTGTAGTCCTCGATGTCGAAGGAGATGCTGTAGTCCTCGGAAATGCAGATACCGCTGTAGCCCTCGATGTCGCAAATTCTGATGAAGCCCTCGATGTCGCAGATGCCGCTGTAGTCCTCGATGTTGCAGATGCCTCTGTAGCCCTCGATGTCGAAGGAGATGCTGTAGCCCTCGATATAGCAGATGCCGCTGTAGTCCTCGGAGTCGCGATTCTGCTCTAGATCTTTATTTCGCAGATACCGCTGTAGCCCTCGATGTCTCAGATGCCGCTGTAGTCCTCGGAGACGCAGATGCTGCTGTAGTCCTTGATGTGGCAGATGCCGCTGTAGTCCTCGATGTTTAAGGAGATGCTGTAGTCCTTGGAGTCGCAGATTCCGCTGTACCCCTCAATGTCGCAGATGCCGCTGCAGCCCTTGATTCGTAGATGCCTCTGTAGCCCTCGATGTTGCAGATGCCGCTGTAGTCCTCGATGTCGAAGGAGATGCTGTAGTCCTCGGAGTCGCAGATGCTGCTGTAGCCCTCGATGTCGCAGATGCCGCTGTAGTCCGTGGAGTCGCAGATGCTGCTGTAGTCCTCGATGTCGCAGATGCCGCTGTAGCCCTGGATGTCCAAGGAGATGAAGTAGCCCTCGATGTCGCAGATGCCGCAGTAGCCCTCGATTTCGCAGATGCCGCTTTAGCCCTCGATGTCGCAGATGTCTCTGTAGTCCTCATTGTCGAAGGAGATGCTGTAGTCTTCGGAGTCGCAGATGCCGCTGTAGCCCTCGATGTCGCAAATGCTGCTGAAGCCCTCGATGTCGCAGATGCCGATGAAGCCCTCTATGTCGCAGATGCCGCTGTAGCCCTCGATGTCCAAGGAGATGAAGTAGCCCTCGATATCGCAGATGCCGCTGTAATCCTCGACGTCGCAGATGCTGCTGTAGCCCTCGATGTCGCAGATGCCGCTGTAACCCTCGCTGTCGCAGATGACGCTGTAGCCCTCGAAGTCGTAAATGCTGCTGTAGTCCTCGAGGTCGAAGGAGTTGCTATAGCTCTCGATGTCGCAGATGCCGCTGTAGCCCTCGATGTCGAAAGAGTTGCTGTAGCCCTCGATATCGCAGATGCTGCTGTAGCTCTCGATGTCGAAGGAGATGCTTTAGTCCTAGGAGTCGCAGATGCCGCTGTAGCCCTCGATGGCGCAGATGATGCTGTAGCCCTCGATGTCGTAGATGCCGCTGTAGCCCTCGATGTCGAAGGTGTTGCTGTAGCCCTCGATGTCGCAAATGCCGCTGTAGTCCCCGATGTCGCAGATGCCACTGTATCCCTCGATGTCGCAGATGCCATTGTTGTCCTCGATGTCGATGGAGATGTTGTAGTCCTCGATGTCGCAGATGCCGCTGTAGCCCTCGATGTCGCAGATGTTGCTGTAGCCCTCGATGACGTAGATGCTACTGTAGCCCTCGATGTCGAAGGAGATGCTGTAGTCCTCGGTGTCGCAGATGCCGATGTAGTCCTCGATGTCGCAGATGCCATTGTTGTCCTCGATTTCGAAGGAGATGTTGTATTCCTCGCTTTCCCAGATGCCGCTGTAGCAATCGATGTCGCAGATGGCGTTGTAGCCCTCGATGTCGCAGATGCCGCTGTAGTCCTCGATGTCGAAGGAGGTGCTGTAATCTTTGGAGTCGCAGAAGCCACTGTAGCCCTCGATACCGCAGATGCCGCTGTAGTCCTCGGAGTCGCAGATGCTGCTGTATTCCTCGATGTCGCAGATGCCGCTGTAGTCCTCGATGTCGAAGGAGATGCTGTAGTCCTCGGAAACGCAGATGCCGCTGTAGCCCACGATGTCGCAAATGCTGCTGAAGCCCTCGATGTCGCAGATGCCGCTGTAGTCCTCGGAGTCGCAGAAGCCGCTGTAGCCCTCGATGTCGCAGATGCCATTGTTGTCCTCGATGTCGAAGGAAATGTTGTAGTCCTCGCTGTAGCAGATCCCGCTGTAGCCCTCGATGTCGCAGATGCCGCTGTAATCCTCGATGTCGCAGATGCCGCTTTAGCACTCGATGTCACAGATGATGCTGTAGAATTCGATGTCGTAGATGCTGCTGTAGCCCTCGATGTCGAAGGATACGCTGTAGTCCTCGGTGTCGCAGATGCCGATGTAGTCCTCGATGTCGCAGATGCCGCTGTAGTCCTCGGAGTCGCAGAAGCCGCTGTAGCCCTCGATGTCGCAGATACCATTGTTGTCCTCGATGTCGAAGGAGATGTTGTAGTCCTCGCTGTAGCAGATGCCGCTGTAGCCCCCGATGTCGCAGATGCCGCTGTATTCCGCGATGTCGCAGATGCCGCTGTGGTCCTCGGAGTCGCAGATCACGCTGTAGCCCTCTATGTCGCAGATGCCGCTGTAGCCCTCGATGTCGCAGATGCCCCTGTACCCCTCGGAGTCGCAGATGCAACTGTAGACCTCGATGTCGCAAATGCTGCTGAAGCCCTCGATGTCGTAGACGCCGATGTAGCCCTCGATGTCGCAGATGCCGCTTTAGCCCTCGTTGTCGCAGATGTCTCTGTAGTCCTCATTGTCGAAGGAGATGCTGTAGTCCTCGGAGTCGCAGATGCCGCTGTAGCCCTCGATGTCGCAGATGCCGCTGTAGCCCTCGATGTCCAAGGAGATGCTGTAGCCCTCGATATCGCAGATGCCGCTGTAGTCCTCGGAGTCGCAGATGCTGCTGTAGCCCTCGATGTCGCAGATGCCGCTGTAGTCCTCGATGTTGCAGATGCCTCTGTAGCCCTCGATGTCGAAGGAGATGCTGTAGCCCTCGATATCGCAGATGCCGCTGTAGTCCTCGGAGTCGCGATTCTGCTCTAGATCTTTATTTCGCAGATACCGCTTTAGCCCTCGATGTCTCAGATGCCGCTGTAGTCCTCGGAGACGCAGATGCTGCTGTAGTCCTTGATGTGGCAGATGCCGCTGTAGTCCTCGATGTTTAAGGAGATGCTGTAGTCCTCGGAGTCGCAGATTCCGCTGTACCCCTCAATGTCGCAGATGCCGCTGCAGCCCTCGATTCGTAGATGCCTCTGTAGCCCTCGATGTCGCAGATGCCGCTGTAATCCTCAATGTCGAAGGAGATGCTGTAGTCCTTGGAGTCGCAGATGCTGCTGTAGCCCTCGATGTCGCAGATGCCGCTGTAGTCCGTGGAGTCGCAGATGCTGCTGTAGTCCTCTATGTCGCAGATGCCGCTGTAGTCCTCGATGTCGAAGGAGATGCTGTAGTCCTCGGAGTCGCAGATGCCGCTGTAGCCCTCGATGTCGCAAATGCTCCTAAGCCCTCGATTTCGCAGATGCCGCTGTAGCCCTCGATGTCGCAGATGCCGCTGTAGCCCTTGATGTTGCAGATGCTGCTGTAGCCCTTGATGTCGCAGATGCTGCTGTAGCCCTCGATGTCGCAGATGCCGCTGTAGCCCTCAATATCGAATAAGATGCTGTAGTCCTCGATGTCGCATATGCCGCTTTAGCCCACGATGTCGAATGAGATGCTGTAGTCCTCGGAGTCGCAGATGCAGCTGTAGCCCTCGATGTCGCAAATGCTGCTGAAGCCCTCGATGTAGCAAATGCCGCTGTAGACCTCGATGTCGAAGGAGTTGCTGTAGTCCTCGTAGTCGCAGTTACCGCTGTAGTACTCGATGTCGCAGATGCCGCTGTAGTCCTCGGAGTCGCAGATGCTGCTGTAGCCCTCGATGTCGCAGATGCAGCTGTAGACCTCGATGTCGAAGCAGTTGCTGTAGCCGCTGTAGGTTTCTTCATTGAGGAAGATCAATAAAAATCCGATATATTGAGATGCATTTATTTAAATTTTTACATATTTTTTATAATTTTTTTGGGTGTCAGATTTGTTTGTTAGAATACATGGCAGAATGAAAGAGCATGAAAATACAAGACGAAATAGTATCCTACAACCACGAAGCAAGCCTCATAAATTTTTGAAATTGATCATCTTTGCAAAAAAAAAAAAGAGCTCCAGAGAGTCTTGCCATTGCAATTCTGGCATGGTGGCTTTTTTTGTGGGGAAAAGAAGGAAATTTTTAGAAAAAGGAGAAATTTTTAAGGAAAACAAAAGGAAATTTTTTGTGGAAAATAATGATTTCAAGGTGAAAAGGCAGATATTTTTTTTTTAAACAAGTGCTTTTGTACGAAAAATGGGGGAAAAATTCCAAAATGGCGAGCGAGAGCCAGATTCGAATCATGAATCCTGCACCAGACATACCTTTACCCTACTACAGGTGAGTCCTTTAAACAGGTCCACTGGGACATGTGTGTAACGGAGCGAGAGAATGAGGAAATACATTCCAGTGTGACAGCAAAATACCTACAGCAGGTGCTGAAAGTGGCTGCCATTGACCTCGAGGCAGGTGTGCAGACGACACCAAAAGTTGTGAAAGGCACGGGCGAGGAGATACTGCGGGATGGCATCGATAGTTGTTATAGATGTCCTATTTTAAAGGACTCATCCTGTACTACCAGTAAAGTTTCAATTTTTCCTGGCTCTCGTATCGAACCATGGATCTGAGTATTGGATCCTGTCAGCCTATATGTACACACATCCACAAAGGTTTGCAATACTGTTGTTAATTATAGTCGGATATAATCCATGTCCTATTGTCCTAGGCACTGCCTGCATTGGACTCCCGGAACCCATATGGGAGATAGTGTGTACTTCTGGTGTGCTTTGTGTTTATATACAAGACCCATACCATTACCCTATCTATTGCAGTACTTGGTATACTCAGAAGCCAACACAACTTTTATTCATTCTGCGTTCAGCTTCTCACCCACATGCCACGTATACGGATACAGAGAGTGGCTTCACTTTCAGCAAGCCATGCACAGTAAGATATTGCCCATCGATTGAATATCACTCAAAGCGGCGAGTCTATGGTGTGGAGAAAGTACAGAGACTTGAACGATGTGCACAATAGACTGCATATTTGTCATATTTGTCACTGCGCCAGGTTGGTTTTCTTCAAGTAGTGACTAGCAGGCTCCTAATTAAACCTCCTGGGATCTTCAATATGACTTCTCCAGTGCAACGGAGATTTAAATCTTCGTTCTAACAATGCACAAATGACTACATAATGTAGGTCTTCACTCCAGAAAGTCAAAGAGAATATTGGCACTTAATAAGCAGAATCTGGTATATCGACGGACCTGGGCTCTAGTCCATGAACAACGGGGATCATTGCAGACTGAAGTAATGTGAAGTTTACTGATGGGATCAGGATTGGTTCACGTACGGTAACCAGACATGCTATGGTATGGAGACACTGTCAGGCAATAGAGACATTTTCAGGAAGTCAATATATTTACTGGAGGAAGTGTTATGTTCTAGATGGGTATAATAGTGGCACGGCAGACGCCTTTAATTCCCATGAATCTGCATCAGTGACATGTTGTTCGGTCCGCGATATATTCAAGACATTCTGCAGTCAATCGTCAGGCACTACATGTGTCATGTCACGGACCACATTATCCTAGCCACTGACAATGCAATACCTCGCCATACTGCACCAGTACGTCAGTATATTTAAAGAAGCAATATCTACAGAATGGATTTTCTTGCACCTTCCACTGGTCCGAATGCCATTGAGCATACTTGGGATATGATAAGAGTGGCCATTTCTTGGTGTGAGAGCACACCCGAAACTCTTGAGGCTCTTATCGCAGCTGCCTAGATGCCTTCATTCAGGTTATACTTCATATGGTGGAAGAATGCAGCTGTGTGCATGAAGGACATACCCCTTACTAATGTGGTCAAGGACTAGAGGGTGTTTTGTTTGTTGTTTGTAGTATGTCATGAATACACTTGTTTATGTGTTGAATGGTGAATTAGAATGAGAATATGAAGTCGACATAATCAAATATCTGGTATTCCAAACACTTGTTGATTAGATTGTGTGTATATATATATATATATATATATATATATATATATATATATATATATATATATATATATATATATATATATATATATACAAAATATATACAAAATATATCTAAAACATAAACATAAATTTGCATAGGTTATTCCTGAGGTGGAAATAGAAATATTGTGATAGGCGATCCATGGTCTAGGTCAAATAGCAAGCAAGAATGGTAGACACATCCAAAGTTCAGAAAAATTATAATTTATTTTCATATTTAGGAAACTGCTTGCAGGACAGAAACGAAGAAATTATTAGTGATAATTTAAACCGCAATCATTAATAAAAGGAATTTCAGGTACATATAACACACCCGAATTAATTTGGAAGATGTTTTTACCACACTTGTTTATGCAAAGTACAGAAACAATTTCCTATTTTCGACTAGGGATTATGAATTTGCCGACATAATTAGCAAATAATGTATTCTGCCAAAATTGTCTAACACTCGCTCTCCGCGAGTAAAAATTACATGTGTGATATCACGGAGAAGTGGTACAGTCTGCTATGTAGGCAACAAGTAATGGCTTTATGTACGCTGCATTGTAGTGGCGTGTGAACATTATGTAGAAGTGGTACAGTCTGCTATGTAGGCAACAAGTAATGGCTTTATGTACGCTGCATTGTAGTGGCGTGTGAACATTATGTAGAAGTGGTACAGTCTGCTATGTAGGCAACAAGTAATGGCTTTATGTACGCTGCATTGTAGTGGCGTGTGAACATTATGTACAGGTGGTTTGAAGTGGAACTGAATCGTAACTTGTTTCGTCTAATAGGGTTTCAAGGAGGCGCAGAATATTGGTGTGCGTCATGGCTCCCCGAATATCATTATCAACTATTCACAGGCCACATGTACTGACAATATTTCCTGCAATTTACATTACCAGATTTGCTCTAGTATGTGACTCTCGCGTTCGGCAGTGTAAGTAACGACGGAATTATTCCACATTCCACAAGAGTTGTGCATGATCACCTCAACACGGAATTTACAGCACGGTGGATTAGAAGAGGTTGTGTGGCCAGAACGCTCTCCTGACCTTATTCCACCTGACTTTCTCCTGTGGGGGTTCATCAAGTCTTTCGTGTACTGCACACAAATTGCACTGGAGGAAGATCTGTTAGACAGGGTTATTGTTGCCTGTGACAAGGTTCAAGATACAACATTGTTGCAATAAAGTTGGCTGCTACCATTTTGAACACTTGTTATAATGTTGGTTATGATGGTACGATATTAAATTAGTTGTGAAAGAACTTTAACATATTTTTTAATATGTTGATTCCTTACAATGAGAGAAATTCCACCGAAGTGTTACTTGTGCAATTCACTAATGTTCGACCACACACACGGTTTTGGGAATTTCATTCCACTACTGCGCAGCGCGGTGCGCAGAAGGCCATTGTTGGTTACCTGCATAGCAGAGAGTAACACTTCTATGTGATATCAGGCATATCATTTTTACTCTGAAAGGGCGAGTGTTAGGCAATTTTTTCTAAAGACATTTATTTTTGTAATTGTGCCAGAATGTCATAATCTCTATTGGAAAATAGGAAAATGTTCCTGTAGCAAACATGTTTGCAGTAATAAGCATGGCAACCCCCCCCTTCAACTTGACGGGAGTGGGTTACTTGTACACGAAATACATTTTATTAATGATTGCGGTTTAAATAATCAGTAACCATTGTTATTTTTCTATCCTGCGAGCAATTTGCTAAATACGACAATAAGTAATTGTTTTCTCAAACTTTGCAAAAGTCTACCGCTCTTTCTATTTGACCTAGACCTTACGTTGCGATATCTCAATCGTTATATTTCAACGTCAGGAATAACCTATCTAAATTAGTCGATATGTTATAGATACACCTTGTATACCTACAGGTTATTCGGAAATAAAATGCCGAAACTGCGGGAGGTGATTCCTTTAAAAAATAAAATCGAAAATATATAGGGCACCATATACCTAAACAGAATATTAAGGGAGATATGAGCCTGTCAAAATCGGGTTTTAAAAACATATTTTCGCCGAATGCCTCGTACTTTCTGCCAGCGGTAGAGATAGCGGCGATTTACTCTTAGTAGGTCCCACACAGTTGAATGGCAGACGCCCATCTCGAGCGCTATGGAGCTCGTACTATTGTATATTCGCGTTAAAGTGAGAAGGCGCGGATATGCAAAAGTTGACGGAACTGTTAGTTTGTGTGTCAAGTATGTAATATCACGACCGTATGGTACGAGTAGAGCGGATAGACTTGAGCCGGTCGTTACAGCATGGTCATGAGAGCCGATGGAGTTGAAGTGAGACGAGTATGGACGAGCGCAAGAACGGGTGGGGGGGGGGGATGGGAGGTCCCTGGGAAAAGCCACCTACCAGCGGCATCGTCCGGTACGATTTCCAGGCGAGTAGTCTGACCACCACACCATCGTGGCATGGTAGGAGTACATAAACATCAACACTGTGACTAATAACACACTCTGTCGTGTTATTTAACTACGCCAACGGTAACACGTGGAACGACACGGAAACAAAAAGTAATAACAAACATACTGGTTATTCACGAACAGAACACCGACATACACAAACAAATTAATGACATAAAATGAACTTTAATCGTCATTATGGATATCGCAAATGACAACACACAACACGAATCGCGTTCATTCAGATGAACTGGAACTGACATCATTAAGGTTTATTATGAAAGTGTCCTCCTTCTCGTCTATAATGTTATCCAGTTTCCACATTTCACTTTCAACCTTTTCGACCACATGGCATACACATTTGTTCCACACATCTAAAGTTACTGCTTCTATTGCTTCTTCCAGAAGTACTTTAATGTCCGACAACTTGTATGACCTATTCTTCGCTGCAACAAATCCTTTAATTAGGGCCCAAACTAGTTCTATAGGATTCAATTCGCAGTGATAACAGGGCATACTTACCCGCAACCTTAGCAATTTCATACTTATTGTATGATAACTTGTGTTGGTTAACAATTTTGAGCAATTCGTTCTTTAACAAGCCAGCTTCGAAATTAATATTCCTTGCTGTTAGCCAGCCCTGTATATACTGCTTCTTAGTATTTGCATTGGGAATTCTTTACTTCTTACACGAGTGGTATGGCGCGTCGTTAAGCACAATAACAGCCAAGTCGAGGAAGTACACCTTTGAAAAACTTCTCAAAGGAATCAGCACATATCTCCCCATGATAATTGCCAGTCCTTTTGGACTTAAACACCGACAAACCCCCCTTCCACAAAGCCTATCTTGCGCCCAATGTACGTGATTATCAGGTGTTTTCCTTTGCCTGAATTACCAGCTGATATTCCAGACAGATATGCCTCTTTTGATGGTGTAATAGTGGCAACCGCCCAAACGCTGTTTCGTGTGTGCCCTGCATTTAACCACGTTTCATCGAGGTAGTAAATTGATCGTTCTTCACTCCTCAGTTGTTTAATGACACTCATGTAACGTCGCCTCCATAGAATGATGCCATCCCTGTCTATCAGCATGCTGTCTCGTCCACGTCTAATATATTCGAAGTGCAGTTCCTTTAATAAATGGAAAAATGTGGTTCTCCGAAAAGCAGGCTAATGGGGGTCATCATTCACAACAGCAAGAATTTTATCGACAGTTGGCAGTTCATTACGGAAGTAAAACCCATGTACCTTCCTCCGTATCACATTCCTGTCGACCCCGTCAACACTTTCCGTAAACTTCAGGTGTAGTTCTCCTTTCTTCGGTGACGTCAACGTATGCGTGGATTTATACTAACTTATGACGCGATAAACTGTTGCGGGACTTACTCCAGTAGAACGTGCTACTTTGTTAACGACGTCATCAATATGGATGCCTGGATTCAGTTTTAACTCGAATTTACCTACACGTTGAGAACGATGTGTTTTTCCGATGAAATAAGCGCCCTCCTCTTCGGTCGCGTCTTGGCCGGACTTAAACCGATCCTGTTGGTATCGCTCGCCGTCTCCGTAGAGGACGCCATCTCTAATTCACACGTACATCAATCTAGTGTAAAACACAGATAATTATATTGTTATTGCTTGGTACAGAACGGAGTATGGAACATCACATCGTTAGGTGTAGAGTTACTTACGTTCGCACGTAACAGAACAACACACAATGCAGACAATCGCGTGCTCGGCCACCAATACAGCATCAACGCCCGCTGGCTTGTGGCTTGTACACCCCTTGCTGCTCAGTCTGGTACCAAGTGCTCTTGACTCTCGCATCTTGACGAATGGACTTAAGTGAAGTCCTTATCGTAGATGTGCTGACGTGTCACTTCCTCAAGATGAACACTGAGCACAGGACGAGGACGGCCAGTATTACGCACGTGTCTCTGCACATGAGAAGTACAAGTCACCTCCTTGTGGCTTGTACACCCCTTGCTGCTCAGTCTGGTACCAAGTGCTCGTGACTCTCGCATCTTGACGAATGGACTTAAGTGAAGTCCTTATCGTAGATGTGCTGACGTGTCACTTCCTCAAGATGAACACTGAGCACAGGACGAGGACGGCCAGCATTACGCACGTGTGTCTGCACATGAGAAGTACAAGTCACCTCCTTGTGGCTTGTACACCCCTTGCTGCTCAGTCTGGTACCAAGTGCGCGTGACTCTCGCATCTTGACGAATGGACTTAAGTGAAGTCCTTATCGTAGATGTGCTGACGTGTCACTTCCTCAAGATGAACACTGAGCACAGGACGAGGACGGCCAGTATTACGCACGTGTGTCTGCACATGAGAAGTACAAGTCACCTCCTTGTGGCTTGTACACCCCTTGCTGCTCAGTCTGGTACCAAGTGCTCGTGACTCTCGCATCTTGACGAATGGACTTAAGTGAAGTCCTTATCGTAGATGTGCTGACGTGTCACTTCCTCAAGATGAACACTGAGCACAGGACGAGGACGGCCAGTATTACGCACGTGTCTCTGGACATGAGAAGTACAAGTCACCTCCTTGTTGCAGAATTAGTAGACGTTGGAAAAGACATTCGCCAAAAACACAATTTTCATTAGCCTATATTTCTTTCAATAATCCGTTTAGGTATATGGTGTCATATATTTTCGACTTTATTTTTCATACGGCATAACCTTGCGCAGTTTGGCCGTTTAGTTTCCGAACATTCTGAATTATGTGTATATATCACCTATATATGCCTATATAAACCTATGCCGTAGTTATATAAGAAAATGTGCATAGGTTGCTAGTGGTAAAATGTAATAGAGGAGTGATTGCAGGTGTTCTCGGTGAGGTAGCAAAAAATGTAGACTTTGTGTTACACCACAGAAGACTGGTCTCTTGCCAGGGACATGTGGAGGGGCTGTGTTGTCCCAGGAGGACTGCATGTGCGCATGTCTGTTAGCAGACAGTCTCTCTGGCGCCGCAACTAGCGACCCGCGACTACGAGGCGGCCTATTCTGACGTCACTACAGATACACACTACTTGTTTATTCTGGTTTGCAACTGTGGTTCTGCCCCTTGGATACATAACGCGCAGCTCGAGATGATGTGAGACCAGTGGACACTTCGCCCGATCGCAGCACAGCACCTAATCTTCTTTATTGGTACGTACATATCTTCAGCCCACCTCGTCTTGTCATTTATATTGCTACATAAACACCGGCTATTAAGAACAACACTTGCGATATATTTTATAAATGTACAATTTTTAAAGTAAGAAATTCATTAGCACAGTCGAATAATTAAGGGATAATTGCAAACGCTTCTTGAAAACGCACTCTTCCATCTAATAAATTAGTAAAAGTAATTTCAACATTAAAATAATTTGGTTTACTATAAATTGTTTCTTGAACTTATAGGAATGACTTGAAAAATATTTTACTTTACTATATACACATCACAAACGTGTTTAAAAAGTAAACGAAATTTTTTTCAATTTATTTCGAATATTTTAATCTGTAATTAATATTAGAATACTTTTAATTCATCACAAATATGTAGCATTGCTAAGATACTAGAAATATTTCCATGCATTTTAACATGTGAAATACTTTTGAAGATGAAAACGCGGTGACGTTTTTTTTATCATTTTATTAAGAATGTTATTAACATTTACACATAGTTATTCCTTCAGTAATATTCAAACACCAAATTTTCTCACATATGGTCAAGCATTTGTTTACACACCATCAAGGGTCGTCCTATTTACGCACACAAAACAGTGGAATAAGTTATTTCGTAGTAACTCATATAAAATACATATATCAGTGACGTCAGTTCGTAGAAATGATGTAGGCTACATCGTGTTATAAATTCGGATTATGTTACTGAGAACCTCAACTTTATGTGAACAAATCTGTAGAGACTATGTTTTCACAAAACAACAGATCTAATTGTCGTGTTTACAGAATCACCAAATTACCAAGAATTTTCCACAGTTTTCCACAACCGCAGGTAGAAGAAAAACATGTGTCACAAGTTTTCAATTTAGATATAAACTAGAGCAACATGCACAATTTTTCATGCCATTTTTGTGTTTTCCGGTTTTTTGTGAAATCCCCCTCTGTGTAATAATATTCAAGTATCGTGTTATAAGATTTTGTTTACAAAATAGTGTCTCGTATAATAATAGGCATTCTGTATGAATTTTGTGAATACCAGAAAATCATTATAGTAAGGCACATACAATATAATCGAGATACACGTTCAAATATTATATAACTAACAACTTAGTCTTGAAACAGGTTTGTAGCAGGCGGCCATACTCTCCAAATTTCCATTTTTAGAGTGAATTGTGTGGTTCGCAATCCGGGGGAATGCCTCTTATTGGTCAACAGCGCTAAATAATTTTCTAAATCAGTAAAAGTCCGCTGGTCTATGTTTCATCCCCAACAGCGATTAGAATCTTTGTTGCTGGACCGAAGGTACCAGGTTCCTACGGGGTTTAGTTCGAGTAGCCCATCCTGGGTGTTACTATGCATCTACACTGCGGAGGGCAGCGGGAAACCACGGCACACTCACTTCTCCCCCGGAACTGAGGTGTCGCCAAACACACACCTACACACACACACACACAGAGAGAGAGAGAGAGAGAGAGAAACATGACGCCATGGACAGCGAGTGCACTGGCCGAGACACATACTCTGTGGCGTCGCCTCTCTTGGCACATGTAGACATGTCGTCATTTCTACACATTAAAAAAAATGCCCATTCAAACTATAGGAATAGATGAAACGTGGTTTTCAAATAATGCTATCAATGATGCAATGCAGTATTTACTGTTTACACGCAAGATAACATTTTCTGTTTTTAATGCACAGATAATAATAATAACTACAAATAAAAAATAGGAAAAATAGTCTTAGAAACGAAATTTAATCAAAATTATTCCTTACATTTCTCATAAAGAAAAAAATATCTAACAAATAAAATTCGGCAGAGCAGTTTAAAATAAATAAATAAACAAAATACACAACTTAGAAAAAAAAATGTTATCTTGCTGTTAATTAGGTGTTCTCCTATTTTTAACTAACCATAAGCTATTCAATATAGCTTACTGTTGTGTCAAAATAACACATCACAAAAAATTATCATTAAGGTCAAAGTTGGACTATTTTTGGGAAGAAATTAAGCATCTCAGTGTTGGCGAAAGGAAACAATCTAGTGGAAGACGTGAATTGCTCCCTCCACTTAATTTTCCACAAGGGTAGCTTCAATAAAAAAACTACTCTACCTGAGTCATCTCACCTAAATGTATTACTCCTCCTGGGCCATCCCACCTAAACGTATTACTCTTCCTGGGCCATCCCACCTAAATGTATTACTCTTCCTGGGCCATCCCACGCAAAAGTAAGACACTTCCTGGGCCATTCCACCTAAACGTATTACTCCTCCTGGGCCATCCCAACTAAAAGTACAACACTTCCTGGGCCATTCCATCTAAACGTATTACTCTTCCTGGGCCATTCCACCTAAATGTATTACTCCTCCTGGGCCATCCCACCTAAATTTATTACTCCTCCTGGGCCATTCCACCTAAACGTATTACTCTTCCTGGGCCATCCCACCTAAACGTATTACACTTCCTGGGCCATCCCACCTAAACGTATTACTCTTCCTGGGCCATCCCACTTAAATGAATTACTACTCCCGGCCCATTACACCTAAATGTATTACTCCTCCTGGGCCATCCCACCTAAACGTATTACACTTCCTGGGCTATTCAACCTAAATGGATTACTCCTCCTGGGCCATCCCACTAAATGTATTACTCTTCCTGGGCCATCCCACCTAAACGTATTACACTTCCTGGGCCATCCGACCTAAAAGTACAACACTTCTTGGGCCATCCCAACTAAACGTATACTCCTCTGGGCCATCCCATCTAAAAGTACAACACTTCCTGGGCCATTCCACCTAAACGTATTACTCTTCCTGGGACATTCCACCCAAATGTATTACTCCTCCTGGGCCATGCCACCTAAAAGTACAACACTTCCTGGGCTATTCCACCTAACCGTATTACCGTTCCTGGGGCATTCCACCTAAACGTATTACTCTTGCTGGGCCATTAAACCTAAATGTATTACTCCTCCTGGGCCATCCCACCTAAAAGTACAACACTTCCTGGGACATTCCACCAAAACGTATAACACTTCCTGGGCCATTCCACCTAAACGAATTACTCTTCCTGGGCCATTCCACCTTAACGTACTACTTATCCAACGTCATCCATCCTATACGTACAACTCCTCCTGGACCATCACACCTAAAAGTATTACTCTTTCTGGGCCATTGCACCTAAATGTATTACTCCTCCTGGGTCATCCCACCTAAAAGTAAAACACTTCCCGTGACATTCCACCTAAACGAATTACTCTTGCTGGGCCATCCCTCCTAAACGTATTACTCTTCCTGGGCCATTCCACCTTAACGAACTACTTTTCCAGTGTCATTCATCCTATACGTACAATTCCTCCTTGCCATACCACCTAAACGTATTACTCTTCCTCGGCCATCCCACCTAAAAATACGACACTTCCTGGGCCATTCCACCTAAACGTATTAATCTTCCTGGGCCATTCCACCTAAACGTATTACTCTTCCTTGGCCTTCCCACCTAAACTTATGACTATTCCTGGGCCATTCCAACTAGACGTATTACTCTTCCTCGGCCAACCCACCTAAAGGTATTACTCTTCCAGGGCCATCCAATCTAAACGTATTACTCTTCCTCGGCCAACCCACCTAAACGTATTACTCTTACTGGGCTATTCCGCCTAAACGTATTACCCTTCCTCGGCCAACCCACCTAAACGTATTACTCTTCCTGGGCCATTCCACATAAATGTATTACTCCTCCTGGGCCATCCCACCTAAAAGTACAACACTTAGTGGGCCATTCCACCTAAACGTATTACTCTTCCTGTGCCATTCCACCTTAACGTACTACTTTTCCAGTGTCATCCCACCTAAACGTATTACTTCTCCTGGGCCATCACACCTAAAAGTACAACACTTCCTGGGCCATTTAACCTAAACGTAATACTCTTCATGTTCCATTCCTCCTTAACGTACCACTTTGACAGTGTCATCCATCCTATACGTACAACTCCTTTTGGGCCATCCCACCTAAACGTATTACTCTTCCTGGACCATCCCACCTAAAAGTACAACACTTCCTGGGCCATCCCACCTAAACGTATTAATCCTCCTGTGCCATCCCACCTTAAAGTACAACACTCCCTGGGCATTCCACCAAAACGTATAACTCTTCCTGGGCCATTCCACCTAATCGTATAACTATTCCTGGGCCATTCCACCTTAACGTACTACTTATCAAACGTCATCCATCCTATACGTACAACTCCTCCTGGGCCATCCCACCTAAACGTATTACTCTTCCTGGGCTATTGCACCTAAATGTAATACTCCTCCTGGGTCATCCCACCTAAAAGTACAACACTTCCCGGGCCTATCCAACTAAAGGTATTACTCCTCCTGGGCCATCCCGCCTAAAAGTACAACACTTCCTGGGCCATTCCACCTAAACGTATTACTCTTCCTGTGCCATTCCACCTTAACGTACTACTTTTCCAGTGTCATTTGTCCTATACGTACAACTCCTCCTGGGCCAAACCACCTAAACGTATTACACTTCCTGGGCCATCCCACCTAAATGAATTTCTCTTCCTGGGCCATCCCACCTGAAAGTACAACACTTCCTGGGCCATCCCACATAAACGTATTACTCCTCCTGGGCCATCCAACCTAAAAGTATAACACTTAATGGGCCATCCCACCTAAGCGTATTACACTTCCTGTGCCATCCCACCTAAATGTATTACTCGTCCTGGGCCATCCCACCTAAGAGTAAAACCCTTCCATGGGCCTACCCAACTAAAGGTATTACTCCTCCTGGGCCATCCCGCATAAAAGTACATCACTTCCTGGGCAATTCCACCTAAACGTATTACTCTTCCTGTGATATTCCACCTTAACGTACTACTTTTCCAGTGTCATTTGTCCTATACGTACAACTCCTTCTGGGCCATACCACCTAAATGTATTACTCTTCTAGGCCATACCACCTAAAAGTACAACGCTTACTGGGCCATCCCACCTAATTGTATTACTCTTCCTGGGCCATCCCAACTAAAAGTACAACACTTACTGGGCCATCCCACCTAAACGTATTACACTTCCTGGGCCATTCCACCTAAATGTATTACTCGTCCTGGGCCATCACACCTAAAAGTAAAACACTTCCTGGGCGTACCCAACTAAAGGTATTACTCCTCCTTGCCATACCGCCTAAAAGTACAACACTTCCTGGGTCCTTCCACCTAAACGTATTACTCTTCCTGTGCCATTCCACCTTAACGTACTACATTTCCAGTGTCATTTGTCCTATACGTACAACTCCTCCTGGGCCAAACCACCTAAACGTATTGCACTTCCTGGGCCATCCCACCTAAATGAATTTCTCTTCCTGGGCCATCCCACCTAAAAGTACAACACTTCCTGGGCCATCCCACCTAAACGTATTACTCCTCCTGGGCCATCCAACCTAACAGTATAACACTTCCTGGGCCATCCCACCTAAGCGTATTACACTTCCTGTGCCATCCCACCTAAATGTATTACTCATCCTGGGTCATCCCACCTAAAAGAACAACACTTCCTGGGCCATCCCACCTAAACGTATTACTCCTCCTGGGCCATCCCACCTTAAAGTACAACACTTCCTGGGCCATCCCACCTAAACTTATTTCTCTTCCTGGACCATCCCACCTAAAAGTACAACACTTTCTGGGCCATCCCACCTAAACGTATTACTCCTCCTGGGCCATCCCACCTTAAAGTACAAACACTTCCTGGGACATGCCACCTAAACGTATTACTCTTTATGGGCCATTCCACCGAAACGTATTACTCTTCCTGGGCCATCCCACCTAAACGTGTGACTCTTCCTGGGCCATTCCAACTAGACGTATTACTCTTCCTCGGCCAACCCACCTAAACGTATTACTCTACCTGGGCCATCCAACCTAAACGTATTACTCTTCCTCGGTCAACCCACCTAAACGTATTACTCTTCCTGGGCCATTCCACCTAAACGTATTACCCTTCCTCGGCCAACCCACCTAAACGTATTACTCTTCCTGGGCCATCCCACCTAAATGTATTACTCTTCCTTGGCCATCCCACCTACAAGTACAACACTTCCTGGGCCATCCCACCTAAACGTATTACTCTTCCTGGGCTATTGCACCTAAATGTAATACTCCTCCTGGGTCATCCCACTTAAAAGTACAACACTTCCCGGGCCTACCCAACTAAAGGTATTACTCCTCCTGGGCCATCCCGCCTAAAAGTACAACACTTCCTGGGCCATCCCACATAAACGTATTACTCCTCCTGGGCCATCCAACCTAAAAGTATAACACTTCCTGGGCCATCTCACCTAAGCGTATTACACTTCCTGTGCCATCCCACCTAAATGTATTACTCATCCTGGGTCATCCCACATAAAAGAACAACACTTCCTGGGCCATCCCACCTAAACGTATTACTCCTCCTGGGCCATCCCACCTAAAAGTACAACACTTCCTGGGCCATTCCACCAAAACGTATTACTCTTCCTGTGCCATTCCACCTTAACGTACTACTTTTCCAGTGTCATCCATCTTCTACGTACAACTCCTCCTGGGCCATTCCACCTAAACTTATTTCTCTTAATGGACCATCCCACCTAAAAGTACGACACTTTCTGGTCCATCCCACCTAAACGTATTACTCCTCCTGGGCCATCCCACCTTAAAGTACAACACTTCCTGGGACATGCCACCTAAACGTATTACTCTTCCTGGGCCATTCCACCGAAACGTATTACTCTTCCTGGGCCATCCCACCTAAACGTATGACTCTTCATGGGCCATTCCAACTAGACGTATTACTCTTCCTCGGCCAACCCACCTAAACGTATTACTCTTCCTGTTCCATCCAACCTAAACGTATTACTCTTCCTCGGTCAACCCACCTAAAGGTATTACTCTTACTGGGCCATTCCACCTAAACGTATTACCCTTCCTCGGCCAACCCACCTAAACGTATTACTCTTCCTGGGCCATCCCACCTAAATGTATTACTCTTCCTTGGCCATCCCACCTAAAAGTACAACACTTCCTTAGCCATCCTACCGAAACTTATTAATCCTCCTGGGCCATCCCACCTTAAAGTACATAACTTCCTGGGACATGCCACCTAAACGTATTACTCTTCCTGGGCCATTCCACCGAAACGTATTACTCTTCCTGGGCCATTCCACCTTAACGAAATACTTTTCCAGTGTCATAAATCCTATACGTACAATTCCTCCAGGCCATCCCACCTAAACGTATTACTCTTCCTGGGCTATTGCACCTAAATGTAATACTCCTCCTGGGTCATCCCACTTAAAAGTACAACACTTCCCGGGCCTACCCAACTAAAGGTATTACTCCTCCTGGGCCATCCCGCCTAAAGTACAACACTTCCTGGGCCATTCCACCTAAACGTATTACTCTTCCTGTGCCATTCCACCTTAAAGTACTACTTTTCCAGTGTCATATGTCCTATACGTACAACTCCTTCTGGGCCATACCACCTAAATGAATTTCTCTTCCTGGGCCATCCCACTAAAAGTAACAACACTTCCTGGGCCATCCCACATAAACGTATTTTTCCTCCTGGGCCATCCAACCTAAAAGTATAACACTTCCTGGGCCATCCCACCTAAGCGTATTACACTTCCTGTGCCATCCCACCTAAATGTATTACTCATCCTGGGTAATCCCACCTAAAAGAACAACACTTCCTGGGCCATCCCACCGAAACGTATTAATCCTCCTGGGCCATCCCACCTTAAAGTACATAACTTCCTGGGAAATGCCACCTAAACGTATTACTCTTCCTGGGCCGTTCCACCGAAACGTATTACTCTTCCTGGGCCATTCCACCTTAACGAACTACTTTTCCAGTGTCATTCATCCTATACGTACAATTCCTCCAGGCCATCCCACCTAAACGTATAAATCTTCCTGGGCCATCCCACGTAAATGTAATACTCTTCCTGGGCCATCCCACATTAAAGTACATCACTTCCTGGGCCATCCCACCTAAACGTATTACACTTCCTGGCCAATCCCACCTAAATGTATTACTCTTCCTGGGCCATCCCACCTAATAGTACAACACCTCCTGGGCCATCCCACCTAAACGTATTACTCCTCCTGGCCATCACACCTAAAAGTCAACACTTCCTGTTGCATTCCACCTAAACGTAATACTCTTCCTGTTCCATTCCTCCTTAACGTTCCACTTTGACAGTGTCATCCATCCTATACGTACATTTCCTCCTGGGCCATCCCAACTAAACGTATTACTCTTCCTGGACCATCCCACCTAAAAGTACAACACTTCCTGGGCCATCCCACCTAAACGTATTAATCCTCCTGTGCCATCCCACCTTAAAGTACAACACTCCCTGGGACATTCCACCAAAACGTATAACTCTACCTGGGCCATTCCACCTAATCGTATAACTATTCCTGGGCCATTTCACCTTAACGTACTACTTATCAAAAGTCATCCATCCTATACGTACAACTCCTCCTGGGCCATCCCACCTAAACGTATTACTCTTCCTGGGCTATTGCACCTAAATGTAATACTCCTCCTGGGTCATCCCACCTAAAAGTACAACACTTCCGGGCCTACCCAACTAAAGGTATTACTCCTCCTGGGCCATCCCGCCTAAAAGTACAACACTTCCTGGGCCATTCCACCTAAACGTATTACTCTTCCTGTGCCATTCCACCTTAACGTACTACTTTTCCAGTGTCATTTGTCCTATACGTACAACTCCTTCTGGGCCATACCACCTAAATGAATTTCTCTTCCTGGGCCATCCCACCTAAAAGTACAACACTTCCTGGGCCATCCCACATAAACGTATTTTTCCTCCTGGGCCATCCAACCTAAAAGTATAACACTTCCTGGGCCATCCCACCTAAGCGTATTACACTTCCTGTGCCATCCCACCTAAATGTATTACTCATCCTGGGTCATCCCACCTAAAAGAACAACACTTCCTTGGCCATCCCACCTAAACGTATTACTCCTCCTGGGCCATCCCACCTAAAAGTACAACACTTCCTGGGCCATTCCACCAAAAAGTATTACTCTTCCTGTGCCATTCCACCTTAACGTACTACTTTTCCAGTGTCATCCATCTTCTACGTACAACTCCTCCTGGGCCATCCCACCTAAACTTATTTCTCTTCCTGGACCATCCCACCTAAAAGTACAACACTTTCTGGGCCATCCCACCTAAACGTATTATCCTCCTGGGCCATCCCACCTTAAAGTACAACACTTCCTGTGACATGCCCTTTAACGTATTCCTCTTCCTGGGGAATTCCACCTTAACGTACTACTTTTCCAGTGTCATTTGTCCTATACGTACAACTCCTTCTGGGCCATACCACCTAAATGTATTACTCTTCCTGGGCCATACCACCTAAAAGTACAACACTTACTGGGCCATCCCACCTAATTGTATTACTCTTCCTGAACCATCCCACCTAAAAGTACAACACTTAATGGGCCATCCCACCTAAACCTATTACACTTCCTGGGCCATTCCACCTAAATGTATTACTCGTCCTGGGCCATCCCACCTAAAAGTAAAACACTTCCTGGGCCTACCCAACTAAAGGTATTACTCCTCCTGGGCCATCCCGCCTAAAAGTACAACACTTCCTGGGCAATTCCACCTAAACGTATTACTCTTCCTGTGCCATTCCACCTTAACGTACTACTTTTCCAGTGTCATTTGTCCTATACGTATAACTCCTTCTGGGCCATACCACCTAAATGTATTACTCTTCCTAGGCCATACCACCTAAAAGTACAACACTTACTGGGCCATCCCACATAATTGTATTACTCTTCCTGAACCATCCCACCTAAAAGTACAACACTTACTGGGCCATCCCACCTAAACCTATTACACTTCCTGGGCCATTCCACCTAAATGTATTACTCGTCCTGGGCCATACCACCTAAAAGTAAAACACTTCCTGTGCCTACCCAACTAAAGGTATTACTCCTCCTGGGCCATCCCGCCTAAAAGTACAACACTTCCTGGGCAATTCCACCTAAACGTATTACTCTTCCTGTGCCATTCCACCTTAACGTACTACTTTTCCAGTGTCATTTGTCCTATACGTACAACTCCTTCTGGGCCATACCACCTAAATATATTACTCTTCCTAGGCCATACCTCCTTAAAGTACAACACTTCCTGGGCCATCCCACCTAAACTTATTTCTCTTCCTGGACCATCCCACCTAAAAGTACAACACTTTCTGGGCCATCCCACCTAAACGTATTACTCCTCCTGGGCCATCCCACCTTAAAGTACAACACTTCCTGGGACATGCCACCTAAACGTATTATTCTTCCTGGGCCATTCCACCGAAACGTATTACTCTTCCTGGGCCATCCCACCTAAACGTATGACTCTTCATGGGCCATTCCAACTAGACGTATTACTCTTCCTCGGCCAACCCACCTAAACGTATTACTCTTCCTGTTCCATCCAACCTAAACGTATTACTCTTCCTCGGTCAACACACCTAAACGTATTACTCTTACTGGGCCATTCCACCTAAACGTATTACCCTTCCTCGGCCAACCCACCTAAACGTATTACTCTTCCTGGGCCATCCCACCTAAATGTATTACTCTTCCTTGGCAATCCCACCTAAAATTACAACACTTCCTTAGCCATCCTACCGAAACGTATTAATCCTCCTGGGCCATCCCACCTTAAAGTACATAACTTCCTGGGACATGCCACCTAAACGTATTACTCTTCCTGGGCCATTCCACCGAAACGTATTACTCTTCCTGCCCCATTCCACCTTAACGAACTACTTTTCCAGTGTCATACATCCTATACGTACAATTCCTCCAGGCCATCCCACCTAAACGTATTACTCTTCCTGGGCTATTGCACCTAAATGTAATACTCCTCCTGGGTCATCCCACCTAAAAGTACAACACTTCCCGGGCCTACCCAACTAAAGGTATTACTCCTCCTGGGCCATCCCGCCTAAAGTACAACACTTCCTGGGCCATTCCACCTAAACGTATTACTCTTCCTGTGCCATTCCACCTTAACGTACTACTTTTCCAGTGTCATATGTCCTATACGTACAACTCCTTCTGGGCCATACCACCTAAATGAATTTCTCTTCCTGGGCCATCCCACCTAAAAGTACAACACTTCCTGGGCCATCCCACATAAACGTATTTTTCCTCCTGGGCCATCCAACCTAAAAGTATAACACTTCCTGGGCCATCCCACCTAAGCGTATTACACTTCCTGTGCCATCCCACCTAAATGTATTACTCATCCTGGGTAATCCCACCTAAAAGAACAACACTTCCCTGGGCCATCCCACCGAAACGTATTAATCCTCCTGGGCCATCCCACCTTAAAGTACATAACTTCCTGGGACATGCCAACTAAACGTATTACTCTTCCTGGGCCATTCCACCGAAACGTATTACTCTTCCTGGGCCATTCCACCTTAACGAACTACTTTTCCAGTGTCATTCATCCTATACGTACAATTCCTCCAGGCCATCCCACCTAAACGTATAAATCTTCCTGGGCCATTCCAACAAAATGTAATACTCTTCCTGGGCCATCCCACATTAAAGTACATCACTTCCTGGGCCATCCCACCTAAACGTATTACACTTCCTGGCCAATCCCACCTAAATGTATTACTCTTCCTGGGCCATCCCACCTAATAGTACAACACCTCCTGGGCCATCCCACCTAAACGTATTACTCCTCCTGGCCATCACACCTAAAAGTCAACACTTCCTGTTGCATTCCACCTAAACGTAATACTCTTCCTGTTCCATTCCTCCTTAACGTTCCACTTTGACAGTGTCATCCATCCTATACGTACATTTCCTCCTGGGCCATCCCACCTAAACGTATTACTCTTCCTGGACCATCCCACCTAAAAGTACAACACTTCCTGGGCCATCCCACCTAAACGTATTAATCCTCCTGTGCCATCCCACCTTAAAGTACAACACTCCCTGGGACATTCCACCAAAACGTATAACTCAACCTGGGCCATTCCACCTAATCGTATAACTATTCCTGGGCCATTCCACCTTAACGTACTACTTATCAAAAGTCATCCATCCTATACGTACAACTCCTCCTGGGCCATCCCACCTAAACGTATTACTCTTCTGGGCTATTGCACCTAAATGTAATACTCCTCCTGGGTCATCCCACCTAAAAGTACAACACTTCCCGGGCCTACCCAACTAAAGGTATTACTCCTCCTGGGCCATCCAACCTAAAAGTATAACACTTCCTGGGCCATCCCACCTAAGCGTATTACACTTCCTGTGCCATCCCACCTAAATGTATTACTCATCCTGGGTCATCCCACCTAAAAGAACAACACTTCCTTGGCCATCCCACCTAAACGTATTAATCCTCCTGGGCCATCCCACCTAAAAGTACAACACTTCCTGGGCCATTCCCCAAAAAGTATTACTCTTCCTGTGCCATTCCACCTTAACGTACTACTTTTCCAGTGTCATCCATCTTCTACGTACAACTCCTCCTGGGCCATCCCACCTAAACTTATTTCTCTTCCTGGACCATCCCACCTAAAAGTACAACACTTTCTGGGCCATCCCACCTAAACGTATTACTCCTCCTGGGCCATCCCACCTTAAAGTACAACACTTCCTGTGACATGCCCCTTACCGTATTCCTCTTCCTGGGCCATTCCACCTTAACGTACTACTTTTCCAGTGTCATTTGTCCTATACGTACAACTCCTTCTGGGCCATACCACCTAAATGTATTACTCTTCCTGGGCCATACCACCTAAAAGTACAACACTTACTGGGCCATCCCACCTAATTGTATTACTCTTCCTGAACCATCCCACCTAAAAGTACAACACTTAATGGGCCATCCCACCTAAACCTATTACACTTCCTGGGCCATTCCACCTAAATGTATTACTCGTCCTGGGCCATCCCACCTAAAAGTAAAACACTTCCTGGGCCTACCCAACTAAAGGTATTACTCCTCCTGGGCCATCCCGCCTAAAAGTACAACACTTCCTGGGCAATTCCACCTAAACGTATTACTCTTCCTGTGCCATTCCACCTTAACGTACTACTTTTCCAGTGTCATTTGTCCTATACGTACAACTCGTTCTGGGCCATACCACCTAAATGTATTACTCTTCCTAGGCCATACCACCTAAAAGTACAACACTTACTGGGCCATCCCACCTAATTGTATTACTCTTCCTGAACCATCCCACCTAAAAGTACAACACTTACTGGGCCATCCCACCTAAACCTATTACACATCCTGGGCCATTCCACCTAAATGTATTACTCGTCCTGGGCCATCCCACCTAAAAGTAAAACACTTCAAGTGCCTACCCAACTAAAGGTATTACTCCTCCTGGGCCATCCCGCCTAAAAGTACAACACTTCCTGGGCCATCCCATCTAAACGTATTACTCCTCCTGGGCCATCCCGCCTAAAAGTACAAACACTTCCTGGGCCATTCCACCAAAACGTATTACTCTTCCTGTGCCATTCCACCTTAACGTACTACTTTTCCAGTGTCATCCATCTTCTACGTACAACTCCTCCTGGGCCATCCCACCTAAACTTATTACTCTTCCTGGGCCATCCCACCTAAAAAGTACAACACTTCCTGGGCCATCCCACCAAAACGTATTACTCCTCCTGGGGCATCCCACCTACAAGTACAACACTTCATGGCCATCCCACCTAAACGTATTACTCTTCCTGTGCCATTCCACCTTAACGTACTACTTTACCAGTGTCATCCATCTTCTACGTATAACTCCTCCTGGGCCATCCCACCTAAACTTTTTCTCTTCCTTGACCATCCCACCTAAAAGTACAACACTTCCTGGGCCATCCCACCTAAACGTATTACTCCTCCTGGGCCATCCCACCTTAAAGTACAACACTTCCTGGGACATGCCTCCTAAACGTATTACTCTTCCTGGGCCATTCCACCGAAACGTATTACTCTTCCTGGGCCATCCAACCTAAACGTATGACTCTTCCTGGGCAATTCCAACTAGACGTATTACTCTTCCTCGGCCAACCCACCTAAACGTATTACTCTTCCTGGCCATCCAACCTAAACGTATTACTCTTCCTCGGTCAACCCACCTAAACGTATTACTCTTCCTGGGCCATTCCACCGAAACGTATTACTCTTCCTGGGCCATCCCACCTAAACGTATGACTCTTCCTGTGTCATTCCAACTAGTCGTATTACTCTTCCTGGGACATCCCACCTAAACGTATTACTCTTCCTGGTCCATCCCACCTAAATGTATTACTCTTCCTGGACCATCCCACCTAAAAGTACAACACTTCCTGGGCCATCCCACCTAAACGTATTACTCCTCCTGGGCCATCCCACCTTAAAGTACATAACTTCCTGGGACATGCCAACTAAACGTATTACTCTTCTTGGGCCATTCCACCTAAACGTATTACTCTTACTGGGCCATTCCACCTTAACGAACTACTTTTCCAGTGTCATTCATCCTATACGTACAATTCCTCCTGTCTATCCCAACCAAACGTATTACTCTTCCTGGGCCATCCCACCTAAAAATACAACATTCCTGGGCCATTCCACCTAAACGTATTTATCTTCCTGGACCATCCCACCAAAACGTATTACTCCTCCTGGGCCATCCCACCTAATTGTAAAACACTTCCTAGGCCATCCCACCTAAATGTATTACTCTTCCTGGGCCATTACACCTAAAAGTACAACACCTCCTGGGCCATCCCACTTAAACGTATTACTCTTCCTGGGCCGTCCCACCTAAATGTATTACTCTTCCTGGGCCATTACACCTAAAAGTACAACACTTCCTGGGCAATCAGACCTAAACGTATTACTCTTCCAGGGTCATTCCACTTAAATGTATTACTCCTCTGTGCCTTCCCACCTAAAAGAACAACATTTCCTGGGCCATTCCAAATAAACGTATTACTCTCCCTGGTAAATCCCACCGAAACGTATTACTCTTCGTGGGCCATCCCACCTAAACGTATTACTCTTCCTGGGCCATTCAACCTAAACGTATTACTCTTCCTCGGTCAACCCACCTAAACGTATTACTCTTCCTGGGCAATTCCACCTAAACGTATTACCCATCCTCGGCCAACCCACCTAAACGTATTACTCTTCCTTGGCCATCCCAACTAAATGTATTACTCTTCCTGGACCATCCCACCTAAAAGTACAACACTTCCTGGGCCATCCCACCTAAACGTATTCCTCCTCCTGGGCCATCACAGATTAAAGTACAAAACTTCTGGGACATGCCACCTAAACATATTACTCTTCCTGGGCCATTCCACCTTAACGATCTATTTTTCCAGTGTCATTCATCCTATACGTACAATTCCTCCTGGCCATCCCACCTAAACGTATTACTCTTCCTGGGCCATCCCACCTAAAAATACAACACTTCCTGGGCCATTCCACCTAAACGTATTTATCTTCCTGGGCCATTCCACCTAAACGTATTACTCTTCCTTGGCCATCCCACCTAAACGTATGACTCTTACTGGGCCATTCCAACTAGACGTATTACTCTTCCTCGGCCAACCCAATTAAACTATTACTCTTCCAGGGCCATTAAACCTAAACGTATTACTCTTCGTCGGCCAACCCACCTAAACGTATTACTCTTCCTGGGCTATTCCACCTAAAACGTATTCCCCTTCCTCGGCCAACCCACCTAAACGTATTACTCTTCCTGGGTCATCCCACCTAAACATATTACTCCTCCTGGGCCATTCCACCTTAACGAATTACTCTTCCTGGGCCATTCCACCTTAACGCATTTCTCTTCCTGGGCCATTCCAACTTAAAGTACAACACTTCCTGGGCCATTCCACCTAAACTATTACTCTTCCTGGGTCATTCCACCTTAACGTATTACTCTTTCTGGGCCATTCCACTTAAAAGTACAACACTTCCTGGGCCATCTCAACTAAACTTATTACTCTTCCTGGGCCATCCCACCTTAAAGTACAGCACTTACTGGGCCAACCCACCTAAACGTATTACACTTCCTGGGCAATTCCACATAAATGTATTACTCGTCCTGGGCCATCCCACCTAAAAGTAAAACACTTCCTGGGCCTACCCAACTAAAGGTATTACTAATCCTGGGCCATCCCGCCTAAAAGTACAACACTTCCTGGGCCATCCCACCTAAACGTATTACTCCTCCTGGGCCATCCCACCTAAAAGTATAACACTTCCTGGGCCATCCCACCTAAGCGTATTACAATTCCTGTGCCATCCCACCTAAATGTATTACTCATCCTGGGTCATCAAACCTAAAAGAACAACACTTCCTGGCCATCCCACCTAAACGTATTACTCCTCCTGGGCCATCCCACCTAAAAGTACAACAATTCCTGGGCCATTCCACCAAAACGTATTACTCTTCCTGTGACATTCCACTTTAACGTACTACTTTTCCAGTATCATCCATCCTATACGTACCACTCCTCCTGGGCCATCCCACCTAAACTTATTACTCTTCCTGGGCCATCCCACCTAAAAGTACAACACTTCCTGGGCCATCCCACCAAAAACGTATTACTCCTCCTGGGGCATCCCACCTACAAGTACAACACTTCATGGCCATCCCACCTAAACGTATTACTCATCCTGTGCCACTCCACCTTAACGTACTACTTTACCAGTGTCATCCATCTTCTACGTACAACTCCTCCTGGGCCATCCCACCTAAACTTATTTCTCTTCCTGGACCATCCCACCTAAAAGTACAACACTTCCTGGGCCATCCCACCTAAACGTATTACTCCTCCTGGGCCATCCCACCTTAAAGTACAACACTTCCTGGGACATGCCTCCTAAACGTATTACTCTTCCTTTGCCATTCCACCGAAACGTATTACTCTTCCTGGGCCATCCCACCTAAACGTATGACTCTTCCTGGGCCATTCCAACTAGACGTATTACTCTTCCTCGGCCAACCCACCTAAACGTATTACTCTTCCTGGCCATTCAACCTAAACGTATCACTCTTCCTCGGTCAACCCACCTAAACGTATTACTCTTCCTGGGCCATTCCACGGAAACGTATTACTCTTCCTGGGCCATCCCACCTAAACGTGTTACTCTTCCTGGGCCATCCCACCTTAACGTTATACTCTTCCTGGGCCATTCCACCATAACGTATTACTCTTCCAGGGCCATTCCACCTTAAAGTACATCACTTCCTGGGCCATTCCACCTAAACGTATTACTCTTCCAGTGCCATCCCACCTAAACGTATTACTTATCCAAGATCATCCCAACTAAAAGTACAACACTTCCCTGTCCATCCCACCAAAACGTATTACTCCTCCTGGGCAATCCCACTTAAAGTACAACACATCCTGGCCCATTACACCTAAACGTATTACTCTACCTGGGCCATTCCACCTAAACGTATTACTCTTCCAGTGCCATCCCACCTAAACGTATTACTTATCCAAGGTCATCCCACCTAAAAGTACAACACTTCCCTGTCCATCCCACCAAAACGTATTACTCCTCCTGGGCCATCCCACTTAAAAGAACAACACTTCCTATCCCATTACACATAAACGTATTACTCTTCCTGGTCCATTCCACCTAAATGTATTACTCCTCCTGGGCCATCCCTCCTAAAAGTACATCACTTCCTGGGCCATTCCAAATAAACGTATTACTCTTCCTGGGCCATCCCACCTTAAAGTACAGCACTTACTGGGCCAACCCACCTAAACGTATTACAATTCCTGGGCCATTCCACATAACTGTATTACTCGTCTTGGGCCATCCCAATTAAAAGTTAAACACTTACTGGGCCTGCCCAACTAAAGGTATTACTAATCCTGGGCCATCCCGCCTAAAAGTACAACACTTCCTGGGCCATCCCACCTAAACGTATTACTCCTCCTGGGCCATCCCAAATAAAAGTATAACACTTCCTGGCCATCCCACCTAAGCGTATTACAATTCCTGTGCCATCCCACCTAAATGTATTACTCATCCTGGGTCATCCCACCTAAAAGAACAACACTTCCTGGGCCATCCCATCTAAACGTATTACTCCTCCTGGGCCATCCCGCCTAAAAGTACAACACTTCCTGGGCCATTCCACCAAAACGTATTACTCTTCTGTGACATTCCACTTTAACGTACTACTTTTCCAGTATCATCCATCTATACGTACAACTCCTCCTGGGCCATCCCACCTAAACTTATTACTCTTCCTGGGCCATCCCACCTAAAAGTACAACACTTCCTGGGCCATCCCACCAAAACGTATTACTCCTCCTGGGACATCCCACCTACAAGTACAACACTTCATGGCCATCCCACCTAAACGTATTACTCTTCCTGTGCCATTCCACCTTAACGTACTACTTTACCAGGGTCATCCATCTTCTACGTATAACTCCTCCTGGGCCATCCCACCTAAACTTATTTCTCTTCCTTGACCATCCCACCTAAAAGTACAACACTTCCTGGGCCATCCCACCTAAACGTATTACTCCTCCTGGGCCATCCCACCTTAAAGTACAACACTTCCTGGGACATGCCTCCTAAACGTATTACTCTTCCTGGGCCATTCCACCGAAACGTATTACTCTTCCTGGGCCATCCAACCTAAACGTATGACTCTTCCTGGGCAATTCCAACTAGACGTATTACTCTTCCTCGGCCAACCCACCTAAACGTATTACTCTTCCTGGCCATCCAACCTAAACGTATTACTCTTCCTCGGTCAACCCACCTAAACGTATTACTCTTCCTGGGCCATTCCACCGAAACGTATTACTCTTCCTGGGCCATCCCACCTAAACGTATGACTCTTCCTGTGTCATTCCAACTAGTCGTATTACTCTTCCTGGGACATCCCACCTAAACGTATTACTCTTCCTGGTCCATCCACCTAAATGTATTACTCTTCTGGACCATCCCACCTAAAAGTACAACACTTCCTGGGCCATCCCACCTAAACGTATTACTCCTCCTGGGCCATCCACCTTAAAGTACATAACTTCCTGGGACATGCCAACTAAACGTATTACTCTTCTTGGGCCATTCCACCTAAACGTATTACTCTTACTGGGCCATTCCACCTTAACGAACTACTTTTCCAGTGTCATTCATCCTATACGTACAATTCCTCCTGTCCATCCCAACCAAACGTATTACTCTTCCTGGGCCATCCCACCTAAAAATACAACACTTCCTGGGCCATTCCACCTAAACGTATTTATCTTCCTGGGCCATTCCACCTAAACGTATTACTCTTCCTTGGCCATCCCACCTAAACGTATGACTCTTACTGGGCCATTCCAACTAGACGTATTACTCTTCCTCGGCCAACCCAATTAAAATATTACTCTTCCAGGGCCATTAAACCTAAACGTATTACTCTTCGTCGGCCAACCCACCTAAACGTATTATTCTTCCTGGGCTATTCCACCTAAACGTATTCCCCTTCCTCGGCCAACCCACCTAAACGTATTACTCTTTCCTGGGTCATCCCACCTAAACATATTACTCCTCCTGGGCCATTCCACCTTAACGAATTACTCTTCCTGGGCCATTCCACCTTAACGCATTTCTCTTCCTGGGCCATTCCAACTTAAAGTACAACACTTCCTGGGCCATTCCACCTAAACTATTACTCTTCCTGGGCCATCCCACCTAAACTTATTTCTCTTCCTGGACCATCCCACCTAAAAGTACAACACTTCCTGGGCCATCCCACCTAAACGTATTACTCCTCCTGGGCCATCCCACCTTAAAGTACAACACTTCCTGGGACATGCCTCCTAAACGTATTACTCTTCCTTTGCCATTCCACCGAAACGTATTACTCTTCCTGGGCCATCCCACCTAAACGTATGACTCTTCCTGGGCCATTCCAACTAGACGTATTACTCTTCCTCGGCCAACCCACCTAAACGTATTACTCTTCCTGGCCATTCAACATAAACGTATCACTCTTCCTCGGTCAACCCACCTAAACGTATTACTCTTCCTGGGCCATTCCACGGAAACGTATTACTCTTCCTGGGCCATCCCACCTAAACGTGTTACTCTTCCTGGGCCATCCCACCTTAACGTTTATACTCTTCCTGGGCCATTCCACCATAACGTATTACTCTTCCAGGGCCATTCCACCTTAAAGTACATCACTTCCTGGGCCATTCCACCTAAACGTATTACTCTTCCAGTGCCATCCCACCTAAACGTATTACTTATCCAAGGTCATCCCACCTAAAAGTACAACACTTCCCTGTCCATCCCACCAAAACGTATTACTCCTCCTGGGCAATCCCACTTAAAAGTACAACACATCCTGGCCCATTACACCTAAACGTATTACTCTACCTGGGCCATTCCACCTAAATGTATTACTCCTCCTGGCCATCCCTCCTAAAAGTACAACACTTCCTGGGCCATTCCACCTAAATGTATTACTCCTCCTGGGCCTTCCCACCTAAAAGAACAACATTTCCTGGGCCATTCCAAATAAACGTATTACTCTCACTGGGAAATCCCACCGAAACGTATTACTCTTCGTTAGCCATCCCACCTAAACGTAATTCTCTTCCTGGGCCATCCAACCTAAACGTATTACTCTTCCTCGGTCAACCCACCTAAACGTATTACTCTTAGTGGGCCATTCCACCTAAACGTATTACCCTTCCTCGGCCAACCCACCTAAACGTATTACTCTTCCTTGGCCATCCCACCTAAATGTATTACTCTTCCTGGACCATCCCACCTAAAAGTACAACACTTCCTGGGCCATCCCACCTAAACGTATTCCTCCTCCTGGGCCATCCCACCTTAAAGTACATAACTTCCTGGGACATGCCACCTAAACGTATTACTCTTCCTTGGCCATTCCACCGAAACTTATTACTATTCCTGGGCCATTCCACCTTAACAATCTACTTTTCCAAAGTCATTCATCCTATACGTACAATTCCTCCTGGCCATCCCACCTAAACGTATTACTCTTCCTGGGCCATCTAACCTAAAAATACAACACTTCCTGGGCCATTCCACCTAAACGTATTAATCTTCCTGGGCCATTCCACCTAAATGTATTACTCTTCCTTGGCCATCCCACCTAAACGTATGACTCTTACTGGGCCATTCCAACTAGACGTATTACTCTTCCTCGGCCAACCCACCTAAAGGTATTACTCTTCCAGGGCCATCCAACCTAAACGTATTACTCTTCGTCGTCCAACCCACCTAAACGTATTACTCTTCCTGGGCTATTCCTCCTAAACGTATTACCCTTCCTCCGCCAACCCACCTAAACGTATTACTCTTCCTGGGCCATCCCACCTAAACGTATTACTCCTCCTGGGCCATTCCACCTTAACGAATTACTCTTCCTGGGCCATTCCACCTTAACGCATTTCTCTTCCTGGGCCATTCCACCTTAAAGTACAACACTTCCTTTGCCATTCCACCTAAACTATTACTCTTCCTGTGTCATTCCACCTTAACGTATTACTCTTTCTGGGCCATTCCACCTAAAAGTACAACACTTCCTGGGCCATCTCAACTAAACGTATTACTCTTCCTGGGCCATCCCACCTTAAAGTACAACACTTCCTGGGCCATTCCCACCTAAACGAATTACTCCTCCTGCGCCATCCCACCTAAACGTATTACTCTTCCTGGGTCATCCCACTTAAAAGTACAACACTTTCTGGGCCATTCCACCTAAACGTATTACTCTTCCTGGGAGATTACACCTAAATGTATTTTTACTCCTGGGCCATCCCACCTTAAAGTACAACACTTCCTGGGCCATTCCACCTAAACGTATTTATCTTCCTGGACCATTCCACCAAAACGTATTACTCCTCCTGGGCCATCCCACCTAATAGTAAAACACTTCCTGGGCCATCCCGCCTAAATGTATTACTCTTCCTGGGCCATTACACCTAAAAGTACAACACTTCCTGGACCATCCCACTTAACCGTATTACTCTTCCTGGGCTATCCCACCTAAAAGTGTTACTCTTCTTGGGCCATTCCACCTAAACGTATTACTCTTCCTGGGCCATCCCACATAAACGTGTTACTCTTCCTGGGCCATCCCACCTTAATGTTATACTCTTCCTGGGCCATTCCATCTTAACGTATTACTCTTCCAGGGCCATTTAACCTTAAAGTACAACCCTTCCTGGGCCATTCTACCTAAACGTATTACTCTTCCTGTGCCATCCCACCTAAACGTATTACTCATCCAAGGTCATCCCACCTAAAAGTACAACACTTCCCTGTCCATCCCACCAAAACGTATTACTCCTCTTGGGCCATCCCACTTAAAAGTACAACACTTCCTGGGCCATTCCACCTAAACGTATTTCTCTTCCTGGCCATCCCACCAAAACGTATTACTCCTCCTGGACCATCCCACCTAAAAGTACTACAATTTCTGGGCCGTCCCACCTAAATGTATTACTCTTCCCGGGCCATTCCACCTAAAAGTACAACACTTCCTGTGCCATTCCACCTAAACGTATTACTCTTCCTGGGCAATCCGACCTAAACGTATTACTCTCCCTGGACCATCCCACCTAAAAGTACAACACTTCCTGGGCTATCCCACCTAAACATATTACTCTTCCTGGGCAATTCCACCTAAACGTATTACTCTTCCTGGGCCATCCCATCTAACGTACTACTCTTCTAGAGGTCATCCATCTTAAAAGTACTTCTTTTCCTGGATCATTCCAACTAAATGTACTAATTTTCCTGTATTATCTCATATAAACGTACAACTATTTCTGAGTCATTCCACCTAAACGTACTTCTCTTCTTGGCCTTCCCACCTATAAGTACAACACTTCCTGGGCCATTCGACCTTAACGTATTACTCTTCCTGGGCCATTCCAACTAAACGTTTTACCCTTCCTCTGTCATCCCACCTAAAAGTACAACTCTTCCTTGTTCATCCTACCTAAAAGTACAAATCTTCCTATGTCATCTCAAATTAACCTACTACTCGTCCTGGACCATCTCACCTAAAGGTACTATTGTCCCTGGGTCATCGAATCAAATTATACTACTCTTCTTGGCTCATCACATCTAAACGTACTACTTTTCCTGGGTCATGTCAACTAAATGTACTACTCGTCATGCATCAACACACCTAAACGTAAAATTCCTCCAATGGCCATCCCACCGAAACGTACTGATCTACCTAGGCCATCTAAACTAATTGTACTATTTTTCCTGCGTCATCCAACCTAAACGTACTACAATGCCTGGGAAATAGGAACTAAATGTTATACTTTTAATGGGCCTTCACAACATAACGTACTACTCTAACTGGACCATCCCACCTAAATGTAAAAAACTTCCTGGCCATCCCACATAATCGAAAAATTATTCCTGGGTCATTTAACCGAAGCGTTCTTCTCTCCCTGGGTCATCCTAAGTAAACGTACAACACTTAATGTGTCATCCCAACTAACTGTACTACTCTTTATGGGTCATCGCATCCAAACGTACTACAATTCCTGGGCCATCGCAGCAAAACATAATACTCTTCCCGGGTCGTCCAACCTAAACGTACTACTCCTCCTGGGTCATCTCACCTATATGTACAACTCTTCCTGGGCCTTCACAGCAAAACGTAATACACTACCTGGACCTTCCCACCTAAATGAACTACTCTTCCTGGGCCATCCCACCTAAACATACTACTCTTCCTGGGTCATTCCACCTAAATGTACTAGTCTTCCTGGGTCAGTCCACCTAAATTTATTACTTTTCCTGGGCCATCCCACCTAAACATGCTACTCTTCCTGGGCCATCCCACCTAAACATACTACTCTTCCTGGGTCATCCCACCTATACGTACAACTCTTCCTGGGCCATCCCACCAAAAAGTATTACTCTTCCTTGGCCATCCCACTTAAACGAACCGAGTTCCATTCATGTCGATGACATTCGCAGTTTTTCTCATGTGGTAACTGTGCCTAATGATGCCAACGGGGGGTGTGTATTATCAGGTGTCTCCTGTTTACCTCGCTCTTTCATTTCGGCACAGCCCCACACTCGTCTCGCTTCAACCTCATCAGCCTTTAAGACCTAAATGTCAATAAGCGCTAAAATATTTCCACCACTCACTTGACCAACACCAACACAACTGTCACAACTGTCACAACTGTCACAATTGTCACAACTGTCACAATTGTCACAACTGCGGGCCAGACAATAACGTCGACGTTTGCTTTCTTGCAATTTCTAACATGCCATATATTATGTAAAATATGATTTACTATATCTCAAGTATAATATAGTTTCAGTAGAACTTGACCAGCAAAAATACATGAATACTTTACAGCACGTATTTAAACGGGCGTTACAAAATTCAATGCTCCAACTTCGAGGGATAATAGAAGACGCCTCGGCAAAAATGTTTTGTAAAATAACTATAAATGTGACATACTCCATTAAACACGCCATAGTGTCAGAGTGCAATGACTATGCTATGACACCATGCATTACCTTTTTGTTCGTTTACAGCTAAGCGATGCTACAGTATTTCAAGGCATGTAGTCTGTTGCGAGTCTGCAGGGCTCTGCTGTGACAACACGCGGACAGTAAGTTATTGCCACTCATTTAGAATGGAGCGATTGAACCGCATGCAAGCGACAAAATGCTGGACATGCTCTTGGCTTATGGCGCATGCGATGGTGATTCAAGTGCTCCTACACATCTTTATGAGGAGCTGTATCCTGGCCGGTATGTGCCAAACATAGTACAGTTGTTGTATTTGATCGTCACTTCAACGAAGCTGATTCACTGCAAGTAAGTTAGTCAAAATGGGTGCAGATTGTCATTATCCTTTCGACAGTACAGTATCAGTTTGGCAATGTTAGTGTTTATATCCACAGTCCCCACCTTGACCGTCAGCACACATCACCCGTGTTTGAGGAGGAGGTTTGGAACCAGTCGAGAACAATCCGTCAACAAGCTTCATACATATTGTACAGTTATTGCATATTGACCATATAGAGGTTTAGTGAGGGTTGTACGAACAACAGCTGCATACATTTCATTTCCAAGGGGTTGAAGCACCCCAACGAAACTATTATTCTCGTAGAGTTTAGTTTTGTTAATGGTATCTGGAGGGATGTGCCATGGAACCTCGTTTTGGACAGTTTGTGTTGTTCATCGACGAAATATCGTTTACATGAGATGGAATAGTCAACACAACACACACCTGTTGGCAGATGAAACCCCTCATGCCAGCTTCATCCGTTCACAGCAACAAACTTTTTGTCAACATTTGAGTTAGGGATAGTTTGACTGGACCATACATGCTACCATTACCTATCAATGGTAACCTGTGACTGCGTCCCCATCACATATAATTTCCTGAGTTCGTCGAAGTCATTTTTCTGAAAATCCGATGTCGGGGGTTATTTTAACATGGCAGAAAATCTCCGCATTTCTCTTGTGACGTTCGAGGGAATTTAAACGGCATATTTGATGAGCAATAGATTTACTGCGGTATACTTATTTCTTGACCTGCTTGTTCCCCCGGCCTCACTCCACTTGAATATGTATTGTTATATGCTTGTTGGTCTGTATGTCTTCTCTTGACTATACCACTTCTGCAAGCGAAGATGTGCACGAGGGCTGGACTAGCAACTTGTGGCACAGAGAAAAGCCGCCCTTATAAGCCTATCGCTACTCTCACGCCCAAGAACTTCAGCGCATTTAATTTCTACCGTTATTTCCGAAAGAATTATCTGGGTCAATGCCATGGCCTCTGTCAGTGAGACTTGGGGTGCAGGGAAAATTCCAGATCAGGCCAGCGATACTTCTTAATCTGAGAATAGCCTCCGAGCCGATATATTTGAGAGTTGAGAGTTTGGGCTATTGTGTGCAAAGACGTGGAACAGTTCCGGCCAGAGAGACCAGCGGGAAATAACTCTGCGGAATGCGATAAACGGCACAGTGAATAGTAAACCTAGCAGATGGGTCAACTTGAACTGGATGCATTTGTGTATGATATTTGTAATGATAGCAACAGGCAAATAGGATATATGTCAATAATTAATGTGAAATAAGTGGCTGTAACAAATAAAGCGACATTGATAATGACTTCAATTAGAAACAAAACAAGGGTAACAATGGACATAAATAGATCAGTGTTGTAAAAAGTAGGTATGTAAATAAATTTGAAATAAAATTTAGTTAATTTATATTTATTCAGACCTCCATACCTCACAAATTCGACTGCACCACTTCAGTGTCTTGAAAGTTGGGTGGAGACATTCAATTGTAAATTAAGTTAGACAATAAGCTAGTAATTGGTAATATTAAAACAAATAATTTAATTGCAATAGCAGTAGGTAAAATAAATTAAGACTGTTTTGTACGACCACCGCAGTTAACATTAACTCTAAAAATGTGTGCAGAACTATAAGCAATGTGAACATTAGTTAAGAGACTAGGCAGACAAATGGCATGTGTGAGCACAAGTGTTAGGAATATTATAAATTTGAATGAAAGTGTAAATGAAACTGCAAATAGTGCAAACGAGATTGTAAGTATCCAAATAAATAATATAAGCGATTTAGTAGACAAGAAAATAGAACATATAGACAGGAAAATAGGCACTGTATATGTGTATGTAGACAGGAAGATATAAGGCAATAGTGTGTTACTGAGTGCTAGAGTTGACTGCGTCAAGAAAATTGGCAACATAAATGAAAAAAATTGGTCATTATAAATTAATTAGTCAACAGTGTAGAGAGGCCCCGTAATGAGCATACTAAAATGTCATCTCCATCGATGTCAACGCTTACACAGAATAATGGCAAAAGCTATAAATTTGGTTTCACCCCGCACTATGCAAGACGCCCTGGCCCGAGCACTGGAGGTAGAGTCAGCAACAAAGGATTCCGCACCCCGATTTTCGGTACGGGCATTTAAGCCAAATGAAGACGACAAAGACAGCATGAAGAAGACACTGAAGAAGTTGCAGATGGCTGTAAAGGACATCGCTACCAGAGTAAGTGCAACGAAGCATCGCTGCCCCTACCCAAATGGTCTGAGTGTTGTCAATGCAAAAGCTGGTGCACCTGAGAGCTTACTGTTCATAACAGCAGCAACAAAAATGACAGTAGTGGTGGAAACAGCAACAGAGGGAAAACAGGCATCGAGTGTAGGAACAAATTTCTTCAATAAATACAGTCAAACACTTGCTTGAAGAAAATTGTGAGCTTCATACACATGCCATACAAATGAGTCACTGCATCGAAGAGTTAATGCTGCAAGACAAAGCAGTTAGAAAATGCACATGACGAACTGCGAATGTTGTCCAGATGGCCTACGCACACTTCCTCATAGCTGTGAATAAACCTAAAGACATGATGGTCCCTCTCAACAATGGTTCTGAGAATGACAGTCACATGGATGATGCACTTCCGGAGGCAAATAACTAACTACGTGAGCTCAAGATGGGTAATGAATCAGTCAACTGGTTCTACCAGTAATTCAGGGTACATCATAAGTGGTTCTAGCTACAAGCAGCAGCATTCACCGCATCTACCAACACTTTTCAGGTCGGTAGAAGTAGTCTAACTGAAGATGCAAAGAGAAATTCTGTAGCTTTTTCATCATTTCAAACCGAAAACGAAAGGATTATTCCTTCTGAAAGGCACCAGTGACCATATCCCAATAGATTGAGAGAATCCAAAACAACAGCGAGCAAACTTACTAAGAGTTACCAAGATTCATCTGTGGTTGTTCGTACACAGCAGGAGCCTTTTAGATATAGCAACATGATGAAAATTCGGTTTGACAGTAGCATGTCGGGCGAGGTATTTCAAGGTCAACTGGTGTGACCTTACAACCTACAGATGTGAACAGGTTACTGCCCGAAGCTACAGATACGTATGGAAGGCATCTGCGGGACGCTGAATATGATCAGTGATTTGGTCTTTCGGATTTGTCGTCAAGGCTCTCAGACGATGCCGAAGGCTGCTTATATCGAACAACTCGCTTTCTACGATGTTGAGGTGTTACAGAGTCTGTTCAGGATAAACATACTTAAGGAGGGAGAAGTTTTACATGCTTGCTGGACTGCATCGCTTCTCTTGTCCTTCTCACTTCTTAAAGCGAAGAAGTGTGCAAGGGCTGGGCTAGTAACCAGAGGTACAAAGAAAAGCCACCGCAATAAACATATCGCAACTCGCATCCTCCTGATCTTTAGTAGATTGAATTTCTTCAGTTATCTGTGAAAGAATGTTGTGCTTCGATGCCCTAGAATGACTCGGTGTGCTGGGAGCCTTCCAGATTTGGCCAGTGATACTAATTTAGCAACGACGAGCCTCCACGCAGACAGTTTTGAGAGTCGAGGGTTTGGACGTTTGTGCGACCCTAAGCGACCGGTGTGCGAATAAGAAAAGCCAGCAGTGTATCGAGTGGTTTATGAGAGGGAGTGAACTGTGCGGTCTGCGAGCATCGCTACTGAACACTGGGTACGTGAGTATAAGAAATTTTAATGATGGCAATACATAGATTGAACATGTTTAAATAATTAGTGTGTGTGTTAAGAGACAGTAAGAAATAGGGAGACACTGATAAAGACTTTATTTAGAAATAAGATAGACAGTTAATTTTACTCTCGCTGAGAATGACAATGGCAAGACAGAGCGCGATATTTTAATGTTGTAAATAACAGCTGCGTGAATAAATTGGAAATTTAAATTAATTTATTTTATGATTATTAAGATTTTCATCCCTGATGAACTCTGGTACGTCCCTCCGACCAGACGTATTTTAGCAGTGTTTTGTTGGTTGCACTTGAAGAGCTTGTGTATGAGACTCGTCGTTCGTGTGCTGTCTTTTTACAGCACATTCCTCTCAACATGTGTGAGCGGCAGTGTCACGTCGCTGCGGATCTTGTACTGACCCAGAAGGCTGCACTTTTGAACAGTATTTGGAAGGAATATAAATAAATATTGACGCACTCTCCAGTTTCTGCTTGGGGCGCCACACGGGCGATGTGTGCTCACTGCCCTAAGTTACTGTTCTGAATCAGTGGCAGCCTTGGTGGTGCCTTAGGCACCGTGATTCAGTTTTTCTCGTGAGTGCCGATTCCCTCCTAGTGAATGTGATAGGGGCTATTTGGCGGTAATTCTTCGTAATTGCAATGCCTGGCGGGTCAAAGTTTGCCCACGTTCGGGTTCACAGTAGGGGACTGCCTATGTGAAATGTACAGGGGTATCGAACCCCAGGGTGAACTTAACAATTCGTGTCTCTCTCCAAGGGAGCACTACTTACTCACCGTGATGGTCGCCAAAAATCTGGACGCCAGTTGTCCAGGGGTGAGTTAATAATAAAAGAAAATAACTAAGTAATTTTAAAATGATATCGAGTTGGGGTTATGTTGACCTGAATATCCCTACTCTGAGTTAAGTTGGTAATGGCATCTCCCGAGAGGGGATGGCTTGGTGAGTCGTCGTTCAGGGACGTGAGTAGGAGTTAGAATAGCGATGCTTCACCTTTGAACGGGTGGTGGAATTACCACCTTAATTACGTTCCCGGCGGCGGTGTGTACGGTACATGTATTAATACTATACTTTCTTATAGTCTGGGGCGGGGATGGCGAACTACCGACCAGGGTAGGCCGGGGGTGCATATAAGTAACTTATGTCGTCATAACATGGCCATGGCCAATAAATCCCTAACCAAGAATCTAGTTCTGATTGATGCGAAGGGATCAGCACAGGTGAGATCGATCATGGTATGGTGGTGGGGGGTGATCTCGAGGGTGGTCTGTGAGGGTGTGTTATATGGTGGGGTGTCAATCGCCGGATGGGTAACCGATCGTCCTAATTTGTGTTTGCAATGCATATCGGGCTTTGCGACACAATCTACTGGGAAGGCCACCACCGTTTCTAGTCATCAGAATTTATTTCTTGTAAATAATTCTTATTAACCACATGTAGATTTAATAATTCTATGCTCACCAATTATGACACTGGTCATGCTTTCTCCAACCGTCGTCCAGTATTCCTGTTCGAGTGTGTTTTCAGGTACTTGAAGGCTTTACCAGATAACGACTGTCAGAGTTGGTATGGGTCTGGGAGAGGTGTGGGAGTTGCGAGCTTGTCATGAGGCCAGAGTATGTATGTGTTTCCAGGCTAGAGAACCCGTTAGGGAGGAAACTAGGTACGCTCAAACTTGCCGGACAGAGAAGATTTTAGAATTATTTTTAAACCAAATTATGCAACAAGTAACTAACTTAAGTATTATATGAACAGCGAGGAAGTAAATAATTAATTATGGGAGTAATTACGGTTTCAATTAAAGCATTTTTATTCATGCTAATGGGAAAGTATAGAGAAAACCGATTAGTACACGCTGCTAAGTGATTATAGTTTCTGTCATGAGTTACGTATAACCAGGTGAAGGCGAACCTGAAAATTTCTAAACAAAACCAGCTATCGAACTTCCAAAATCTACGTCACACTTTACAGCGACGGCATCTGAAGGGGGACCTAGGACGTCGCGACTGCTTGCTACCGTGGAGTCAGGGATGACTGAGGTAGAGAGTGCATGGTGTGGACATAGAGGATACCTATGGTCGAGCAGCAGGAGCCGTTGTTGTAACTGGAGAGAGAGAGAGAGAGACCCCCCCTTCTCCAAGCAGTTGGGTGAGGAGAACTCCTTGTGGACCCTAGGAGAGCTCGCTGACCAGTGTAATTGGCAAGCCTATCAACTCTGGCCAGGATCATTTGATGCTTCCTTATATAGTCTCCGCTTCTATTTCGAGGCTGTCCAAGGGGTGTAGGAATATGGAAGCCTCTAGACACAGGGATTGGTTATCTCTGGTAGCAGCAGTGTAGCTTATTTTCTTATCGCCCGCAACTGCGACTGAAGAAAGTTTTACCCTACTTAGCTCGAGGCTCGGCATCTGTGACGTCACTGGGCACAGAGGTGCTGCGATCTTGTTGGTATCTTTCCAACTTCTTTATCTAAGTTTGTGCGTCCACAGCTTGGTGGGTAAAACAATCATGGGTTGAGGGGGTGGCGACTGCATGTCGGAATTTGGGCGGGCAGTGCAATTTTCGTTAATCTTTTAACTATAGGCCTGACCGTGTTTGTCCACACTTGTGGAATCAACCCTGTCAGCATGTGAATTTAGTATGCCACTGTTGTGATCTGCCCAAGCTCTTCTTCGCTCGTTGATGGGGCGAAGTCGCCTGTAGAGCATCCAGGTTCGCTGTGCAGCAGTGTGGCATGCATCAATATAATTGTTAAAATTCTTATTCTCAATCTCCTCAAAATGTGCCACAGTTATTAAATTCTGACTAATATTTATTCAAAAAATCATATATGTTTTGGTCTTGTCTAGCGCCCCTAGAAGTTTGAGTACTGAAGTTTTTCTACACCCAGAATAAATCCTGTTTTAACCTTAAATCCAAGCCACATTTCTTTGATAATTCGATTTCCAATGTTAGTTCATCGAGAATGGTTACTAAACAGATAGCATACAAACTCTACACCTTGTTCCCTCTATGGACTAATGAGACCCTGTTAGATAGGAAAGTGAAGTAATGGAGTATCTCTCTGTCTTCTTTAACCTGTATTTGCACAACTGTGAGACGTAAACTCTGACAGTAATTTTAGTTTCGTGTGTGTCGACAGGAGCAATGCAGGCTGCATACGGACGTCTGGGACCGCTGGTGGGTGGAGTGGATGAGGGGACAACTAGCGCCAGATTCTTGGTTAGTATCTCTCGTCTTGGACCAGAACATACATCTCCTGCCACAATGGCCTTCTGTGCTCCATCGTTTATTCTTTGCTAATTGACTAAAGTTTTTTAATATCTTGATCTGGCCCACTTTTGATGTGTGGGTATTGTTTTCCAAATATTTTTTTTTATGTTTTCTTCTAAAGATACTTTTCTCCTATGTTATTGTGCCTCGCCATCTTCTCGACAACCCATGTTAGTATGTGCTATTGACCCTCAACATTGGCCAAACTGCTGATTGCCCAGTCCTCGCCTGGACCTTGATGCTCGAGATGCACACCTTTCCTTTACAAACATGTTTTTTCTTCTGTTAAGACCCGACCGTTTACAATATAAAACATTATATTTATCAAATTGTATGCAATGGGGAATATATAATTATAACATGTTTGTACGAATTACGTGCTGTCTGAGACTGCAACATAATGCCGAAATAATCCTTCCATCGAGCTAACATTGAACTGGCTATGAGCAAAGCAGTCAGTTACACCAGTCACGTTATGAAACTACCTATTTAAACACGTTTGCAGTAACATAAATTTGACTGATATGTTGAAATTTTTCTCCGGTAAATGCAAGATATTGACAAAAATTCCATAATACCACTTCCAATTTTAGTAATTACTCTTTTACTGATCTCTCTTCCACTCTGCCAAGAAAACTCCAAACATTTACTCAACTTTTTTTTTAAATTGTGGTTTATTAAATATGTGAGCTTATCCACCTGACTAGTTAACGGCAAATAAACTGCACACTATTGCAGACAATATTTTAAAGAGCTAGGGCAAATACAGTCAAATTTTTGGACCCTCGCTTTTTACAAACATTTTAAAGATTCAAACTCAATTCTTAAACACAAAGTGTCAAAAATAAAAAATAAAAAAAACAAGATATTTGGTTTGATCAATCTACTCAAAGAATAGAAATAAAAAAGATGAACTTTTTTACTGAAAATTTACATTAAAGCAAGCTATAAAAAAGTTTGAGGGAAAAATCATTAACCCAACAGTAAAAGTGCAGGTTAATAAGAATTCTATACTTTTATTTTCTATATTAAGATGAATATTAAATGGTGAGGTGCTGTGTGGGCAGCTTTGTGAGGCGTTGTGTGAGGTGCAGTGTGATGTTAAATTGAGTTTCTGTGTGAGGTGCTCTGTGAGGTGATATGTGAGGTACTTTATAATCTGGTGTGTGATGTTAAAGTGAGGTTAAAGTTAGGTGTTGTGTGATGTGCTGTGTGAGGTGCTGTGTGGGCAGCTTTGTGAGGTGATAATTCAGGTACTGTGTGAGGCTCTATATGAGGAGGTGAGTGAGGTGCTGTTTGGCATTTTTCATGAGGTTTTGTGCAAGGTGCTCTCAGAGGTGCTCTGTGTTATTGCTTGTGAGTTGCTATGTGAGGTGCTGTTTGAGGCGCTGTGTGAAGTCCTTGGTAATGTGCTATAAAAGGTGCTGTGTGAGGTGCAAATTTGAGGGGCTGTTGAGGTGCTTTGTGAGGTGCTGTGTGATGTGGTTTGGAAGTGGTTTGTGATGTGCTTTGTGAGTGGCAGTCTGATGTGCTGTGTGAGGTGCTGTGTTAATTGCTCTGTGAGTTGCTATGTAAGGTGCTGTGTGAGCTGCTCTGTGAGGTGATTTGTAAGGTGCTGTGTAAGCTCATGTGACAGGTGCCTTTTAAAATTAAATTGAGGTGCTGTGCGAGTTGCTGTGTTAGATGCTGTGTGAGGTGTTGTGCGAGGTGCTATGTGAGGTGATATGTAGGGTGCTTTGTAAAGTGGTATGTGAGGTGATATGTAGGGTGCTTTGTAAAGTGGTATGTGAGGTGATATGTGAAGTGCTGTGTGGGCAGCTTTGTTAGGTGATATGTGAGTTACTGTGTGAGGTACTATGTGAGGTGGTGTGAGGGGAGCTGTGTGGCCTTCTTTGTGAGATGTTGTGTTAGGTGCTTCTGAGGTGCCGTGTGAGGTGCTGTGGGAGGTGATGTGTGAGGTGTTGTGTGAGCTACTGTGTGAGATGCTTTGTGATGTGCTGTGAGAGGTGCTGTGTGAGGCGCAACTGCGAGGGGCTGTTGAGATTCTTTGTGAGGTGCTGGATGATGTGAATTGGAAGTGCTATGTGAGGTGCTGTGTGAGTTGCAGTCTGAGGGGCTGTGTGAGGTGCTGTGTGAATTGCTGTTTGAGTTGCTATGTGAGATGATGTGTGAGCTGCTGTGTGAGGTGCTGTGGGAGGTGATGTGTAGGCTGCTTTGTGAGGTGTTGTGTAAGGTGCTATGTAAGGTTCTATGTGAAGTGCTGTGTGATGTGTTGTTGTAGTTGCTATATGAGGTTCTATGTGAGGTGCTGTAGTATATTGCTGTGTGGGCATCTTTATGAGGTGCTGAGTGTTGTGCTGTGTGAGATGCTGTTTGAGCTTCTGTGTGAGGTGCTGTGTGATGTCGTTTGTGATGTGCTCTATGAGGAGCTGTGTAAAGTGCTTGGTGAGGTGATATGTGAGGGGCTGTGTAAGGTGCCATGTGAGGTGCTGTGTCAGGTGCTATATGAGGTTATATATGAGGTGCTGTGTGATGTGCTGTGTGAGCTGCTATATTAGATCATGTGTGAGTTGATGTAGTGAGGAGTTGTGTGGGCTGCTTTGTGAATTGTCGTGTGAGGTGCTGTGTGAATTGCTGTGTGGTGTGCTATGTCAGGTGATATTTGAGGTGCTGTGTGAGGCACTTTGTGTGAGTGCTGTGTGAGAATGTTGTGTGAGGTGATATGTGAGGTGTTATGTAAGGTGCTGTGTAAGGTGCTATGTGAAGTGGTGTGTGATGTGATATGTGAGGTGTTGTTTGAGGTGCTCTAAGGATGTGCTGTGTAAGTTGCTACATAAGGTAATATATGAGGTGCTGTGTAAGGTGTTATGTAAGGTGATATGTAAAGTGCTGTGTGATATCCTCTGTGAGATGTTATGAAAGGAGCTGTCTGAGGTGCTGTGAAGGCTGCTTTGAGAGGTGTTGTGTGAGTTGCTGTGTAAGGTGCTCTGTGAGGTGCAATGTGAGGTGCTACATGAACTGCTGTGTCAGGTGCTGTGTGAGGTACTGTGTGATCTGCTGTGTGAGGTGCTGTGTGTGGTGCTATTTGAGGTGCTGTGCAAGGCACTGTGTGGCCTTTATTGTGAGGTTTGGTTTTCGGTGCTCCCTGAGTTGATGTGTGAATTGCTGTGTGAGTTGCTATGTGAGATGCTGTGTGAGGTGCTCTGTGAGGCGATATTGTAGGTGCTGTGTAATGCTCTGTGTGAGGGGCTGTGTGAGGTTTAAGTGAGGTGCTGTGTAAGGTGTGGTGTGGGTTGCTTTGTGAGGGGCTGTTTGAGATGCTGCATGAGGTGCTGTGTGATGTGCTGTGTGAGGCTCTGTGTAAAGTTCTGTTAGAGGTGCTATGTGATGTGATGTGTGCTGTGATGTGTGAGGTGCTGAGTGAGGTGCTATGTGTAGTGCTATGCGAGGTGCTTTGTAAGGTTTTGATTGAGATGCAGTCTTTCAAAATATATCATGTCTAATCAAGTTATCAATACTGAAAAACTGCCTCTTGCTGAATTTGCATTCAAAACTCCCAGTCGAATTTTCATCTCGCAGCTCATTCTTTCACGCCGATGCATGCTGCAAATAATTGTAAATTCTTTCCCACAGATATGAGTCTTTATTGTGTACTGTTTCAACTGTATAATATAACTGAAAGGTTACATAATTTTCGTAGATAAACTCTAGGAAGCAGTTGGAGTATGTGATTCGTTTAAAATGTATGTTATGCTATTAAAATGGTTTCACATCTTTAATGTTACATGTACATATCTAATATTACACTCTTAGAATATGGGAATATTACAATTAATGCATTCGTATAGACAGTAGAACACAAAAAAAATGTAGTTTCAGACAATTTATTTTGCTACATAGTATGTTTTATAAAAACTATTGTTTGCAAAAACACACTTTACATCATATCTTCCCTTTGAGAAAATTTTTAGTAGTTTCATCTGTTTGATTGTTTTCCAGTTGTAGTATCATACAATCTGGTTAAAGTTCGAATACATTTATTCGACAGTTGACTGGAACTAGAACCTCTTGTCAGATCTGGACAATATATTAAATAATTACAATTTTTCAGCTTCTATTCTAGACAGGATATTTGTTTTTAATTTCACATTAGAATTTCCAGAAACTCAAATACCAATTGAGTGGAAAAAAGACTTGTTTGCAAAAACAGCAAAACTATTACATTCCAAACTATTTATAAATGGTTATCTCCAAAGTACAATTAACCTGGTAATATTCAATTTACAATTTGATATATGTATGCATGTGCACATTACCTCTTTCTTGTCTTGATCCATCTTTACAAAGTATTGGCTTGCACAAACCAAGTACTCTTATATACTAAATTCCACTCATCCCAAATAATGCCATATCACTTGTATAATATCAACTGGTGACTCAGGGGGGATAATCACCATAATTTGTTCCACCCTAGTCAGTCATCAAATCAGATTATAGCATTAATTTTGTGTTTTCTTCTGTAGTTGATAATTTTGAATTAGTTCTGTATATTTTACATAATTCTTTGAATGAGGGATAATTGCATTCTTTTTGAATATCCGTTACTTCCCTGTTACACACACTTTGCAATATATGGTTTTGGTCTTCTCCACCTACATATGTTTCACAATTATTTAAGTATTGCTTGCAAATATCTTCAATATTCTTATACTCAATACACCCACTATTCCAGGTTAAACCGTGGTAGTGTTTCATTACCCATCTATTTGTATTCTAGTATTTTGGAATTAAATATTTACAGTGGAATGGTGGTTTTAAGGTGAATACCATTGTGTGTTCTTCCATATCAGTATTAACCAAATCTTTAATTATAAATTTTTCGGGGGATTGAAATCCTTGCACATTGCAAAACATCTCGTCAAAGCTATGTCTCATCTTTTACTGACACAAGTCATTATCTTCACCAGCTTATCTCTTACATTGTAACTCACCAATCTATGATGCATTATAAACACATAAGATTGCGTAATTTTCTGAATTGGTGTATTTGCAATAATTTAAAATCGTGAATCAATTACATCTTTGGTAATTGTGTCGTCTTGCTAGATTGCTGTCTCAAATACGACACTACTTTTTACATGCATTTATATGTACAACATTAATAGACTAGGTCCCTACAATTTTTTTTAACCACTATATTAATGTTTTAATTATTTCACCATATATTCTCTTGAGTATGCCTCTATGATTTTTTGCAATATGTGCCTCTTATACAGTATTGATGCCTCTTTTTTGAACTTTTTTTTGCAAACATAATGTTAAATGTTTTGATCATTTACTTTATTGCTGAGAATTATCATTGTCTCTCGATTTGTTACTTAACTTAATTTTAAATATTGATGGCATTTAAGTTACTTGTCTACATTCTGAGCTTATTTATCATATATCTCCTTAATTTATTAAATTTTATTATGTTGGTAAATAACATTTATCTCCTAATTTTGAACTATATGAGTTGTGTGATTAGCAAGTAAAGTTTATTTCATATATATATATATATTTGTCTCCATTTTCATTTTCATTAAGCAACTTATATAAGTTTAGCTTTTGTTTATCTGGCGATATAAATCGATTACTTTTCTTGATTCAATCTACTTCACATGAGTTTATAAATATCTTAACATTTAAAGTCTTTTTTAGTTTCATTTCCATGCTGAACAAGTTGATACTTTCAAAGCTTAGTTTTTAATCTGGTTAGCGGCATCCAGAACCGCATTTAATTTCTTGTTTTCCTTTTTCACCAGAATTGCAGTGAAATGTAGCACATTCCTTTGTCATGCCGGCCATAGCCCTTATTCAGCATGATTTTTTCTGACATAGCTCATTCTGAATTTTTTTTCTGTGATCATGCAGTCAGTTCATGATATTGTATTTAAAAAACTCTGTTCTATCATGTGCCAGAGAACATCAATGCTGCACTCTACCTCATTTTGTAAAAACTATGCAATCGCATGGGAACCCCAGGTACTAACCGTCTTCATTGCTCTGTCCATTCACCTGGCGTTTTCCTGGCACTTTCGTATGTGGCCTATTGTCATCATGGCATATTATCAACTTGTGGTAACTGTGGTGTTCTCTGGGACTTAAAACTCCTTATTAATATTCTGTACACCTACCATCATATAGAGTAGGGGCCACAGATATGTAGTTTTTTTGTGGTGTTGTGTATTTTATTTATTAATTTTTTTATTCTGGTTCTACTACTACAACACAACATATCATCAGAATTTATTCTACCCTCATCTGGTGCGTATAGGTTTAATTGATTTTCGCCCCATTTTGTGCTCACATTTATATATTTTTTACTCACTATTTAGTTTCATTAATTTTTTATAGTGAGGTTTTCACTGCTGCATGTGCTCCCAATAGGTCAAGGTCCGTGCATTTCCTGGCTTTCAATTCCATTCCACAAGCTGTTGCATGATGTGGTGATCTTCCCATTTCTTCTTGATGAATGAATTATACTGGCCCCCAGTCAAGATGAATGTGGTAATTTTCTCTTGTTCCATCGATACTTGTGGACAGACTTCATTTTCTACCATTTATTAAGTCAGAGTCAACCTTTTTTAATTCAACTGGACCAGATTTGATATAATAAACTTTCTTTATTCAAAAATATATCCTCAAGAGACAATCAATTTTAATCTATTACAACCTGTGTTTGCGGACGTATTAATTTTAACCAAAAAATAATAATAATTCGCTAATATTTCACTGTTCCTTAAAATATAATTGTGTGACTAACTTTAACAAAATGTGTATGAATATGTTTACACAATATATAATTCTATCATTTGGTGGGTTTATTAATTGTATTTTTGTACCCATGAACAAATTTTTTTATCTACACCAACACCAGTATAATTTGCTATTCTTTTAACTGTGACATTTTATTTACATATGGTATTTTATGTTACATAACCTATATTTGTTCTGTTTGAAGGAATCATATGCAGTATTACTAATTTTATTTGAGTATGTAATGATGCATCCTAGGTTTAAGTTTTTTGTACTCTATATAATCATTCTCATATATTGCTGCAGTCATTGGTAAAAGGTAATTTAAATCGTATAACTCAAGACTATGATCACGTGATCTATCTTTTATATTTTCATGTCACATTTCAGATATTGTTATGACAAATAGACAAACTTGTTGGTATTTCTTAAACATTTAATTACTTAAAAATTATAATACTCTTTCTTTATTATTGATATTATATTTGACAAACAATGAAGTCAATAAACATACAAAAAAGGAGATTTAGAGTACACCACTACAATTATAGTGTTTTAACTCATAATATAGTTGATATACCTCTGGACCTAAGATTGTTTACCATTTGACAAACAAGTATTATGTCTTGTCTATTTTATAGGAAATTTTAATCCTTTTTTGCCATGTACGATTCCCAGCATAAACGACTAATGTGTTTCTTATTACACTTCTATTTAGATATGTGTATGATATTTCTCAGTCCCTCTATTATGCTTCTGTAGCCACTGTTATACAATGTTATGTGGCGATTCTATTTGTAAAGGCTGAGTTTTTTTTTTAATGGACCTACCACTTAATTTTTTTTCCCCAATATCGTACAATGGCACAATACAAATAACATTCCTCTGGTTTTAAATGATTGAGGTTCTAAGATCGGCGAGCTCGTTTAATTATGTTACAATTTCTGAAACTTTGAGTACATATCATTGCAAATAAGGAATTCCCCATTTCCAAAGTTCACATTTAAGTCTGTATAGGGATAAGCTTGGCTCTTTAAATACAGTTTAATATTTTTCATATCACAATTATCGAATACTGATCTATCACTTTTTCAATTGTTTTGTTGATTTGTTTGAAAACAAGTAACGACAAAGCGTGGTTTCTCAGATGGAAAACATGTTTTCACATTCCAAATGACTTTTTGTGATGTTTGTAGAGCTGGAAATGTCTCCAAAACCCACAACCTGAATGCAATATCAAGATTCTTCCCTTTTTCGATATATTTTAAAAACTTTACACATTCACGAGTGTTAATTTCAATAGGTGGCACTAGCCATTCGACACTGTTTTATTCAAATTTTACACCTTCCTTCTTATTAGCCATATCACATATAGCAATCAAATGTGTTACCAAATAGAATAACTGATTCTTATTTAGCATTTAATATTGCATATTTATAGTCCTCAGCAAAACCGAAAACCATACTTAACTCTATAACAACAGCATATTTCTCTGCCTGGATTGATTTGTAGTGTAAAATAATTAGCATTGTTCCACCCAGCCATCAGCCTTGAATAAAGATCATTTACAGTTCCTGAGAGATAGTTCTTTATCATGGAAGTAATTCCAACATATCGTGATTGATCAATTTCAACACCATTGAGCAGATATTCAGTTCTGTAGATTAAATGATATATTCAGTTTCTCACTATTCCTGTAGTTTCTGGAATAATTGTGTGGATTATGACAAAGCTTTCGATAAAGTAAATAGGGAGCAATTATGGAACATAATGCAAAACAATTAATATACAAAACATTTGATTCAAGTTATCCAAGATATATATAAAAGGACAAAAATTTGTATTATAGTTGGGATACAAATTAACAGAGTAAATATAAATTAACCAAGGAGTTCATCAATATTGTAGTTTCTCTCCAACACTTTTCAATATATATGTGTGTATATATGAGATATAGTTAAAAAATATAAGGAAAAGGTTCATACTGGAATAAAAAATATGCAATAACACATATATTAATACTGTGTTATTTGCAGATTATGAATTTATTCTATGGGAAGATGAAGATGGACTCTAAAAATCAATGCATATATTAAATTTTGTCAGTAAAGATTATAATTTGCAATTATTTCGTACAAAAACAAACGTTATAGCATGGCAAGGGAAGTATCTTATCAGAGCTAAAATGTTAATAGGCAATCAACCTATAGAACAAGTCTCCAGTTTTATTTACCTTTTTTGTGAATTATCATATAATGAAGATAACGAAGTGAAGAAGAAACTTCACTTATTTCAATATATGTGTGGAACAATTCGAGGAAAATTGATAAGTAAAGTCCGGTGGGAAAACCAACTAAATTTTTTGAAAACGATGGCTGTACTGGATCTGATGTACGGTAGTGAAATGTGGGTCAATAAAATACAATACAGAAAAAAACGAATTCATCCAAAATGAAGTCTCTTAGATCAGTGATAGGTTGTTCCCTGAAGGTTAGAAGAAGCAATGAAGAAATTAGACAACAACTGAATATATTTTCTTTGAATGGTAGAATATCGCAAAAAAAATGTAAATTGGAGAGCCCACTGTTTTAAGGATGGATAGCAACAGATTTCCGAAGCTTGCCTTGAAATACCATCCTACTGGAAGAAGAAATTGTGGCCGACTCTTAAAGAGATGGGCTTAAATCTGACGTTATAACGGGCTAAGGGCCTATATGTGAATAGGAAGTAAGTAAGTAAAAGTTGCATCTGCTCTCTTTTTAATTGTTTCTCTGAACCTTAAACTTGATTTCGACAGTAATGTGAAAATATCATGATTTTATTTGCCAATCCTTATTTCCGATGGAAATGTATACGGACCTGATCAGAATGGTTCACATACATGCATTTCCATATTGGTGATTGTGTCATCATAACTTATTGGTTCTTCAACATTAAGAATGTGTTCCATTTATATGAATGGAATATCCTAATTCCTTTAAAAACAAATCATTGCCCTCTGTTAAATTTACAGGTATCTTGTTTGAAATGATAATTTTATGCTTCTCTTTACATTTTTTCATAGGTTCTTTTTTTGAAATACATTTTTTAGAAACATAGTTTTTAAATGAAGCACATACTTTAGAGAGTATTAACTATTACACACAATACCCATTTTTATATAGCTTTTTTAAAATGTAATCTATTTGTTGTTTCTTAGTTTCTAATATTAATCAGTTTACCATCTTGATCGGCAATTGTAACAACTAATTCATCGACTCGATTAACAATTACTGGAAGATATATCAATGTATTCGATTTTTCTATTATTTTGTATCCTGGAGACACTGCACATGTGGATTCATGTATTGTTTTTGTTGGTTTTCCATTCAACTATTGTCCACCTACAATATTAACATTTATACAACTTACAATAACCTACCATATATTAACCTGTTTTGATGATTCGTGTAACAGATTAGCTGGATATAGTCTCCTTGGTACCCTAATATATTTCCAATTTAATTGTCTTCTCTGAAATCAATATCGACATTACTATACATCACACTAGTCAAAGTATTTGGATTTCCACCTAATTGGAAATGTACATTTTCAAGTAATTTTGCTTTAAAGAACATTTCCTAATCATCCAACTCATAAGATCCAACCACTATCACAATCTTATATGTATTTTCACCATTTTTGAGTGTGAATGATTAGTTGTCTATATCAATATTTGGTATGCTGTGGTAAGAAACGAATTCGTTTCGACTTATTTTCCATTGTTCCTCCATCTCCAAAACTGGGAAATATACCGACCACAATTGTGATTAATTTCCACGTAATATCAACGTAATTGACATATTACCTAACATTTTTACTAATACATTGACTTATATATCCAATTATAGTTAAGAAACATAAACTTGAATTACCTCAATTGATTTTATTGGTACTTGTTCAATTTTGTAATTGTACTTTAATTGTGTGTGTTTTTAAAAAAATTGCTTATTTCAATTGGAGGACGTAAATCGCCAAAACTGTCATAATACAATAATTGTTTTACTTTTTTAATTAATGCAACCCATTGTGTTCCTTCATTTTGTTTCGAATCTTAATTAAGAATCATACATTCATGACGGTTAGTTTTCTTTGGTAATTCGTCTCTCATATAGAAACCTCAGAAATAGGGAATGTACAGTTTCTTTACAATTACGTTAATATTTTTGTTTGGTAATGCATGTTTTGTAAGACTATTCAGGACTTTCTGAATTTCTTTCCATGTTTGGAGTTTTTACGCCCTTGGCCAAATTTATATGCTTTAAAATACATTCCTTTACCACTTAATTTACTTGATTTAGCATTAAAGCACCAAGAGCTGATAATGCTGGAAAATTTAATAGTAATATTCCACCTTTCTTGGTTTTTTGTAGCATTTTGCATTTGATGTCCATGCCTATTTTCACCTTCGCCCACAATACTTTGTCAATGACCCAACTTCCTATCTTTTCGCCTATAGATGTAAATTGATTCTTCCTAATATTTGCTGTTTTATCTGCTAGAGACGTGTCTGCTATATGCCTTTCGTTCAAAATTGTTTGTTCGATCATAAACTAGATAGTTTTCTTTACCAGTACTATCCAAAGTGTTTATTCCTTGATCGTTTAGTGCTTAACATTTTGCAAGGTTAGTTCCGGGTTCGCATTAACTGTTTTTTCTTAAGAGCAATTGAAATGGTTATTTGTTAATCACTGTATTAAATAATCAGCATCAATTCTTACTATGTTTATTATGCACCAATGATTTCAACTGAATGCGAACCTATATATAGTACTGCATTTATAGTTTTACATTAGTATGTTATCTAATGCTGTAGAAATGAAGGTTATAAAACAAATTGTTCATCTGCCAGTAATTGCAAATATGAAAGAAAATGTAATTGTAAAGAAACATGGTATTATTTTACCATAAAATATGCTTAGTATAATAAGAAGTTCTTCTTCATGTGAAAAAATGTGTGTTATTATGTCGCTGTTGGAACATCCAAATGGACTTAAATTTGAAAATGTGTGTGTTTTGTAAATCAATACAAGAGAAATGTCAACAACTAGCATCTATTTTGTTGTGAATTGAAGAAATGTGATATTTCCCTTTTACAAATAAAGAAGATATTGTGTCTCCGAATGAAACATTACCCAATTACTTAGTTATTTTTGACAATGTTTGGAGCAAATAGCAGGGTGAAATTTAATAATACTTTAGTTTTGGTAGACATTCAAAAGTCGATTGTTTTTAACTATCACAAATTTATGCATGTATTCCGAAACATAATTTGCGCAATAATGTTAATATGTTAATTGTTTTTAAAATGGGCAATATGAATATGCAACTTATTTACAATGATCATTTTCTACGCGACGATATGACATTAACTAAATATAAATATATGTGTATTTACTGTTGAAAAACAAGTATGGTTTTCTGGTAATTATACCACCTCTTCCCATATATATATAAAGAAAGATGTAGGTCGGTATTTGACAGTTTTTTACTTCCCGATGAAGAATAATGAGTATTTCAATGTTCGGGCATAGCTATATAAAATGCAATCCTCACAATACCTGTTTAATGAGGAATCACGATGCTAATTGTGATTTGAATGGACATATATTACATTATTAGGGTATAGCTATGAAATATACCAATGCTGTAAATAAACATTGCGTAAAAGACTTAAACACCATTATGGTGAATGTATTTAAATTTCAATCGACCGATATGCAAGAGAAATTAATAAACATAATTAAAACTATTACACAATTGTTTGATTATATTAGTTACATTTCGGAAATATTGGCAAATGTGATGACTGTAGTGCAAAACATGGAAACTAGTAAACTTTTGGAACATTAAAAAAGCTATTAATGAAATGGTAAGCACTAGGATTACAAAACAATTTGATACACAAATGGGCAAAATGGTTTACCTATGCAAATGGACTTCAAAATGCAAATTGATGATTTGAAATCTCGAATAAACAATTTTAGTAACGATTTGCGGGTTAAAACTGTGAGTAAATTAGACATACTTTTGAGTACAGTCAAAAAGATTGAAAAAACCCAAATTTGTCGACCTATTACACCCTCTAAAAACCATGAATTAATTCATATAAATATATTAATACTGGAACATTAAAGTAAACAAACAAAATGTCTCACTCTGCTTCAGAATTACATAAAGTCATATCTGCTCTAAAAGCGAAATATTTACAAGCTAAACATGTCCGAATGGAACAGGATGTTTTGAATGAATAAATATTTTAACCTGTTACAAGTAGAAAGGATACATTACATTCCATGCTAAGTACAATTAAAGAAGCACCAGTGGAAATTAAAATGGAAGAATCTATAAAGAAGAAAAAGTTGACTCAATAAACACAACATTATTTAGCTATAAAACAAACTTCGTCTATGCACGATACAGCATTTGGTATACATCGACATGGAAATATATGGTTTCTGGGAGATAGAGTAATTAGGTTTTGCCTCAAAATAGAATTCAAGTAGGTGATTACATAACTGATATCAGTGAGAGAATGTTTGAATTATTTTTTAAAAACGATCCGAATGTTTATTCCGACATTGATTTGGAGAAATATAGATAACTAATTTGTCGAACAAAAGCAAATAATTTTCAGGAGACGATGAAAATCATCCGATACTACATTTATTAAGTGATATTGTTGGAAGTGGAGTATATAAAGGTTAAATTGACAACCGATTTTCCCATGTATATTGGAACAATCCTAATAATTGGTCGACAGATTAAAATGTCTCATTGCTTCGAGAGGGGCTGGTAATAATTCACATACTAATGATTTTTTTCTATATATGAAAAATTGATTGAAGATGGTTATATTACCAGTGAAATTCAGTAAGATTGCTTAAGAGCTTCACGCCCCTGCAAGGACAAGATATCCTACAAGACCACTTATTACTAAAGGCTGAAAGGATATTTTTCAAGCCAATTTGTGTAAAATAACATTATTTTTTGAAATACAATTAGGTAAAAAATATTTTTTAACCCTATTAGATGTTTCAATAATATTTCAATCGAAATATGATTGGGGCATACCTTTAATAATCAAAACCAGGAAACAAGTCCCAAATAGAATGAAGATCGTTTTGAAAGAGGGAAGGCAAAATTTGCTCCAAACCAACAGAGGATCTGAATTTTTCTGTGCACTGTTCGGAAACTTATGACCAACTGTGGTATTAATCACTACTCAACATATTCGGAGCTTAAAGCCATGTTGTGGAATGATTAAATAAATTTATTAGGTAATAATGTGTAAGTGTTTCACATCGATATGAACTTATAATTTGGTTGATATTTTGCCTGAAATTCTTAAATTTTATAATTCCAGATATCATAGCACAATCAAAATGGCACCCAAAAAAGTTGTGGACAATAGTTTTATGAAAACTGTCAATAATAATGTTAAAGAAATCTGCAAAGTAAACCAAAGTTCAAAGTTGGCGAATGTGTATGTATCTCGAATGTGTATGTATCTCGAATGTGTATGCATCTCGAAGCAGAAATAACATCTTTGAGAAAAAATTACAGTGAATTGGTCGTACGAAATATTTAAAATTATTTCAATTAGAAATTCGTTTCCCAGAGTGTATTATCTAGAAACCTATGATTGTAAGCCCATAAGAGATTGTTTTTACGAACAGAGATTGCAAAAACTACTCCAAATAAATATTTGATTTATAAAATCATTAAAAGGAAAAAAAAGATATGTCCTTGGTTTGATGTAGAGGTTTCTCAAAAACATGCGACTTGTGGGTGAAGAATCAAGATCTTAAAAGATTGAAATACATTGTTTTGTAAATTGTTTTATACTAAATAAAGATATTTTAAATAATATTTGATATGCTATTCATTTAATAAACCTCTGGATGAGGAATGGATATGCAATGTGGTAATCTGTTACAATTAATTTATGATGTATGTCTTTGTATTGGGTTTATATTTTCTGGTTGTTAATTCTGGGAGTTAATTTCCTTTTTACTGTGTTAATTGTTGTAAATACTCTTAACATGTAATCAATTAATTCGCTGTGTAAATTGATGAAAAATAATATATATGAACATGAGACTTATATAATCAATTTTTGTGTTATTTTTTTGTTTTTAACTATAATGTATTATGAACAGGTTTCGGAAGCACCATTTCTTCCAGATCTCAAGTGTTTGAGTTATGCCATAGAAACATATAATAAGAAGAAAATGAGACAGAGAGATTTTTTTGGAGCATTGCTTTGGAAATGGTGTGTCTGTCCTGGTGGACAGGGATGGGACAGGAGTACAGTCGTGGGAAAGGGAGCATGCAGTTGGCATTGGCGACTGTGTGGATAACTATTCGGGGAAGGTTGTCGGCTTGGTGATTAGTTAGACTTTTTTCACCATCCGAAGCAGTGAGAGCTTAAGTTTGTCCTTGCCTACAGAACCTTGGAGGAGTTTGGGAGTATCGATAAAAAATTTATGGTTTCAAAAGCATTAGGTTCTGTTTGAACAAGCTTTAAGGCGTGACATATTGCTCTAAGCTCTTGCCAACTACGTGTGGCAGGAGACAGGGTGAAACTGTAAATATGTGTGGTTTTGAGCAGCCTGAAGCATGAGAATTTTGAGTATTTTTCTTTTAAAATATGCCGAAAATGTGTCATAGGAGGTGTTGTGAGAGATGTTCGACATTAGTGGCTAGATGAATTGCTGCTCGCGAAGGGTGTGATAAGAGACATGCACATTAGGCGATAGCATTGGTATCACTCAGCGCATCACGGAGTTATTTGGTCAAGGGTGATGGAGGCACGCTCAGGAAAACTATGCGGGGAAACTTTGCCGGGCATGTGGGAATGGAGGTTGGGAAACACAGAGGCGGAAGTCAGTGATGGGGCTATGGGAAGATATCCTGCATTGTCTCTGTGCTGTTCGGGGCAGAATAATATATTGCCTTCTTCGCAGTGTGGCGTGAGAATCTAAGTTTGTCCTTGCCGAGTATGTGGAGGAGGAGTTTGGGGCGAAAACGTCGAAATGTGTGGCCTCGGCCATCGTGAGAGCTTGCCGTAATTTCTTTGACCGTGACATGTGCACAGAAGAGATGAGGCGGGTGGGGAAATACCTTTTTTCACGGAAGTCGATAGTTCTCCCCAGTCTGCCTTGTTGGGTAACACAAGGCATTTAACGTTTCCTATCAAATACACTTCTCAATTCGTTTATTAAAGTTTGATGTGTTCAGATATTTACTACTGGGTTTTTATTTAATTGAAACATTTTTTATTATTATTAATTTACGAGAAATGCGTTTTATAGACTTTCACATTAGGCAAGCATCGGAGCTACAGAGATGATCCACCGACATATGCTTTTGTAAGAGCAGCGGTACTGCGTATTAATGCGTGATTAACAAAGAATGTGCATCGGGTTTTTGCAATAGGCTTTTGCAAAAGGAGAACGATTGTAACGGCCGTATGAGATAACGTAATATGTGTTTGTAAAATGATTATATTTACTGGTTTAAAAAAAACAGACATTTGGGTGATCGTTTATGTTTATGTTCCTTGATGCATGTTTTGAGAGCCTATACGGGTGAAGTATGTGTAAGTGTGACTTTTTGTGTATGTGTATGTCAGTTTTGGAGGGAATTTTTGTCATGGGGAAATTTTTATGACACCTGAATATTTCAGCTGCATGGATCAGTGTGGGAAGTAATTAAATTATGGGGAGATCTTTATCTTGTCTGGGCTTGAAGTTTTAATTTTGATTGTAAATCGTGTGCTTTTTTTTATTGATTTGTGAATTTATTACACTGGCTTCATGGGCATTAAGTGAGTAATTTAGTTTGCTAGGGTTATTTCGTTCCTGGGTGAATGTACAATTTATATTTTTCATGTGTTCATATTTAAATAGTCTGTTGTAGGATTTTGTGTTTTCAATCTCATCATTAACAATTTTGCATATTTTTAACATGTAAAATTTTGTTTGGTGTGATTAACTTAGTCTTGTGTCGTTTATTCGGTTTATTTAAATATTGGCAAGGAATTACAATACTTAATTAATAAAAAAAATATTGCGATGTTGTTGGGGTAAGTCGTTTTAATGTATTTGTCTGGTGGTTATCGCATGATTAAAGTATTTTTTCTAATATTTTGTTTCTATATTAATTCGATTTAATTTTACATGTGGTACTCCTGTGTTTAAAGTAATTTTTTAATGATTCGTAGTTATTTCAGTTTGGCTAATTAAATGTAAATCGTAGTGGTCCAGAAGTGACACATGTGCCATCGCTCATAATCAATTAATCGAATAATCGATTATCCATACCTTGCTCGCCTAGTGGTCCGGAAGTGGGTAGTGCGCTCTCGCTCCATCCAGAGTTAAAATGTTACTTATTACACTCTTATACCAACATCAACTCCTATATAAAAAATTACATCCCACTTCTCTCTTTAGTCGACTCCAATAAGTCATAGAGGACACATCGATGTTGCTCCGCCAATATAACCCATAAACCTTTAAACGACAATGAAAATCAAAGAAATTTCATATCAAACAATAGAAAAAAAATTTAATTAAATAATTATTTAATCAATTTGATCAATTAATCGACTAATCGATTAGCAACTAATCGAATGTTCGATATATCGATATATAGATATAACGCATAGTCGAACCATCGATTATCTTCCCCATATACATGTCCTACAACTGGCCCAAAAGTGGGTCGCCCCTACTGCTTACCAGGTCGCGCCATACTATAAATACAGTTCATCATAGTATACTCGGCATGGTGATTAACCACTGCGACCTGTGAATGGAGAAAGTCATGACCACACAGACAAATAGGTATTTAATTTCACTTACTGAACCACGCCTACGTTGAAGCATAGCTACTCTATTAGCACATTATGAATTACAGGAAGACACGTGTCTCCAATACTGAGTAAGACGCGACATTTTCTTTATCACTTTTAATTTGTAAACAAAAAACCTTGTTATCACAATGCAAATATTTGGTGGAACGTATTATTTTTACTCAACAGTAATTTTAATTCGAAGTTATAAATTCTTCAAAGACTTGGCCGGAATTCGTTTTCTGCGATATGTCAGTCAATATTACAAATGCATGTTTCTGTGTGTACGAGCAATCGTATTTTTGCAGCAGAATTCAATAATTAATATTGCATCGCATTTTAAGTAGCCTACTAATTATTTAAGGAATTGTAACATATAAATTTTACCAGTGTTGTGATAATGTTATGAATACCCTTAATTTAATGCAAATATCTTAAATGTTTGATGTGTGAACTGTTATGCATAGGTTTAGTATGTAAGAGGGCTTATTTTGAGAGTTGTATTGTTTCGCAGTGTGCAAAACTGTTACATAGATCCACGAGTTTTGTGTATGTAAGAGAAAGTGTTTTGTTAGGTGAATAGTTGTAATAATGTTCTCGTTTAATCACGCTACACCAGTCGAAAATATCACAATTTAGTTTCATTTGGGAGATTCAGTAAATTAGAACATTCAAAATACATTCTAAACACAGCGTTCTTGAAAGACAGATGAAAAAAAAATATACGGTCTCCCGGATTATTTGAATCTTCTGTCTGCAAATATGACTTATGGAAATTAATTGATACAGCAACGTACTTAAAGAAGAAACACTAAATAATATTTGATAAGCTAACGCCTAGAAGAAAATATTACGGTAGTAACAAGGAAACTATGAGCCCGAAGAAGAAGATCTCGTCAGTGAAATTCGACTAAGTTTGACGACAGTATGACGAAAGTTGAGCGATAGTGTCCAGAGGTCAGAGGAGCATCTGCCTACATCATCGACCTCTAGTGTTCCAGTCCAGAGGTCAGAGGAGCATCTGCATACATCATCGACGTCTAGTGTTCCAGTCCTGAGTTCGACGCCTTGGGTCCTGCTTAGCGGAACGACATCGGAATATCTACCTTCTATTGAACTGGTTTGTACGTCGGGAGTCCTGGTTCACAGGGTGACGTCATGACATCTAACGCCTCGTACGACCGCATGCAGTGGAACGGTGACATACAGTTCGACAAACAGGTAAGTGTTAGCTTGCACGAAGAGCACACAAAGGCTCACTCCTGTTTCATATAATGCACTTTTAACCCTGGTATTTTTAAATGGCAAATGTGCAGCGGCAGTCTTTCTGACTTCTGTGGTGTTGGGTAGTTTTAATTATTGTTTTAAGGATAATTTCAGTAATTCCAATGTTCAAATTTTTCTTTTCTTATAGAACACTCTTTCGGAAATTTGGATCACACAAGGATAGTAGTTGTTTTATTCAAGGATCTTGAATTTTACTAAATATATTTCACATAGTACAAACGATTCCTATGATTATTAATAATTTGTCTTAATATAAATAGTCACATCCAATTTTACGGTGTTTTCCACATAGATTCATAATTGTTTGATTGACTCTCTTTTAGAAGTTTTTGAATAGAAATTCTAATCCCCGTAGCCGAGGCATACACACATGTAAATATCTTACACACATTGATTGATATTTTTGCTTACACCAACTTTTAAGAAAATTGTGTTGTATTATTGGATGTTACATATATTTTTAATTAACGTCCATACGTTTGTTCACAATGTGTGACACCAGGAGTCGCTACATATTTTTAATTGGCTTTCTCACGCGGGGCTGCATAGCTCAGCAGACTCACAACTCTGAAACTCCAAATTCAAGTATAAAACTAGTTCTACAGTATCTTAATGCATGCTTAGGACGGATTCCTTTTTCCACTGGACAGGAGTTTGTCTACAGGATTATGAAGGTCACAGTGGTTTTTCTGGAGGGTTGCACCTTGAAAGGGCTGTAACAAACTACACAATGAAGAAATTATATTGGAATTTCCTTGACAAATCAGTGAATTATTCAATGTATGGAAATTATTTCAGCAACAAAACAGTTCATTGGATTTTCTTAAACGGTTCACTGCAACAGTGCTGCAGTTTATTAGAAGTTTGCTCCCCGCATTTCTTTCTTATTTTGAGTTCAATTCGTTGCAGTGTTTGTCTTTAATACACTTCCAGGGATCAGTATTCAGCATGTACATCACAACACGACTTCAGCATGTACGTCACAACACGACTTCAGCATGTACGTCACAACACGACTTCAGCATGTACGTCACAACACGACTTCAGCATGTACGTCACAACACGACTTCAGCATGTACGTCACAACACGACTTCAGCATGTACGTCACAACACGACTTTGCGCATTACAGCTAATTGTGATATTATACCTTACTACACAGAACTTCGTCTTGTCGATTTTTTGAACCAAGTTATTTCTAGCCCTAATTTAAACAGAACATTATTACGTTCAAAATAATTTGGATAACAAAGTGAAATTATTTAAAATTATGCAAGTCAAATATTTATAATTTAATAGTCAGTAAATAAGTAAAGCAGTTGTTTTATGGAAATATTCATGTGCATACATATTCAAAATATCTAACGATCAAAACTAATACCGTATTGATATTTCTTATGCAAGCTTGAAAAATTTAAAACATAAGGTACGAATGAAAGATTATAAATTATGTGGACAATACTACGAGTATGGAACGTAACTGTTTGTTAAAAAAAATCTTGTTTGAACATGATATATTACTGTTTTATTTATTGGGTTTAAAATATTTAAATCAAGGCAAGTTCATTTTGATGCCATACATCATCGTATAAGATATCCTCTTGACTGACATGCCAATCTGAGCTCAGAATTACAATCATTCTCCTGTATATATACAGGTTGTTAAGCCAATTGCCTTGTTGTGGATTTGGTATAGGGAAATTTACATTGATGAAATTAGGTTTTTTGGCATAAAGATACATAATCCGCGTGGGACTTTTATGAGAACAAAAATACGTGCTTCTTTGCTATCGAAGCCATTTGTAACATTAATGTAGAGACAGATTCCTGGAAAAATCAGGAGATTAAATAATTAAATTAAAAATTACTGAAAAACTAATTTTTATACTGGCCTCTATACAGAGCATGAAGGTACAATTTCTCACACTTTGGTTTCCGTTTCAAAAATGGCTCCGAAAAACCGAATTTGAGTAAGATTCCGTGGGCTTCGCGCTCCCCTTTCGTGTGACGGATCTACATTTCGCCGGACTGTCGAACAGTTTGTTTCATAACAGTCAAGATAATATTTTCATGTAAACAACCTACTTGACTTTTCATTTTACAGCCTGTTGCATTATCAAGGTTAGCTTACAGCAAAATGTACAATAACCAGCTTCAATCGTTATAAAAGAAGTTGCACAGCAGCTGTATATTCGTAAATAGAAAAACTCAGTTTGCCTGCTCGTGCAAGCAAATGAGCTTGTACACGAGCAGATCACAAACTGTTTACATGATCAGTCGATCTTCGCTATGCACCCTATGTCTTGTATTTTGATTGTTGTGTGCCTGCATTACTCTTCAGGAAACTTCCTTGTAGCAAAATGCAATCCACTCACAAGTGGTCCGATTATGCGTAGCCAACTATACCCCAAGTATGCTGGCATCAACAGTGGGCCATGAATGCTGGCAGTGGGCCACTAGCTTGTTACTTCTGGCCTGCCTTATGTTAACCAACTATCGTCAAGCAATTGATGGGAAGTCACCTGAACTTAGCTAGTGGTCACTAGTGGTCCACTTAGAAGCAGCTTGCTGTGCATTTGTAACACAAAAGAAATTGTGTTTTACCACTCAAATGAGAAAAATTTATTTCCCATGTTCATAACATGTTAACGCTTACCTCAGTTGAAAACTGTTACATTTTTTAGAAAAGAATTGAATCGACCTCATAACTCACGAGCTCGTAGTACAGGATACTACCAATTCCTCCAACATGTATCTGCATAGTTTTCATTTATACAAGTTGTATTTACTTTGCTACAGGCACTTTTTATGTTTGTATCGAAAGTGAAAATTGGGGTTTATATGTCCTGTTTAAAAGATTTGTACTTTAGCTACGGATATTTTCAGGTCGTATTTCAAATGCAAAATAAATACTACATTTTAAATTTTACACTTCGCAATATTTTTGCTTAAACTTTTTTTCTTATCAGTAGTAAAGTAATGAAGCGAATTCACATTTGCTGTCTCGCAACAACGTGTGGTCAGTATGCAATAAATGACCTACCAAACTATTGCTAACATTTCCCTAACAGTAACAGCTACCTAACATGTCATAAGTGGCCCACTAGTTTGCTGCTAATATGTCTCGAGCAGCAAACAACGTGTAGTCCGTATGCAATAAATGACCTACCAAACTGTTGCTAACATTTCCCTAACAGTAACAGCTACCTAACATGTCATAAGTGGCCCACTAGTTTGCTGCTAATATGTCTCGAGCAGCAAACAACGTTTTGTCGTGACATAAATGGCCCACTATTTTGCTGTTAATATTTACCCAGCAGTATGTAACAGTTTACGTGCCATATATGGCCCAAATCTTGTAACTTATATTTTCTCAACAATAAGTAACGGTTATAATTTTTTCTATCGTCTGTATGTGCTTCTGTGGAATTCTAAAAAAAATCACTTTGATTGCTTTACATTACAATTAATTTAAAAATTGCTAAATTCACGTTAAATGGTATGACCTGACGGTTAACCATATTAATATATACTAATAGAAATAAGTGCAAGTATTTGCCGTTACTGAAACAGTTGGCCAACGTTTAACAGTTTAGTGATTGCTAATTAGGCTTCTTGAAGATTTCGTTAGTGAAGTTCAACATATCCGTGTGTCCCCGGTCTTCAGTCTGGTGTCAGCGGTGTCAGGTTGTTATGGAACAAGATCCATCATTTTAGTCTTTGTTTGCATTTTTGTCGGACTGTCCCTAATCTCGCGAGGTACCCACACTTCATCCATTGCAAGGCAGTTGCAGAAATGAACACTGCCAGGCACTAAATCGAAGCTATTCTGGTAGGCTACTCGTTTCGCAGTGTGGTTACAGCAGAAAGTAGTTCCAAAATTGTATTCTAACATTTAATGTCAAACATATTGTAAATTTCTTACTGCACAGCTTAATAATATTTAAATACTCTCTCTGCATTCAATAATATATAATATATATGTACAGTACAGAAATATATATTTTGGGAGCAAAATGGCGAACGCAGCTAGTCGAGATCAAGTGGTGCCGGAAAACATAAAACAATAGTAAGACTTTTACAAAGAAGATAGGAAATAGCTTTGATTAGAATATTTAGTGCATGGTGTAAAAATTTTCATAATTTTCCAGATATGTACCGTAACTAAAAGGATTGTTTTTTATACAATGTGAAATCTACGGGGCCCACATGTGTGACAGCTAGTTGCTCGTGACACATGTGAGTAGAGAAGCGGGTTATGCAAGCAGCCGCCTTGGAGTGGATAGAACATAATCATTGTACTTCAGACGAATAAGTTCCATCGCCTGCGTCGCCTTAACCACAGCTGAAACAGGAAAAAAACACAATAGAAAAGTTTACCTAGATGATAACAGTTTTCCTTCGAGTACAGTAAAGACAACAGAACACATATGTTCACGATTATAATTAGATTACCGCATGATCTAACAGGTACGTGCCGAACTATATGACGACCTACAAAACAGCTGATAAAGATAAGAGGAAACAATGTGTGTTAACAATGGTATTTGAAACAGAGCATTGAAAAATAGTTTTGAGAAAGTAATGCGAATGCCGAAAAGAAAACAAAACACTCAAAATTATGTAATAAAAGTAAATGAACACTTTGCGTATTTAGTCAAACAATTAATTATGTGTACAGTATGAGTAGTACAGAAATGTAGGTCCGAGCGCACAGGCTGCAGGCTGTGTTGCCGTGGTGTCGTCCGTCATGATGTCACATGTGCACCCGCCATCGTGAGGTTTTTTGTGTGTTATGTGTTTTTAACATTTCTTGTAGGCCGCTATTTTGTTTCTCTATTCGTTCCACAGTCGTCTGCTAGAGTGTGCATGATTACTCACCTTCGTTAGCCAGGTCCATCTTTGTTTCCTATATATCTTGCTAGAGTGTGCATGATTACTCACCTTCGTTAGCCAGGTCCATCTTTGTTTCCGATATATCTTGCTAGAGTCAGTAGTGGTAGTGGTAGTGATCTCTCCACATGCCAGTGTTAATATTTATTTATTTTTCTAACACTGCATTTAATGAATAAATGTAATTTTCCATACATAATAAGGTGTACTCTAGGAATATATATACATTTAAATGTGATTTTAAAAACGTTGAATTTTTTCATTTTCATTTTTTTATGTATAACTGTATCGAAACCAATCTTATGTTATGCCAGACCCCAATTACACTTTTAACTGTTAATACTTTTTCCATAAAATCGGTGTATTTCATATAAAAATTGAAATAATATATACATTTTTACTACAAGAGACTTTATATTTAAGCTACAACTTTGTTAAATATTAGCATTTTTAATACTTTCTTTCAAAAACCTTAAGTGTACTGATAATTATTTTAATAATATAACCTTTATATAATTTCTTTTAATGTTTTAAGAATATAAAGAAGGTGACTATACCCAGACCTCAGCTCTACAGTTTATGAATTACGAGAAAAAAGTATTAATTCACAAAATAAACAGTTTAGCCTTGTGGGCACAAGAGGACTGACAAGCCCGTGATTGTGCTGGAACCACTATGTGTGGAAAAGCAGCGGCCCTTGAAAAAGTTGAAAATGCACATGTACAGTGTCGGGTAGCCAAAGACCGTTAATGTGATTGCATGGGGAAATCAGTGTTAGCATTTACACAGGTCTGTACCTGCAATGACATGTAACTGGACTGTGCATGTGTACATAAATTCGCATTGTTTTCTTAGGTTTGCACCTGCACAGCCCCAGGTAACCGAGTTCCCACACGTGTACAGAGATAACTGTCTACACATATGGTAGGTATACGAAAGCAAGCATGTTGAAGAAAATGAAAAATTAATGCAAAAATAAAATTTTAAAAATCATTTTTTTTTTAATACTTATGTAATAACGTTATTTAGAAATGTTTGTAAGTCATATTCAGAATTTCTTTATCGTCGACCCAAGAATCGTCTCGTCTGGAGTATCTGAGTAACCTCATGTACATATGACCATAATGCAATTTCAGCTCCTTTTACAACTACACATGAGGAAATATCGTTGTCTGGATCTCCTCTCCATTAAAGCCTCCGACGATTGATTCGCCACATGGATCTTCCAAGTAATACATGCGTGTGTACCGACGTTGTATAAGAACCACTTTGTGTAATTCTGTCAACCAGTTGTGACGATAGGCCTAGTCCATTATGCCAAACTCTTTGGAGATACGCACAAAGTCGCCGATATTTGCTTTGGGCTTGATTGGATCCCTCCACGCCATAATGGCATACACGATCTGAAGCACGGAGTGGTCCTTGTGTTCATGTGAGTTGTAGAATGACCAGTGGACGAGTTTCAGTAGTACTTCTAGCCATTTGTAATTTCCGTTCACCATGAAATGTATCCAGAGTTTGGTTTTCAGTCTTCGCTGAAAATGCTCGAAGATACTTGCCATGAGTACAGTGTAAGTGTCGTGCACATTTTTCGACATGGGAGGTTTAACCCACACATACTTGGAAAATATGTACGACGATGATAAAAATGAAGCAGTGCCCTTTATTCCTATGATCAAAGTCTTGCATTTCGATCAGGTCGGACTGGAAAGTATCATCAGCCGTTATCATTACACACTTTCTGCAAGGGTAATTCCTTCTGGCCGACCTTTGTAATTCTTTCGAAATAGTATATTTAGTCATTGCATAATGTCGCCAGCATCGACGAGTTATTCGATTATAGATGTAATTTTGCTGATGTTCGACCAGTTGCTTGTAGACTGCGAAGCGACCAGTAGCTGTGGCCCATCGATGAGTTTGGTCGGATCGTCCCAATACACATAGTTTATCTCGCATTTTCCATCGATCTTCTGCAGGAAACCCTATACAATAGTTTCGGCCAATCATGGAAACAGTCCTGCAATAATGCTGAATTTAGCATGTATCGTGTCTTCAAATCACAGTGCTGTGGGGTTATTATTAGCAAAATCTGAAGACCGTTCTTTAGCATATATCTGTATTATTGCAAGTCCGATTCGGTTTAGAGTCTGGGACACCTACAAATCAAAATTTCGCACAGCCCAAGCATGCTTTTCATCTGGAATTTGCCTAACTGCAGCACACCTCCTTGCAAGAACAACCTTTCCTTGTTTCCGAGAGTAAATTTGTCGTAATAGTAATGCAAGCCACATGTCTTATCCCTGATTCGATTGGTGTAGGAGACGATATAGTGTCCAACCAGGGTGCCTACCTCGGTTCCACAGACTGATGATGTTTTATGTTATCGTGCAAACAGCAAATTGAACAGAGGCACATCTTCTTCAACACTAGTGTGGTCCCCTTTCGATTCAGGCAGCTACAGGCTAGTTTTCAGCTTACAAATCAGGGTCGGCTCTTCCATTAAAATTTCGCATTTGGTATCCGACAAAGGCAAATAACACTCCTGGTGCTTTCAAGCAAGTTCATCGAGGACGCTGGTGATACACTTGTATAACCCTTCCATTCGATTCTCGAGAGGTAGGCTGTTTCTTTTCGCAGGTAGATATTTGACATAAACAGTTGCGATGGCTCACTGCAGCTTAGTCATTAGTTCGGTTCTGTCTTCCATAATTCATAGAAACGAATAAACACACCTCCACACCAGTTTACATGGAATTAATTATAGAATTGCAGAAATTGAATTTTTATTAATATCCAGTCAGTCGATGCACTAAACCAGCACATTCTTGCTATGTCTCTCAATGTCAGTCTTTACAGCCACTTTGGCTATTAATATATATTCAAGAATCTTCCATTATTCTCGTAAATGCACATTCAACATGACCATGTCTATTTTGTGTGCCTTTGGACATTTTACATGCTGGTCGGCAACATCACTTGATTTTTCTATGCTCTGGATAATTTTGATTAAGAAGGGACAAGCCTCTTCTAAGAGGAGTGAGGCGAGCTTCCGTCAACCTATTACCAACTTCATTGGAGTGTAGATCATGTCCGAAATTGCAAATGGTGCCATGACTCATGGTCGGCATCCTACTATATACTGATCTAAACTACACCTGTACATTCCCCCTAAGTTCAGGCGAATACTTTCAGATCACCAATATTTCATGTTCATCATTTCAGCACAAATAACACATATTCTCGAACTCTGCGAATGTTATGTCCTTATTTATGTGGTTGTCATGGGCGTGCTATAAATTACTATTTTTCTTTCGAAACAACATGAGTGAATTCACGTTTTCATATACCAACTGTTTTGGCATGTGCGAATAAGTTTAACTCACCTACTCACAGTCCATGCTCGCATGCCATGCATGCTAAAGTACTCTCGAATGCAAGTCTTTTTCTCACATGCAACTTCGTCGAAAATAAACACTGAGTTTAGAAGTGCTTCACTCGGCGGCTCAATGGCTTTGTTTTTGCTGAAAGGGAAATAATTCACGCCATCCGTTCTCGAAGCTAAGGTTATTCAGTTTCTCGAACAAAATCAGCAGCATGCACATTTTACCACAAACTGCCAGTCAACAAATCAATATTATCACAGCATTGGGATCATCGATACACTGATCAACAATCAACGTTTCAAGCAGCATTTTCCTTGGTACAGATTCTGCGGGCCAGGAACGAAGCAACATAAAAGGCTGGTGTTTGGTTATCTGTACTGTCCTGTCACCTGCAATGCCAAAATATTGGAATGTGAAGTCGTATTGCAGCACAGAAACACCCCACTACATTATACTGGCATTTCGAATGAATAAGCAGAACAATTGCAAAATTCAGAATGAAAAAATTTGGTAGAATAGCGAAAACTCGTCATAAGTGGATTTGAACAACTTCTTCGACCAAGAAGGGTTTAGGTTTATGTATTATCTGTATTGACAGATTAAAGTCTTCTAGTTTTGCAGCGAGTACAATCCCAAATTGAGACCATTAAACTACCTAGAAAATGCTCCATTTCTGGTATTTTACACGTACAATCCAAACGAACAAGTTGAAGATAGTGTCGTGAATATTTTATATAAATACTTTGAAAGGAAAATATGCCTGCAAACACTGCTGTATAATGTTTGATTTATCATAACATATTAGCGAGCTACAACTGCAGCTCGGGGGCTGGTTAACATGGTTAGCTAAACATATATATGTATCCACTTCGTAATTCAGGTTGTATTTATTATTTGAGATTTAGTGTAAGGTGCAAGGCTTCTATGTCCTGAGTGAATATTTGCTCAATGATATTTCAGTACTCTATGACTATGATGGCAAAACGTGTATGTGCTCCTCTCTGGCTCCTTTTCCCCCTTATTTGTGGAAAATGTTTAACGAGAGAAGCAAGAAGACGAACGAACGACTGGCTAACAAAGTTCTATCACAGACTGGAGTGGGACGATGGCACGATTTCTAATATCAAATTAGAAATGAGCTCCCCTACATGCTGTTGCAGTACCCATGAGAACCAGTTTATGTGCTCTTACCCGAACAGAAAAAATTACTGAACAACTTGTGCAAAGAAAAATTGTAAATCAACGTGTGCAGGTCGAGTACATCTGTCCTTTGCTGTGAAAGCTGACGAAGCTTTATGGCGATCAACAGTGACATGTATGCACCACATCAAACCTAACTGGACACATGCATGGAAGAATGGACAGCTGCAGTGCAAATAGGACGCCTCGTAGTTTGACCGGGAATCGGCTGCTGCGATTAAACACAAAGTCGCCTAAATTTGCCTTGAATTAACAATGTAATTAATATTTAAACTTTGTGACCCTTCTTAGCCAATGACCATCCCGGGATGTGTGCATTTTCATGTTGTTTCTCCCCATTTTGTGGTTTTCACAGACACAGTCATCCTCAAACAAGTTGTTGAGGCCCCATATCAGCTTCCACCACTCTAGGTCATTCCATTTTTTTTACATCCATTTGCCACCTGACCTTGTCCCAATTTGGAACATTCGCTATAGGAGAAAACCCATCTCCATCATCACGATTACCAGAGTGTAAAACTAAAGTACTTACCACTGCCTGCATGAGTCCTACATCATTTTACCTTGATGGCATTAGGGGCTATCCATGACGCGAGCCACTATTGTCCCTTAAAAGGAAGGACTCACTCCCCAAACAGTCCACAAACTTTAGGCAACCTCATAAGAGTACGACGGCAGCCTGTGCTACTCCATTTTCATCATGGGTTTTAACACTTCGGTCGGTAAATGCCCCAACCTGAATGTGTGCCCATTACAATTCTCTCAGATTTCGTCCTTTTGAAATCCAGTCTTTGGGGCCCCTTTGACTGTAAATGATTCGACCAGCCCACCACCAAACACCACCATTATGTTTGCCCATGATTCAAGCTTATCCTGGGAGGCAGTTAACCCTTCTAGTAAAATGTGAAATAGGGCATGCCAGGGAGTTTCCCATGTTTTCCAAACCTTAATTTTAAAAGTTGCAACATTACTACAAATTGTGTATGGAGGGTGGCTTGGACTAGGATAGGTTATAAGAGATGCATCACTAGCCCTTTCCAGTTTCACACACGAGCTTACTCTCCATTACTAGAGCTGGCAATAGCGCTCACACTTCTAGATAAGCAGCTCATAATTTGATAACCCACAGGCTCAAGTCATACTAAAAGAGCTGATGGAGGGAGCAAGTTTCCTTTTCAGTCAACAAAACTCCCAACAGGCCCTAACCATTCTGACGAAGTCCACCAGGAGCAGGACCAGACTAGGGATTGGCATTCCATAGTCAACCATATCCCAACCAGGCAAAGCCTTACACCCATTACAAGCTGTTTCCCCCAATCATGCCCCGACCACCAGCATGCCAAACCCACACCTAACACCCATTGGAAGTTAGTTTCCCGGTCCTTCCCCAAGGACCCATAGAACCCCATGTTATGCACATCTTACAAGCTGGCCATCCTGCTACAGGCAGTTCTAACCCCACACCGAACAGCAGAGATGTGAGTTGCTCCCTCCTGCAACCTTGAGATGCATAAAAAAATTCTTACATTTCGTATACCCCTCTTAGCCATGAGGCCTTTCATGGGTTTTTTGCATTCTCAGTAACCTCCATGTTGAGTCTTTCACAGGTACAGGCCTCCTTGGACTGAGGTATTCACTCATCATTACAGATTAGCCTGGCAGGCATATACTCCTTCTAGTAAAACTTGTCATAGGACATGCCCAGGAGCTTCCCTCTTCTGAGCCTCGGCATAAAGTGTTTTATACTAACAGCTGTACTACAAGAAGGTAGTGGGTTCCCTTGGGCTAGGAGAGGCTATGAGAAATACATCACTAGTTCTTTCTGGTGCCACACATCAGCTTGCTCTCCGTTACTTGAGCTGGCAATAGCTCCGACACTTATTTCATAAGCTGCCTCTTATCGGCATCCCCCAGTTGCCAGCCACGCCTGACCCTACAGACAGAGGGAGTAAGCTTTCCTTACAGTCAATAAAACTCCCACCAGACCTCAACCATCCTGACGAATTCACTGGGAGCAGGGCCGGGCGCGGGAAATGCTTCACGTAGTTAGCAATATCCCAACCAGGCACTGAAGTAACACACCAAACGACCCAGAATAGGGCGGAGAGGAATCTTGCTTTCCGGAGTCAACACAGATCCTACCAGGTGCCTTATGTGCAGGTAGAATTTCGTTTTTATACGGTGGCTCAACTTATCGACATCCACATTATAGGAGATGAAAAATCGACGAGCTCATTTAGTCGCCGTATAGTGTTCCGATCGTCACCGTGACTCTATTCTGTACTACGAACAATTATAAAAACACCAAATCAGATTTCAGTAGTGTGAAATACAAGTTAATAGCAAAAAAAATGGATTTCTGCGGACTTACATCGAGATGTGCTATGGAGGGACCCAGTTCTGTCTACTCACAACTGTTTACAAACCATCGCAGTCTCAAGTGGACTTACCAGATCCATCGGCATGTGTCATGTTCCACATGACACTGCAGATCCAGATAACCTGCATCATGGATCAACTCGTCATCCTGGCACAGACTCAAACTAACATCCATACTCCGTACTTGCTGGATGGTTTTGACTCCGGTTCCACAGACGAACATGCACTCTATCATCGTAGCTGCCAAGGTCCAGAAACGAGTAGTCCCAGAGCGACTGATACTTGTTACACTGCCAGAAAAGGGTCGTATTTGACGGACATGATGACAGTTCTACAATTGGCGAGCAGAAGTCGTGAAGTGTACTACAAAGCCGAAGCAACACATGAAGTGTGGTGAGGACATTATGGTGTGTGTGTTCGATATGTTGGACATGACGACTGTCATTAAGATATTTTTGCTGCACTTCTCAAGAATCTAGTGCCTTACTATCATTCACGAACTGTTTAGCACCTGATAATATACTAAGGTAGTGAAATGTGTAATTATTTGGTTAACCAGAAATAAATAATTGACATACTTATTAGAAATTTTTTTTCTGTTGCGTTTGTGTTCTGTATTGACTGTGTAGTAAATAAATAGTTAATGAAGAATATGTGTGTGTTTAATTATTTCTGCCTTTATCATTATTTTTTTTAATATAATAATTTCCTCCAGTAATTTCGTTCATAGATTCTTCATTGTTATAATATTATGTGATCAAAATAGATTTTCATTAAATTTATTTATTTACTTTGTGTATAAAGAATTATTGGGGAGAAAAGTTATCTAACTAACCATATCATAAATATATTCAAAGCATATTTTCGAACCTTTTACCTGTGAATAATTTGTTGTAATACAATTATTTGTATTGCTTCTAAAAAAGTCGAAATATTATATAAGGAAATCATATTATTGCTGAAATTCACGCCAGAGTTCTGGCATATGTAGTATTTTTTAATGTGAGAAACGTATACATATCTATGAAATAAAACTCCTTATCAAAATTTAGTTTTTTCTAAATAATTTCCTTATTTTACACATTTTTTTTGCCATACAAGATCTTCAGTGTAGCTGTCTCTCCTCCATCTGGAATGGGGGAGGGGAGCATGGGGTCAGTTTGTTGTCCATCAGCAATCGCCAGGAACCGATGTCTCTTTCATCTTGGCCAGGGACATGGTCGTTAGCTCTCGTACACCTCAATCTTCGGAACATCCATCTCCATCTTATTTTGCTGTAACATCATCTCCCTCCTACTTTGCATTCCACACGACATTCAAAAGCTACCACATGAATAATTCCGCGGACTTTGACATCAGAGACTGCTCAGTACGTTTGCAAGCACTTTTTTTTTGGAGAAATCTTATTAAGTTATTTTAATAATTGCAGTATGGAATTTTTTTCCCAAGAAGAATCTTTAAAATGTTTTCTCTACTGTGTGACCATTCTATGTAGGTCGGGTTCTGAAGCAGAACGGAACATTTTTGACTGACAAAAAAAATTAAACTTAAATGAAGAAGACAAACGAACGGCAAGACAAAAAGCCAAAAGCACAGAAAAGGAGATAGAAGAGAAACAGTGGAGTGGAGATTTCTATTAGTAAGAACAATGCCAACTCCGAAAATTTTTATATGTATGAATTAGCCACCATTTTACGTCTAAAATTACAGCAGTGACAAGTGTTGAATCCCCCAGAGAATTGGCAGTAACCTCAGGTAGGAGACCCAACATAGGCACCAAATCCTATTTGTACAAAATTGTGTGAGTAAAATGAATAACATTACATTAATAAACGAAAGAACAACTTGCTGTGTGTTTCATAGTTTCATTGTCTCTCACTCTGTTCACATTTCCTATTCTGGAAAATTACAGTAATTTCCTTTTCAAAGTGTTATTTTTTGTTTGGTGTGAGTGGAATTGAAATCGCTTCAGATTTGACATCCCCGTGTCGAGGAACTGCCTGCTTTCGAATTCCGACCTCATTCATACTCTCCCAGGGAAATTTATGTTTTAAGAACATTACGTATCCCCTTTCGAACTTCGTTTCTTACAGCAGAGAAGAATATTGTGTTACGTCAACCTTGCATGTACGAGAGATGTCCTCGATATTATCCGTAGAAAAACATTTGGAAAACAAACACTTGCCAAAAAAATTTACTATTAACAAAAGTAAGGAACAACGTATCAGTGATACACAAAATGACGATAACTCTTCTCACAGATCACACAAATTAGATTAAAAAATTCACATTCACACAAAGTGACAAAAAATACCCCGCAGTTCACACAATGCCAAAAAAAATTGTATAAAGACAAGATGCTAAATACTTGTAGAAATATACCTCACAGTCCACAAAATGTATGCCAGTGGAGAAAATAATAGTAAAAATTAAAATCTAAGGCACACAGGCCTTGCTTATAATGCCGAAAGATCCTGAATACCATGCAACTCACGAAAAGTTTACCATTGTAGAAAAATAAATATTATTGAGACAAGATACGAATGATTTGTAAAAAATACCTCAGAGTCCAAAACATAGGAAGGCCGGCGAAAAAAGCCTTGCATGCAACGCCGAGAATTCTTGAAGAAATGCAAACCACATATAATGTGGATAAAGAAAGTGTGAAGAAAAGACTACTAGAAAAATTATTTGCAATGCACATCAGAGCAAGGCAGACCAAAACCTAACGTACAACCCCAAAAAATCTTGAAGACAACTTGCCACCCCACAAAAATTATACCAATGAAGAATATTGTAAAAATTAAAGCAAGATTGGCAAATCTTGCATGCAATGCCAAAAAAATATGGAAGCCAACACATTATAATTGCAGATAAAGAAAATATAAATATACAGCATCTATAAAATACACAAAGATCATAGCAATGCAGGAAGAAGTTATTGTGTACAAGAGCTAGTAAACACAGAAAGTAGAATATGTGGATAAGTCAATGAAACATATGAAGAGACAAGTATACCACTTGCACGAGTTACGGTGTGTTGATAATTTTCTTGAAACTAGAGGAATGACATACAAGCTAGTGACACGCCTGGCAAGATCAGCATTCCTCTTGCATGGATTACTTCACATCGCTGCAGATGTATTTACAAATCGCCATCGTCATATACATAAGACTGTGTGTGCATGTCAATTTCCATTATCTGGCTTTGGCCATCTGTTCAAGCTAGGACTAGTTGGTTGAAATATTCAACTTACACTTTGTGCTGGCGAGATCTGATTTTGTCAACAGAAACATGTAATAGTCGTTGCTGCATCAATATATTCTTATAATATTGTAACGAAACCTTACTCCCATCAAATTTCTGGATGCCTTTAGCCATTTTGGTAACCTTATCATTCCTGCTGTAGGCATTCATTTTGAGCCTCGGGTCACCAAACTCCTGCATTATAACCCCACCACACACACACTGCAATTTACCAAAAACTTAAGCATTTGTTGGAGAGTAGCAAAGGATGTGTAGTAGGGTCCGAGCTTGTATCGAACTCTAACATTCTTAGTGTGTCATTAGCCAGGTCATGGTAAAAACAAAGTCACTTCTAATACGATAAATGAATCTATTGGTATCCATGTAGGCCAGTTAAAGGTCATCTTCATATTATTTCTCCATAAAATCGTAATAAAAACAGTACATAAATGTATTCAATAAGCAAGAATTGCTCACAATATAAAATATATTTTATTAATATTATAATTGTACACATATGTGTATATGGTATAGAAATATAAATTTTTTTAAGATTTTTGCTGTACATAATTATGCACATTTCTATCTGTTTACTGTAAAAGTATTCGCTTTTACTTAGAAATATGGTAGTACTCTCTCGTCATATTGTAAAGATTATTTGGAATACAAAGGCGTGTCTTTTACCTCAACGAACACGAAGCCACAAACTGCATCGTCACTGCTTGATTATGGTGTGTGTCGATTCTGCGATCGAGCGTTCACATTCAATCAAAATGATCGGCGACATGAGAGAACCACAGCGACAACTGCACTATACCTTAGAAATTTATCTGATGTTATTAGTTATTTCACACACATTTTAATGACAAATAATCTTAAAAAGTTTTTCATGCTCTGTTGCCGTTATAAATTTTTATTTGCTAACAACCAGTTTCACGGCATAGATATGTAGTTATTTATATGGAATAATAATTTTTAATTAAATATAATTTAGCATCAGTAGTTGTTACGGCTGTGTCCCAGGGCCTCAATTTAATAAGTATAAGCCACATTAATTCGAATAAATTCTGTTTTGGAAAAGGGTGTTAATTTTGTGACATGAAAGACAAATTTCAAAATTTAAATATTAACTTGTCATGCTATAGATACTAATCACGGTTTAATAATCTGATTTAAACATATTTATGGCCAAGTTTTATGGCTTTCATTTATTTTGAAAGAAAGGAAAATAATTATTTGTTCTGAAGACTGTCGTTTGTTTACCTCTTTTTTTTTTTAAAGAAAATAAATGTTTAATAAATCTAAGGAAAATTATTAATTACCACACAACCACAAGTCACATATTTTATTCATAGACTATTAAGATTTCCTCTGAGTCTATGTGTTTTTAATTTTTAAAAGAATTTATATTTTTAACTATGTTATCTTTTATGCCATGTTCGGTCACCCAACATTATTAATTATTAATGCTTCATACTTGGTTTTTATAAGATTATTTTATTGCATATATCGCTTCGTTTTATGTCTTTTTTATAAATTTGTTTATGATGGGTCCTTTGGGTAATTATATATATACAATGGCACTTTGTATGGTATGGTTCTGTGGTATTTTGTTAGTTGTTTGTGCCAAGAACTCGGTACATTTCTGTGTTAGTTGGATGTCGGTAATGTATTTTATTAGCGTCTTGTATTTTGATGGTCGTACAAGAGCACAATGGGTGGAACGTCTGTACCAAAGTTCAATGCAGTGCCTATGTATATATTTGCATGTATCTGACGTGCATATTTTGGGAAACGTCGCATTGAAACAGACTTTTTAAGTTATGATTGAGTGCTTTGAAGTGGTGTCTCGAGTGTACGTGATGTCTTGGAAGCATGCAGCAGGTCTCGTATGAATCATGTGTTCTTTTAGTAGACGATCACATTGTATGCACGTCTAATAGTTTCGTGGAATACCGTGCATTTCAAATACGATACTTGCTGCAGCTCAAGCGCCTGGTAGCTATGTGTTGAGGGAAAAGAAACACGTGAGGTGATAGGTTGTGCTGCCTGTAGGTGTTCAGCTCACGCACGGCAGATATAGTCGCCTCGCACCAGCTGCAGGTGGACAAGATGTGCCCACAAGAGGGCTGGGTGGAGCAGGACCCAATACTCCTGCTGAGAGCAGTCGAGGAGTGCATGCTGCAGGTTGCTGACCAGATCCGAGCTCTGGGGCTGCAGCTCAGTGACCTAGCTGCCATTGGTGTCACCAACCAGAGGGAGACGACCGTTATGTGGGACTCGCATACCGGCAGGCCACTCCACCACGCAGTACGTGAGTGCTCTCTTCTCTCTCTCTCTCTCTCTCTCTGTCTCTCTTTCGGCAGAGATGTGACCCGACTGCAATCATTTTATTTACATATTTACTTATATGACTGACGGAAGCGACCCTGGATGTGGGAGGTGTATGGTTGTGGTGGGACAGGCCACTTTTAAGGAAAACCTGCCATGGTATGTGCTTAGCCATATGTATCTGATGTCACATGCATGCATATTTACCACATTTTAAACTTGGTGTTGTCAAATTAAAGCAAATTCCTTGAAGGGGTGTTCCCGTCAGTAACGCATGGCACATATCAAGTGATTGCCAAAATGCCCTAGAAAGTGGAATGGACCATGCCTGCTATACCACTGTAAAAATTGTTTAGTTCAAGCTCTCATGTATAGAGACTCTATCAGTATTAACGCACTGGTGAGCAAAGTTATATTTAATGTGACATAATTATTGGCGCCTAAATGATTAGCTATTCAATATATAGTATCTAAGGTCTTATTATAATAACATGCTCAGCAGTTGGTGAAAGTAGAGGGAATGGTGAAATGTTAACTTGAGGGAGCTGGCAGGTTGAAAATAGCACTAGACTGTTGGGCCTTCGAAATGTGGTTGAGTTCAAAAGAAAATTTATCTTCAAAATAGCTGCCAAAGTTTTACAATTAGTTTTAGGGAGTGCTGTAATGTTGGAGTCATAATAACAAAACAACTACTACACGATAGCCCCAACACGACAAAATTTTAACAGCACCAAATGAAATGCAAGGTCACTCTCACATTATCCCATCAAAATAATAATCCTAGCAGCAGGACTAAAGTACATTTTATTTATAAGTAAGTTTTATCGGAATGTGCACCTAATAAGTTAGCCAAAATTACAAAACAAAACCAAATTCGCACATGTTTGACTATCGTAGTAAATGATAATCTTGTACAAAATATATATATATTTTTTTAATTTTCTCAAAAGTCAGTGGGCTAAAGAAGATTCGTTAAGGAATAGAGGTGTTAATTCTATAGAAGTGTTAATTATAAATTCCTAATATATTTAAAACAACTACAGCTATAAATTCTCTCGACTCAATAACTCACAATCAAATTCATCACTTATTTTCAATTATGTAATAAATTCAATAATATAAACAATAACCTCTAAGAAACTAATGTAATTAAATAACTTAACTTAGTCCCAATAAACAGTGTATGAAAACCTGTTACATTACTTTATAAAGTCTATTTCCATATTTGACAGTTCCAATATTGGCAATATAATTAAGTCCGTATCACATGTACAGTCTGTCCCACCTCAGATCAGTCCAGATACTACCAGTCCACAGTGTTCTAGAGTGCTCTGATCGTCCTCATTCAGAGTAGACTTCACAAATTGGATTTTACGCCCAATCGTCCGTTCACACCTCAAACACTTGGTATGCTGTCGTCTTGTAATCGGCTGTAGTCATCCGTCCTCTTCACCGAAGTCCCTCGCCGTACTCAACTTCATCCTGTTACTCCACTCAGCCAGAAGGCTTCTACGATAACTCTCGAAGGCCATCGCCGAGAAATTTCTCTAATTACCACATTGGACCGAGTGTCCTAGTTCACCTAATATTCTTGGGCATCCTCTAAAGTCTTCAGCTTCTCAGCAGGGGGGAAGAGAAGGGGCTGTGATGCCCGACCATGTACGGAACCTGCGTGTCATGCGTCAGTCGGTGTGTAACTTGGCCCCCATTCTTAAGTCTGTTCGTCCAGAAGAGACTCTCAAACATCTGGACCTTTGTTCCGCACCAGCCGGTCGATGTGAACAACCTTAGACATTTCCTCCTGGGAGTCCCGACAACAGATCTGGAATAAGGTATCAATCACTCGCTTAAATATTTGTTAAGGCATCTCAACATCGTGGCACTGAGATGTACTGCCCCCAAGGAGTATCCTTGCATACAACCAAACTAGTCGCTCTTCCCTGATGCATCACCTGAAACTCTCGGATAACATCGAGTGTTCCTGGCGATGCCAGTAGACACTGGAATATACTCATCTCTTGCCGCCTGGCTATCTTCCTTCTCCCGAATATCCATATGTGCGTCTTGGTCTGTCAACTGGACTTATCTCGTCGTCTCGCCTACATTAACTGCGGGGTGATGTCATATGTGGTTTGACTCCAGTATTCTTGTTCTTCTTACCACCATATAACGATCTTTCTTTATTCCCTCATATATAATGTTGCTTGTAGTGTTGATAGATCTGTGGTTTTAATAGGCTTTACTATTGCTGTCAATTTCAATCGCTCGTGCAGCTGTTACTTGGCCTATTCCTCGATGACAGGTCTCGGGTAGCATCTCTGTACACCGGGCTCATAAGTGTCACACAATTTAACACTTCCAACATTGTTGGCATGTCTCTCGACGAGGGCCAGATGTCGCTGCCTTTATGGAGTTCAGAAACTATCCTACCATCATCTCCAGTCTTCTCAACAAGCTCTCCGTCGTACTCACGTCTGGCTGCCACGTCCTGATGTTCCTTTGCAGACACTGGTTTCTCAAATGCCCTGTGCGGCCAAATTCCCAACATTCCTGACGCTCAGGTGGACAAAAACTGTATTTCCCAGGACCGAAACTGGCAGCAATGTCATTCATTCCAACTTCCTGAAGACTTCCAGGATGTTATCTCAGTCGTCTTCATTGCACGGAGTAGCTGCCTCTACTGCATGCCGGAACATCGGCTCCTGCTTCGCTAACTCCACTACCAATGTTCGGGCCAGGGCATTATGCATGCTGTGTGACGATGGCAGGAGTGCTTCTCCACATCTACAATATTCTCCACGAGAAAGATGACTGCGATGGCGTCGCGTGCCTTTTCGGGGCACCCCTACAGAGACATGTGGGAAAGCCTCACGATGACCTGCCATAGTTCTTACAGTGGTTACCTTGGTCGCTAGATGTGGTCTCACTCTTGAGCATGGTGGGCGTATCTCAGGTATCGGTCGTGTCGAATGGTAGCTCCAAGGCCGACACAAATGTGGAGTATTCCAGTCGATGCAGTTCTGGCAGGGACTGCAGTATGCTCAGTGCAGGTCCCCTCAGTTCAGCCACCATTTTAGTTTACACTGTCTTTAACACTGTCTATTTTCTTATATAAAAGTTCGCTAGCACTTCTGGTTTGGCTATTTACGTTTTCATTATCACTATCTGCAACACTATAGGTTATAATTGACTATTTACACTTTTAATAACACCATCTATAACACTATATATTTTACTGCTTGTATTTTCATTAACACTAGCGATTCGGCTACCCAGTCCTTCGATCAAATACTAGTGCTTTTGACACCAGTGTTACAATTTTCTCAAAAGTCGTTTGACTAGACCTTGTTCGTTAAGGGATGGACGTCTTATTTAAGTAAAACAGTTAATTGTAGATTGTTATTTATTTATTATAACTATAACCAATAATACTCTATACTCAATACCTCACAATCAATTGTTATTACTTGCTATTTACTAGTAATGAATCTAACTAGTGCTATTTAAAATTACCTCAAAGTATTTAATGTAATTGTATAACTAAAATAAGTCCTAATAAACAGTATAGTACAGTTCCAATATTTACAATAAAGTCCGTATCACATGTTCATTCAGTCCCACCTCAGTTGAATTCAGTTCAGAATCCACCAGTCCACAATGTTCAATCGTCGGATTTCACACCAGTAGATGTAGTTCATGATGGCATATTCAGGCAGAGGTGCCGACATTGAATGACCTTGGCCATTTATTTCCCTCAAAACAGCTCATTTTCACACAAAATGGTACATTTAAGCCCAAAAATGCCTTAAAATATCCCTTCTCCTAAACAAATTTCCTGTTTTTCCTTAACGATTTCCTGTTTTTCCCTCACAAATTGCTATGTCCTAGAATCTGCAGCAGCAAACCACAGAAAGACGAAACCGAGCCGATTTTATGATTTCGATTCGCTTTCTTAATGCTTCTATACCTAAAAAAGAAGAATCGATTAAATAAATATTTTTAATAATGGTTTTTATGAAATTAAATCTATTTTTATAATTAATTTTTTTAATATATTTTTTATGAAGAATAAACTGGAAGGCATGAGAATTATGTGTTATGTATCACAGGGGAACGTTTTTTCAAGGCGCATATGATTGTGATGTCACACTACATTTTGTCTCGGTTTTTCATGCTATCGCATTCTCCCCCTTTCTTTTGTTTCTCTTTCTTTCTTTCTTTCCTTTCTCTCTTATCTCACTCATACTATCTCTTCTCTCTTGTCTCTCTCCTTCGTTTAACCAATTACCCACACTTATTCGATTAGTCACATTTTCTCCAATGATTACTTATACTGGTTCAACATTACCATCATCATAGTTCCTTCGTCCTCTCCTAGAGTGCGCGAATCGTCGGTGAGTATATTTATTTACGAATAAAAAAATTTAGTTTTCCATACACGAACTGGTATATAAAAAATTATTGTAAAGCACATTCCAGGCAAGACTTTGTAAAACATACTCGATTTTCAATAATTTGTAGTTTTATTCGATATATTACTTAATAATTTTCTTTATTCTAACTTATTTGTCTGTACTTTTGTACCAAAATTAAATCGCCTAGCCTTGTAACGACTCACATATGCACACACGCGTGCATGAACAGGCCAGCGAGCAAGCTGTGATACGGCAAGAGTGCAGTGACATCATCACGTAATTCCACCGGGGGGGGGGGGGGGGGGTGAAGGTAGGGAGACCATTGGCTACAAGGCACTTAGCTGGCCGGCCTTGCCAATCACATTTCTATGAAGGGATACATCTATAAATAATAAGAATTATTCAAATTTATTTAATTTACCATTTGAAACGTGCCAAAAATTAATTTTGAAAATTCAATTAAATTTATTTAAAATGCATTTGTAATGCAAATTCAATTTATTAATAAATTTTTTGTAAATTTCACACTTTCCCATGGCAGCTGGAAACATTAAATAAAATTATCCTTCTCAGACAGAATTCGAACATGCAACTTTTGGATTACAATTCGTTCATGCTAACCACATGGCCTACTCAATCCAAAAGAGGTTCTGCTTTAACTTTGAATGTATACAAGCGAAAGTAAAATATTCCCTCGTACAATTATAGAAATATTTTTAATTTTCTGTAATTCGAATATAATTAGTGTATAGTTGGCATCATAGTACTAAATTATATTACAATTTTTTTTTGTTTAGTTAAAAGCAAGTGATGTACCGTATTAAAATAATTTTGTTATTTTCACCTTGAGTCTGAATGCCTAAGCTCTCAACTAATTATTTTTTTACATACACTTTTTCAAATAATTAAGATGCAAAACAAGTCGGGTTTGCAAGTGTGTGAATATTTGCAGGGGTTTACTAAGGCAAATCTAATTTGCGAACTCTTAGGAGGCAAACAGTTTCACGAAATTCACTTTGCAAGTAATGTTTATAGCTACATGAATTTATTTACAGGTCTCCTCTCACAAGAATAAATACTACACGATTTTCATTATTTACTGCTTCGAATATTTTTCGCAGGCATAATCATCCTACTCTGATTTTATTCAATTTGTGTATATGTGACTAAACCAAGAACCATTATATTCTCTATATATCAGGCAGGGTTCAACAACAGCGAAACATTAAACACTTTTTTATTTATATGTTTACATACTTCAGTATACAAACATAAAAAAAGGAAACCTTAAATTTTGCGAAATCATTCACATATTATCTTTAAAGCAGCACATAGTGCACATAATGTGCTTACACTCGCCTCAAGACAGCACATTCTTGCAAGCGAACTAGAACATTTGACCATATATTACACTCGCCTCAAGACAGCACATTCTTGCAAACGGACTAGAACATTTGACCATATATTCTTCATGGCAATGTTTCATAACTGCCACTGTCAAACAGCTCCTAAAATTAACCGCTTGGCATATCTACTCACAAGCAGGCACCTTAACATTCAGTGTTCCGCGCATTGTAACTCGTGCATACCATCTGCTCTACCAACTAACATCAGAATTACACAGGCCAGCAATATGTTTTTATTTTCAAGTCTACCATTTTAAGTGTGTGTATATATATATATATATATATATATATATATATATATATATATATATATTGTAACGTGTACGACCGCAGTCGAAATGCCACATGTATGTAAATGGTGTGAGTAAAACAAAAAATTGTAAGTGAGATACATTTTCCAGGGGTAGGTATTTGCTTATACGGACCAGAATTGTGATAACTTACTCCTACTGGACACATATACCCAGCTGCAGGAACTCGGCTTACAGTAGAGTTCATCCAGCGTTGCTCTCCTCAAAAGGCTGACCATAGGAGACATAAACTTTATCATAGGTACGTCATAGATGATACTTAATTCCCTTTAGATTCCACTGATTTAATTTTTTTAGACTTGCGTGAAACTGTGGACACATTGAAATAGGATGCAATGACATAAGGAGACCATTATTTAAGTTCGCACATAGAATGGATAACCCTTTAGAATATTTAGAGCTAGGAATATCTAGAAAATTATGCGAACCCACAATAACTAATTAGTCTGTGCCAGTATTCAGTCTAATAGTATTCTTAAACTGTCTTGTTAAATCACTAAGTTGGTTATTACTGAAACACTCACACCAAATATGAGAACGAGAACTCATGAAAATCAATCGGGATTTTGTGAGTGTAAACCAATAAAAATAATTAAATGCAAATTCCAACATGGCTGGCTGGATGGCATCTCTCTTGTAAAATAATTAAAAGTTCGTCTATAGTGAACATCTTTCCCAAAACGGACATGGAGTTATTTAAACTCACAATTAAATGAAGCTTTGGCACTGGTGTTGGCAGTCGGCCGCATGTACAGTCTTATAGGAGTCCATGAACTGCCCTCACTTTAGGCCAGCGAGACTGGGTACAAGAAGGGAATACAGTATATAGATTGAGTACCCCAATCCACTCGCGAATGGCGATTTTCCTGAAAGAATCGCGTATGTAGCGTGAACAGGTACTAACAACAATATACAGGAAGTACCGTCTTCTGTGCTTCATGTCTACTATTCTTAAAGGTACGAAACTGGACTTGGATCTAATCAAAAAGATATTCCTTTAGGATCTAAGACAACTAGTCGTAGCCCTTCTTGACGGTAAAATCCACTACGGAGATCTCGCCAACAAAAACATTAAACCGTCCTTCTCAACCAATCACGGAGTTGGCAACCTCAGTTCAAATAACAATACTTTGCATCGTCAAGACAACCAAATAAATGAACATAAAACTTATTTATGGCCACGTAACCCATAGCACCCAAAAGTATCAACTTTGTAACCATTATAAAACATAGACGAATAGAAATTATCATATACAAAGCAAACACATGAAATAAAATAAAATGGATTACTGCCATTAAACTAAAAAAAATATATAATTTATATACTACGCAAAACACAATACGTAAATTGTTAGATTAATCAAGGAAGTCATCATCACATAGTAATTAATAAATAATAGTGTCCATAGAATAATGATAATACTTCCAAAGTGGAAGAATTGCAGGCAGACGTTACAATGTGGGTGTGTGTCTATATATATATATATATATATATATATATATATATATATATATATATATATATATATATATAATTGCATACCCAATTTTTTACCATCCCAGACATATTATCAGAAATTTTATATCAATTAATTAGATATAATTTATGAAATTTTTCAGTACTTTATTTACAAATATGTGCTATGTTGCTCACATTGATCTTACCAAATAATTACTTGCCATTCATGCATTCTGCTCTTTGGCTGACACCAGTTAAATATATACTGACCACCATTATATAACCCAAGTCATACCAGACCGCCTAACACCCCCATCTCCTATAGACAAAAAAATCCAATTTACCCTATATTGCTCTACTATCATGAGTTACCCCTTATCATTCGTCCACACAGACCATACAAAGCAAACATACATCCCATACTAGTGACACAATCAGTCAATTTTTTCACATATAATCCACCATGCTGACTAATGACACTAGTCAAAATACAATAACCACCCATAACAAACACCTTTAACTCAAACATGGCTTAGAATTACAGGACTAAACAACATACACATACTGTCCACAGCAGTCGACATACACCAACAATCGCACGACAGATATTCTGGAACACATATCACCGAACATACTATCCATAATAACCCAAGCGTACTGGAAGTGGAGGTGAAGCCGATTGTAGTTGCAGCGGCATAAGTTTTACAATATCTCTTCGCGTTATTCAAGTTGATTCAATCCATATAGGCCTGTACCGAATGGTGACATTGACCATTGCAGCAAAGTACTTAAATTTATTAATTTTTTAATACTTGTATATAAAATGGGGAAGGTTGTTTGAAATAAAACACAGCATATTTTTTTTACATAACATTTCTTGTACACATAAAAAATATACAGGTTTATTAATCTTCTTGAACATTCACCACTCGATGTCCGCCTCAGCGACACAGGAATTGTAGTGGGCAGGGAAAACCTCCCCACTTGAAGCTGGCGATGCTCAAACACGAGTAAACTGTTATGGCGTGCGAACAGTCAGCTGCGTGCATGACAGTATTTGGATGGTTCTGTCTCGGCATTTGTAAGATACAAACTGGTCGTGAAGTATCACACAAAATGTGTACTTTTGGTAGGAATATATCCATGCGAAGTGAATTTTATCTTGCACTCGATCACATTGGAGGTAATATGCTCGTCCTGTTTACTCAAATCGAATACCATGAGTGGAGCAAAACTCTCGAACTTATCAAGGATCAATATAAAGGGATTGGGTTTCGTCCATAATATGCAGTTTGGAAGTGAGTGAGTGTAAATCCGATATGCCAGCAGGCACTGACAATTTTCAAAGTTCGTGCTAATGTCTACATACGGGTAGCATTCGCTACTCAAAAATATTTTGAAATTTTCTATTTGGCAAGTGTTGAACTGCGAACAGCTCACTCTTACATTGTGCTGTCTTCTGGTCTGTAGCCCAACAATGATGTACCTAGATTTCTAAGAAGCAAAGCTTGTCTTCACCATCCAGTTAATGCACTGTCTTGTTGGCAATCCAGGGCATGCTTTAATACTCCTCGACCTGAAAGCCACATCGATGTTTTAACCATTTTCCACATTCTGCAACATGTGTAGGCATTCTGCAGTGCTCAACTGCACATTAGGCAGCATAACTACCATAGACTATAGGTTCAGGTCCACTGCCTCCAGGTTTTCTCCCATGCCCACTATGGTATCCAAATGCATATTGGTGAGCATTATCACCAGCTCCAGCTTCGAATTGAAAATAATTTGTTTGTAGTCTTTGGAAAATCCCAATATCATGAAGAGCGGAACATATACTTCGAACCTTCCTTCGGCATAAATGGGAACTCGGTAGCCATTTTCGATTCCCCAGCCTGCCATCTTGGCTGCAGGCAGCTAATTCGGCATGAGCGAAAGGTAATTATTGATCGTTGATGTTATGCCCACATCTCGCGACTGGTCCACCTCGGCACTATTGAGAAAGTAGGCGATGCAATCGATCAGGTGAAGAATTCCATTGGTAATTGTTTTCTTTGATACTGGATTGGTCCCATCTTCTTTTATCAGAGTCCCCTGATTCGCAGGAAAGACAGGCAAGGAAGAGTACATATATCTTGGTGTTGGACTGCTATCCGAACCTCCGATGGTAGTGTATATGGCCCGATCAGGAACGGCTGGTACACATGAAGTTCCACCTTCGATCTGCTGTCTTGGAAAATGGTTGGCTCTTCATAGTTTAGGAAATCTTCCATGGCGATTGACTTCGTAGCCGAGACTGAAGAGAATAATTACGCTAGCACGTGTTAACTCTTTGGAGACTTGTTATGTACTGATGGTAGGTTTTGCACATGCTATTTTGTAGTTTCTGGTCGGCGTAAATCTTATACCCATCTTCTCAAATGCAGGCGTAGGATGATTTCTTTGTTACGAAAGTTCAACAACTCTCCGTACTGGTCGACGACTGTCGCTACCTCTTCGTTGCTCTCTTCACGACGACCGGAACGGAAATGATGATTTGTGGTGCCACAATCAGTGCCACAATAACCTTGAGGGACAATAGGCGAAAATTAGTGCAGCGTATGGCTCGGCCTGCCATTGATGTATATGCCGCTCGCCAAATTGGAGGTTATTCGTATCACATTGACTGGAAAAAAATTAGAGACTGCGTCGACACATGTGTTTTACCAACTTTGTAGATGCGTGGCTTGAACCCCAGCATCAGTCTGATGGTTGCTGGTTTTGTAAAGTCGATATCTTCGTTGCATCTGATTGCACTCTTCAGAGTATTGGGATTCCCACATAGTTTGATTTCATAGTCGGGGGGCATGGAATCTTCGATGTTCCGTGCAATATCGTCTATTTCATAAGAGCCAATGTGCAGCGAAACTTCATGGGTAACTTTACCACTTTTTACGAAGTACAGCTTGCAATTTATTTATCAATGTTTGGTATCGTATTGTAAGTTTAAAAATCGACAGGCCTATGCTCCATTCCCCCTCCAGGTCGAGTGGCGTAAAATATATCACATGCAGCTCGGAGCTACAACCCGTCAAGGTAAGCATTATAGACATGACTGATGGTTTCTTGCGATATACAGCCATTTTATACAATTATTTGTATGAGCGAAACAGGAAGTGAAGGCACCAATGTCCGCAGTTCCATGTGTTAGGCAGGTGCTCCGTTTTGTAATTGTTAGTGAGATTACAATGTTTCAGTTACTTGCTCAATTTGGGCGAGGACGAAAATTCCCAAAACTATAATATTTGTCTGTGTGTTATCCCTTTTTATGTAGGCTCCCGAGTGTGTGCTAGGCCCTACTGTAGTATCCATATTAATATGGAACATTCTCCTCTCTTGGGTTTAGTGGGCAAACTGTCTATCATAAAGACTCCACAAAATTAGCTATTTTAGATTTGCATGCAACAGTTCCAAATCCACATTTGCGAGTGCTCGTTTCAGTTGATATTTCATTATTGTTTCTTCCTACTGCAGTGCTTTTGCACACTTCCACCTCATACTGGATGGTCTTAGGTAGAGGCCTTCCCCATCTTTTTTTTTACAAATGGCCATAGCTTCCATACTTCATAGTTACTATGTGCCTCGGTCAACTGCTTCCATTCTTTCAATGCTGTGTTCATGGTTCGGGCGATAGCATTCGTGGTTCCGATTAGACTTCCAAGGGCTGCGAGTGCAGGCAAAAGCAATGGAAAAAAAAATCCACTGGTAGATATTTTCTTAGACTTGGTGACTTTTATTCTTTTTGTAACTACTTTTCTTTTCACTTGTGGCTTTCTTTCACTCTTATCAGCCATTCCCATCTTCCTTTTAGCATTCATTAAGTTGGAAACACCCCGTGCAGATATTTCTTCACCGAACCCGCAGCTGATGTTTTCTAATTCTGTCCACCTTCTGTGCAAGTGTCTTGTCTGCCTGGTGTCTGGCATGCAGATCATTGTGCTGGGAATAGGCGATGTCGTGCTGCTTGCACGGCTCGTCCAAGCCATTTATGCCTGTCTCATTGTGTGACAGCCTTTAAGCTAGCTTGGTTCCTGGTCCACAGAACCTGTATTTGGGAATGTGCCGCTTGAATTATAGATTATTAATCAGCATATCGACAACCCATCTTCCAGCTAAGGTCTTACATCTTTGGTCCGTTTTTACATTTTTGTTTCAGTATCATTCTAGACTTGGAATAGTACAAACATATCAGAAATTGTAATGACATTTCATTGTGATTTCTGCCAGAGCCAGTTTACTCAGCATGATAACTTGAAGAGACATTCTAAAATTGCCTTTATGTCATCAAGAGGCTTGTATATGCTACCTCCTCCTCATATTCCACCTCCTCCCCCTCCTCTTCATACTTCTCCCCCTCCTCTTCATAACTATCCCCCCTCCTCCTCATCCCATATATGATATAAACCAAGGAGACAAAAAATTACACGGATCATTAAACAAGATGTTACTCTACCCGTACGCATTCATGCTGAAGATGAAGCTATTTCCCACGAAACTTGACAAGGAAGCCTGTAAGCTTCACCAGTAAGCCAGTAAGCTGCACCATCGTGGGACCATCAAATTGTGGGAAAACATGCATCACACTGAACCTGCTGGAGGAACCGAATTGGCTTCGGTTCGAGAATGTGAACATTTATTCGAAATCACTCCAGCAACCGAAATACCAACTGCTGACATGAGTACTGCAAGCTGATGAAGGTATGAAATATTTCCCCATCAGTGATAACGATGCCATCATGCCACCGAGTGAAACTCTTCCAAACTCGATATTTCTCTTCGACTACATTGCCTGTGATAGACAAACTTGCATTCAAGAATACTTTAGCGTGGGATGTCATGCATGTGTGGACTGTATGTACCTTGGCCAGACTTATTCGTGCATACCCATACAGATGCTTCGCGATAATGCTAATGTTTTGGTGTGGTTTCGCATAGACGACACTAATTTACATCACATTTACAACGATCATGTAAACTCGGACATGATGCTATCCGATTTCAAATGCATGTGTGCTTTGTGCTTGAAAGACAAATATGGATTCTTGACAATCATAAATGACCAGCTCCTATATAATGGGAGGTACAGGCTCGAGTTCGATCAGTACATCGCCAGCCATCGAGAATGAGTTACATCATATCGAAATTCGGGCACAGTAGCCTCAAGATACGCCGTCATAATGACAATGATGTCAGTGGTCTCATACCAGGGGATGACGGAACTTGTGATGCTGGTAGAAGAATAATTCGAAACATTGGTGAACCCGAACGATCTGGGGATGCTGCTACTAACATTTTCTTCCTCAAAACTTGTAATGACATAATTTCGGAACTGCGCAGAATGTTGGCCGAACAAAATCCATTGTTTCGAAACTACCTGTCCGAGCTCAGAGCAAAGATGGAGCATGTTAAGACAGACATCGTCCGTAACACGGTGGCCATGGACGAGCACATGACGAATGTTCAAAGGCAAATTATCGACAGGTTGAATTGTAGCATCTGCACAAAATGAAGAGAATCTGAAAAACCTGGAAGGTTATATGTCACATAGTTTCGGTACCTCAATTTCGCACCTCGCCACAAAAACAGATATTTATTACAGTGAACGTCTGAGCAATATTAAAAGTATGTTGCTATAGACTCATGACTAAAACTATAAAAAAAGAGCAACAGTGAGAATTTTTATTCAGTATGATGGTGGACATTGCCAACGAAATACATCGAGTGATTCAGTCTGTTCGCTCAAAATATTTACTCGCCAAAAGAGCCAAAATTTCAGGTGACCATATAAACCAATAAAGTTTTTAAGCCCATTATTCATTATCTTTATGTACTCAGGGAGAGCGATGGAGCACCGGTACATGGGAAGTCCGAAATCTACAATACAGATAAGCCTTTGGAGAAACGAAAGTTTGATGAAGTACAGTCAGATCAGGGCGATGAATTGGATGCGCCACACAATTAGAAAGTATGGAAGACAGCCTGGAAAAAGATAGACAGCGACAGGTACATTGATTACATGTTTTGGGATGATCCAAACCACTTGTTCGATAAGCTACAATTACTCGCTTGCTTCGCAAAGTGTTGGATATTACTCCCACACCAGCAAGATAGCTTCAATCATAGAAGAACTTAAGGAGGTGGACTACATACAATGAATCGATTGGGCATCACCAATGAACTGCATGTGGCTGCCAGGAGCAACTACCGCCATCACAAGGTCATGATTTGTGGGATGAACGATCTGTTTCAAGCCGACCTCGTCGAGATGATACTGTATGCTCAAGTCAACAAAGACTACAAATACATGTTGACAGTCATCGATGCCTATAGAAAGTTCGCCTGGGCCAGGCCAGTCAAGGCGAAGAATGCAAGTGATGGGAATAAGGCCATCGCAAATGTTTTGAGCGAAGGACATATCCCATCCAATTTGCAGACAGACTAGGGCAAATAATTCTACAATGCAAAATTCAAGGCCCTGATGAAGAAATAAAACATAATAATTATTTCACATAGAAACATCTCAAAGCTTCAATTTTCGAGAGGTTTAACCAGACTCTGAAAGGCAAGATGTGGAAGTATTTCGCAGCAAATGGTAGCTACAAGTGGCTTGAGCTACTGCCAAAACTCATTCGCGAGTATAATTCTGCAGTGCACTCGACCACTCGCATGAAGCCAAAATATGTTAAGGACGACACCCTGGTTCGGACTTTGTGTGCCATTTCAAAGAGGAAGGACCCATGCAAACCTAAAGCCAAGATTGATGACCTGTGTGCATCTTTAAACAGAAAGGAGTCATCGAGAAAGCATCTACAGCAAATTGGAGCACCAATAGTTTCGTGTGTGATATATACGTGACTATACTCTGAGGACCTAATATCTTGAAGATCAGAACGAAGTACCCATCGATGGCGGTTTCTACACCAAGGACCATATAAGCTGACTAAGATTCCAGATGTGTATTTGGTGGAAAAGGTGCTGAAACGGCGTAATGGAAGTGCCTACATCCAGTGGTGCGGTTTCCCTGCCCGCTAAAATTCCTGGGTCGCTGAGGCGGACATCGAGCAGTGAAAGTCGAAGAAGATTATTAAACCTGTATAATTTACCATGTGAGAAATAGATTTTATATAAAAAAATATATGCTGTGTTTGATTTCAAAAAAACTTTCCCACCTTACATATGAGAAAAAATAATAATAAATTTAAGAACTTTGCAGTAACGGTCAATGTCATCATTCAGTACAGGCCTATATCAGGTGGCATAATTAGGTTGTCCCACAAAGGTGAGACACTAACTATAAATCAAATGACAATAAAACACATGGAGTACTGCACCTAGCAAGATGGCTGCCTCCCAACATGTCAGCCTCCAGCAACATTTATAAATAAATAATGTATGAAAAAACAAATATGGCCACTTCCAGTTACATATTTAAATAAATGATGTACGAGAAAATCAAATATGGTCACCTACAGTAAAATATACAAACAAATGATGTACAAAAAATATATATATAGCTGCCTCCAGTAACATATAAACAAATATGGCTGCCTCCAGTAACATACAAACAAAGATGGCGGCCTCCAGTAACATATAAACCAAGATGGCTGCTTCCAGTAGCATGTAAACTAATGATGAATGAAAAAATTGATATGGCAGAATGAGTAAATGTAAAGGGAGAGGAGGCGAGGGAGTCAATCATCTGGTGGATTCGAACAGAGGCGAGTAATTGGTGTTGTGAGAGGAAACCTCCAGAAAAGTATATTTTTAAATAAAAAATTTGTAAACAATTTTATTAATGAAAAATTTTGAAGCTAATTTTTTTTAGGGAAAAAGGGAAATTTTTAGGGAGAATAGAAAAAATGGCCGCCGGGGTTTTAAATACTCTGTAATTAAAAAATTGTTGACACAAAATAGTATAAAAATTTTTTTTTTCTGATATTTCAAATTTTTTAAACAAATTTTTTATTAAATTTTTATGATAAATTTTTATAAACTTTTAAAACGATTTTAAACTATATTTAATTAAATTTTCGAAATAATATTTTTGAATGTTTTGCATTTTTTTGTTTTTGGGGTCAGAGGTCACATGGTTCAAGGTCAAGGTCATATGACAAAGGTCAAGGTTATGCAATATGGCAGATGCTGTTATAACAAGATGGCGGCCAGGCAGCTCTTGCTCCGGTCCCTGATCCCGTTGCACGAAACTTCTTCAAATACTACTACTAATAACATTTTTTTATTATTGTGTAATTGTATATTCAGAGGTAAGAAGATCTTAACGTAATCTGATATAATCCCGATCGTTAAGTTCATCCATTATCGAAACCTCCTCTTTCTTGTTCGAGAGATCCCCGCACATATGAAAGTCATGTAAATATCTACCTCTATCTACAAGTTTATTCGGGTCTTCAGTATACATGTAGCTAGTATTCGCAGCGTCTTATGCTTTCTTCGCATTACTTGTCGAAGGATACTCGTTGTGGAAATGTGCGAAAACGCCGAGAGAGTCATCATCGTCTTCAACATTATCACTGTCGTCATGAACATCTTCACTTCCTGTTTCGTCCACTATATTAAGTTTGCTTTTCTTTGCATGCTCATAAATATTTAGAGCTGACAACAGTTTATTTTGATGTTCGTCGAATTCACATGAATGTCTTGCAAGTGTATGTTCTTCTCCAACCGACTCTACTGCACTCATTCCATCTTTAGCATAAACTGTCTCATCATAATCGTCTGCAGAAACAGTACCCATCTATGTAGCAGGAAATATTGCCGACAACACTTGCTGGTCCCCAATAGACGAATCCGTGCACGTCATGGTATGTTCCAACGAGATTACTCTTCGTTCAGGCCATTGTCTCATGTCACCGAGCATTTTGACCGAAGGTGAAAATTCTGTTTGCAGAGTCGGCACTGATGACAATCAGGTAGCGACGTTGCTGGCCTGGCTCCATCATAGTTGAGGTCAAAGGTAGGTCTTCGTATTCACAGTTCACATTTGCAGTATAGCAAGATAATGCTTCCATGTCGATGTTAACTTCTCAAAGTCTGAACAACAACTATGGCTATCAGCATATGTCAGCACTGTATATATACTTTCTTCCATAATTTGAAAAAACCATCGGATATTTTCTCGATGTAGATCGAAATACTGTGATCGTCATGGTCAAAGGCAATCATTCGTATTCGCATTTTATCTTCACGACATGGGAGTACTCTGACATAACGCCAAGCATAACAAGCATGTATACAGTGAGAGCAACCCATATCCTAACACCCACACCATCTATTCTACCAACCATCACCAGGTGAAATATATGCACTATTTAATATAATTCAAGCAGACCTCAATCCACACTGACATTACCAAAATAATCGCATGTCCAACATGCTTGTCATAACACCTGACACCAATCAAATATTATACCAGACATTAATATAAATCACTCTATCGACCATCCATTCCAAAAAAAAAATGCAGACTGCCACACCTCAGACATACGAAACAAAATATGAGTAACCCTGCAGACCAGGAGTACTGGGTACTATACCAAACATAACCCCAGAATACTTCAGTTATGCCAAGATTACATAGTATATGCAACATAACAACTACTCATTTCATACCACATACATGCCATAGAGTGATATATATATCACTTAATAACCAGTTAATTATGGCAGCTCTTCATACTAATAGCTGCTCTTCCAAAACCTACCAGTTATCATACATCCAGCATACTTAACAACCATATTGATAACATAATGGTCCTGAGTAGTAAAACATGTATACAGTAACAATCAGCATGCCATTAGCTTGCCTCAGTCCTGCAATCTCGAAAGCCATACAACCCCACATGCCAACATACTTTACCTTCTGAATATATCAACGAACCATCAGATCAGACAACCATACCTCAGTCATGCTATTAACAATAGAGACCACATCAACAACCATACCTCAGACTTACTGATCAATCATAACAGTTAACTATATTAACAATCATTTCATTTAATATAACTTCACGAGTTACATATATAAACAAGCCATACCAGTAGTCAAGCCAATCAAATATTACAATCATGAGCTTCAACCATGTTATGATAAGATCAACAATATTAATTTAACCATCTATGACATCCTTACAGTGTCAATTCCCAGATACCATAGCATACCATCCAATCAAACTAACAAACCATACCATACCAGCTAAGCATTCTACCCCTCTTATATTATCTAAACATCCCATCAAACCATTCTGCTCTTACAAACTAATCACACACACTATCGAAGCTACACTTTTGACATACTGCCAAAACGACCGAACATGGATCAGGCCATACCAATCAATATAATGGCTATACCAACCATAAAAGAAACTAACTGTACAGCCATTTTATAATGATATGTTATAATATCAATATGCACTAGCTATAAAAATAACAAAGCTATTGAGGCAGCCTACACCAGTAGACCATACCATCACTTTACTACATCCATTTCAGCCAATCCAAGAGACAATATCAACCAAAATAATACTAGTCATACATAGTAACAAAACATAATACCAACAACATGTTACTTGTAACAAATATGCAGAGAGCTCATATAGTACAAACATTGTAAAAGCAGCTACACTAATGATGAGTCTACATTCCATTCATATTAAGCCTATTAAATGACCGACCAACATAATATCGAAGCCTTACATTTCGATCTTCTATACTTACCATCACACATATCATCATACCTCCTGCCCTTCTGTTTAACAGCCATACACCTATCATCATACCTCCTGCCCTTCTGTTTAACAGCCATACACCTATCATCATACCTCCTGCCCTTCTGTTTAACAGCCATACACCTATCATCATACCTCCTGCCCTTCTGTTTAACAGCCATACACCTATCATCATACCTCCTGCCCTTCTGTTTAACAGCCATACACCTATCATCATACCTCCTGCCCTTCTATTTAACAGCCATACACCTATCATCATACCTCCTGCCCTCCTGTTTAATAGCCATACACCTATCATCATACCTCCTGCCCTTCTGTTTAACAGCCATACACCTATCATCATACCTCCTGCCCTTCTGTTTAACAGCCATACACCTATCATCATACCTCCTGCCCTTCTATTTAACAGCCATACACCTATCATCATACCTCCTGCCCTCCTGTTTAACAGCCATACACCTATCATCATACCTCCTGCCCTCCTGTTTAACAGCCATACACCTATCATCATACCTCCTGCCCTCCTGTTTAACAGCCATACACCTATCATCATACCTCCTGCCCTTCTGTTTAACAGCCATACACCTATCATCATACCTCCTGCCCTTCTATTTAACAGCCATACACCTATCATCATACCTCCTGCCCTCCTGTTTAACAGCCATACACCTATCATCATACCTCCTGCCCTTCTGTTTAACAGCCATACACCTATCATCATACCTCCTGCCTTCCTGTTTAACAGCCATACACCTATCATCATACCTCCTGCCTTCCTGTTTAACAGCCATACATCTATCATCATACCTCCTGCCCTTCTGTTTAACAGCCATACACCTATCATCATACCTCCTGCCCTCCTGTTTAACAGCCATACATCTACCATCATACCTCCTGCCCTCCTGTTTAACAGCCATACAGGCAAGTCACACTTAGAGTCAAAGCTATTCCATCAAAATAAACTTCATCCTACAGCCGACCAACTTTGCAGAGGATATGTAGCCAAGGGGAAGGGGAGGGCGAGACTAGATCCAAAATTACCGCTATAAGACGTGCGTGTCGACCAGACATATGTTCCTTGGTGAACCCTCTACAGTGTTCTCCAGCGTTAGAGGGAGGGTCTCGGTCAGTCGCCACACCACAGACCGCCAGATCAGGTCACATTCACCTAATATGACTGCCTGCGAGGGTACCCATATAATCTTTGCAATAAGCAATATTACTGTTCGCTACAGAACATACCTACTAAGCTATCGCATTTCATAAAACATGCGTAGATTTCGTCCATCACACACAACCCTATGCAAAGATCTCACCAGACAAATAACCGTCTCTGATCGTTTTGTCAACGACACATGCAAACCATCATTCGTAGGGGAAAAAAGTAAGTATCCGTTCTTACTATATTTACACACACACACACGAATTAAGTGAAAACATAACCCTTAATTACTTGCTACCAGTCTGGTTTACCTAAATACACCAACCATTTTTTCCTTTTGTGAATGTAGTAACATAAGAAGGAAGAATTTATCATATCTAAAATCCCCTCATGGGTAAGTAAACAATTCATAAACGATATAATGATTTTATTTTAAAAAAATATGCATGCAAACCTTTTTTAAAAAATAGTTATTTACATACACATCTTACATACAAGAAATTTACAACATAATTACCTTAGTTATATATTACGCGAAGGCCAATAATATATATATATATATATATATATATATATATATATATATATATATATATATATATATATATATATATATATATATACGTATTCGGAAGAACACAGGTTCGAACATTCTACCAGTCCTTACCTATACACATCCAAGATATTCCATTTACTACAAAACAATAGATTTCAGTATTCCGTTCAATCTCTCATATAGACAAACACGTTAAACTCTCCTTGTAAACATGTTACCTCCAAACCAGAATATTCTTTTACTAAAGAGCATTCACTATAAGAAATAGTTATGTTATAGCCATATCATCACATACAAACCACTCACTTATAAATTTTATTTTATAATCCATTATATATAGCAATTGTTTGATGGATTCATTCATTTGTCAGACTTATATATAATAATTATTTTTCTTTTAATTTACACATCACATATGTTGACCAGCTTTTACCCAATGCACAATCATAATTTAATGTCATATAAAACAACTATATAACCGAAAATTTCATATACCCATTGAAAATAGTTTTAAAAATATCTCATGATATTTTGACGACATATCATAGTCGCTGCGAAAAAAAACAGACCAAAAATCTATTGATACATATTCTTCCAGACAAAATATTGTAACTTTTAATGGCCCAAATTACCTGAACACTACCTACAATCTATTCCATTCTATCATATCTATTATACCAAACTCTTCCGTTCATATCATCCAGGACAACAAAACATTCATATAAGCATTTCTGTGGAATAGTCCAGCAAATTTCTCTGCTAAAATCTTTTATCATGTAATAGCAAAACACGCACATACATTCCAATATTAGCAACACCCATACAGTTCACCATAGTCAAAGATCCAACCTTAAAGTAATCTCATTCCAATTGACCATATCACAAAACCAGCAATTCAAATGTTCCAGCAAAAAAAAAAAAAGAATTATATTTATCAGTACTCGTAGACCATTTCATGCAACACCCCCCATTTAGACAGGCCGCCATATCAACTAATAACAAACATATTACAATACCTTAATGTCAGTAAATACACATTGCCCAACGAAATGTAAAAAATTCTTTGCTGCCATAATATCACACCATACCATCCATTTGCAAAGACACATAACCTTTATAACAACATACCATACAGACAAGATATATTAAACCTAGATCCATTCATTACGACTACCACCGATCCAAAAAAGATTAAGTCATAATATTAAAATTCATATCAACTCACTGGTACAGAAATATGACAACCATCTGTTTGTACATATCTCAACAGCTACACTAAACATGTATATACACGAATTTAATGTTGTTATATCTTCAGAGCTTAACTTGTTTTCTATATATCAATATATTGCACACAACAGGGAGGAAAAAAAAACTATATAATGATAAAATGAATAAAAACAATAGTCTTCTATACTGTTTAGCTTTATTTCACACACTTATCAGAAATGCATAGTATTTACTTACATACACTTAAACATATACTCCATTTATCAAAAGTGTTTATGCTGTATGCTATTTTTTTTGTACAAATGCTATTGTGAGCAGTCAAGGTAATCTTATTAGATATACAGCATTGCAGTTGACACAGGTAGGTCTTGCAGCTGATGGCAAATGGACAGGTACTAGCCTCATGTTACCTGGTGCTAAATCTAGGCGCGATTGTCTTGCTGCAGTACTTGCACTCGCTTCGAGATGATCGAAAAACACCACCTTACACTTCTCCTTATGTCTGTACAGGATAGCACTACTAGTAAGAACAACATTGCACTTATCACAGTGGAATGACTAGTATGTTGGACTAAACAAGCGATCACTACTTTCATGTCTGCGCGCATTACAACTTTGGCTAACAGTATGTCCACAATAACCATACTGATACCATGAAGCTTGTAGCGACTCTTCAGAATCCGTCGCTGTAGTCGATGCTGTCGGTGTTACAGATGGAAAGTCTTAAACCATTGATGCCATCTTTAGCAGATTACACGGTCATAGTAGATGATTTCACTCATGACGATCCCTTCCACCATGGTCGTTGGCGAAATTACATCTGTTCTTACATGATGCAAGCTTATATACTGTTTCACAAAATAATAATTAATGGATGTTATCCATTTCAATTATCTCATTATATATCTGCTGAGTAAGAAATTGTAAAAAGCACTATGCTTGAGGCAGTGTTATACGAGCGATAATCAACCTGTTCATTATCTAACCTGCAAATTCATCCATCAAAGAGCCATTCGTCTTTACACTTATACATCATAAAATTGCGGATACCCCATTTTTTTTATATTGTAAGCTAATTTTATTCCATGTTGTGCATACATACATCAGAAGGAATTCTTTTTGTAGGTAGGTATGCGAGTTCAGTAACTGTGTCGAGTGCTGCAAGTGATTTAAGCTTTCCATATGTCATATTAGCTGCTAAAACAACAAACTATCATTTTCGGTATACTTTCACGAGGAAAGAAAAACGTTTTTGATTATTTACAGCGACGACACACACACACACAGATTTTATATGTCTAAATATGATGTCGCTAAGTTTCAAGTCACTCGAACTCAGTCAGAAAAAGAGAACTCTTACTCGAACGACAGACGAACTGCAAATGAGACCATCTCGACTGTCTCAATATATGTCTTTACATTAATTGCATTGCCCAGAATTAGAACCTACGCTACCCTTTCAAGAAACTAGAGCTTACATCTAATGCATTAGGACACTCGACAACCTGACAAGTTCTGAAATTGTTTGTATAATGAAAACTCTTAATCATTTCCTTGGATGTTGTCATACGATCTTAAACTCACTTACCATCTGTAGTTCGTCGACCAAAGAGAAACTGTACGGATCGTCTCATGTAGCTTCAACAGTGTCGACGTCATAGGCCCTACCTATTTTGCATCCACGACGTCTTCAGTCACTCCAGAGCTGATCATATATATGGCTATGCCATCGATTTCTTCGGACGTGGCATCCGACTAATTCGGGAGTTGTACCTGGTGTGCCACCGACTTCTTCGAGCAGGCACTTTACAGTATCATCGCCACCGATCTCTTCCAATGGTTTGCCAACATCCTTTAGTTTGCCTACAGAAACATCACCATCGCCTTATCCGGATGTGGTGCCACCGGGGCCATCGAAATAGTGTAAGTCACCTACAGCAGCTCCATTAACATCGCGGCCAAAGCCAATGCTGTTAAGGCTCATTGGTACATACTGTCACGAAGCCTTTGCGAAAAGCAGCAACTTTAAAGAAAATGGAAATCATAAATGAAATATTAACCTCTGTCTCGCATGGAGTATAGGCGTGTCTTCGTATGTTTCTCGTGCTGGCAATAAACACAGACATTTATTAATATGTAACGGACTTGTTCTTCCACTTGAAAAGAAAAGGTGAATTGTAGTCGTTACCAACCTGAAATGAACTTGTTAGTACTGCAGTGTGTAATTATGTTAATATGTCGTTGCTACCTAGCACAATACGTTATAATGCAATTATTGCACCATTGGTAAGTGAGGATACACAAGTGGACAGTATGAACAATTCAGAGCCTATATAGGTCAGATCATGTGCGAAGAATGCAGGATGAGCTTATTTATTGTCTGTTATAAATGTGGACTTGAATTCAAGAGTTATAAAAAAATGAATGTCGGATATATCGCCATCATGTCGAACAATGTACACCTCTGATTCAAAAACCTGTCCATGTCCCAGGCAAACTTAATTCTAATGGATTCGTGCTGAAGAAATATGCTTCCCGTAGCAGTCTGAAAACTTATGTCCCAAAGAATTAGCCCGGGTATACCGATATATGTTTGAAGTTTCGGGCGGCTATGAAAAATAATTTATTAAACCAACTTACATATGAGGTGGAGAACCATTGGTCTCTTAAATATAACATATTGATGGGATGTAACTACTCTAAACCAGAAACATATCAGGAAGACCATTTTAGAAGAGCATTTAAGAACTCGAATATACATATATATATATATATATATATATATATATAATATATATATATATTATATATAGAGTGTTGAAAACAGAGTAAAGAAGATATGTCTTGACGAAGAACAAATGGCGATGAAGAGGTCACTCGATTGGGTTAATCCTTCGCAGATAAGGGCAAATGGATACAATTGAGCTAAAAAGTAATGTCATGCCCTCTTGCCTTCCAAAATCATCGCAAAGAAATGTTAGTATGTATGTACAATTTAGTACATAAAATTTAATATACAGTAATTAATTTCTGTTCATTTATTTAACATATCCTCTGCTTTATATGAAACTGACTCTAAAAAGGAAATAATTAATTATTTTCTATCAAATAGGAGAGATTGAATATATGAACTCCAAGTTTGGGGGATTCGTCAACTACAGGTGTGGAAATGGACATCATGGGGACTGTTTGGTAGTAGATGTTGAAAACACCAAAACCAGTATAATATAGTGTTAAAAGTGAAAAAATGGGTTAAAGGCACTTGATTGATGTAGGTAGCGGTGGGATTATTTGTTATATAAAGCTAATGATTAATTGGCACAGGTGGTTGGCAGATTGCCAGACTTTATAGAATAAAGAGATGCTTATTTTAATGTCAGGATATTCGTCGCTACATCTGTCACTGACCCCCAGACGTACAGCATGAAGTCTTAAATTATTGACAAAAAATTTCCTAATTTATAGTTTTTAAATTTAAAAACACATTTTTTTATTTTCTTTTTTTGGGGGGAGGGGGAGTTCAAGCTTGTTTTGGGCGATGCACTAGAGCCCGTATCAGGGCGGGCGTTTGGGAGGTGGGCACACTATCCACTGGATTTGCTCGGAGTCTTCAATTCGCTTATACTGCTGTAAGGATTAAGTGGAATTATCCTGCTAAAAGCCTCGTGTGCGCTTTGTTCATTGGAGGACTCGATTGGAGCATTTTTTCACTAAAACAAATTATTTTGGTGAGAAAAATGATTTTTGGGTAAAATAATCATTTATGAAGTGTTTGGAGTGAAAAAAGTCATCTTGTATATAAAATGGCATGTAAGATTGCCGCTGGCCGACCAGAATGATAGAGCGTGAACAGCTCCATCGCTTACCCTACATTCTTGTGACAAACTCATTTTTTTAGTCTACTTCTAATGTTACATTGGTAATAAATTTATCCAAGTGTATGTCAAATAGGTGATTTTTCGGAAAATTGCTTCTTCTTCCGTTGTTATTTAAAAAGGAAAGACGTGCATTTCGATCAGGTTGGATTGGAAATATCATCCTGCCCACCAAGCGCGATATACTTTATCTAAGGATGTTTCCTTGTGGCCGACATAAGCAATTCTCCCACATCTTCAGATTTCGTTATCCCATGACGTAGCCAGCCAGCTTCGACAAATTCTTAGATGTTGAATATAACCTCGAACTCCAATTTCCTGGCTAATAGTGACTGTTGTATGGTACACTTCTACCTGCAGAGAAAGTCCAGATACATACTATGTAATTCTTAGATTCAAACTAATTTAAAATTAAGCCGATAAATTCTGCAAACACTTTAGTAATTCTATTGTGAGTATTTCTCATGCGAGATGGGTACATAAAGAAACGTATTGAAAAAATAAGACAACTTGTCAAGTCACTTTACTTCAGTATTTTCCTAATGGGTTATTAGAGCTGCGATTCACAACACATATTCACTGTGACTAATTCAACTAGGTTTGTGCATTAGATATTCTGTCCCTAGATAGTGTTCGCGACCAGCTGCTTAGTCATTTCAATTGATCTAAAATATTACCAATGCCTATATGACGTTAGTTTCGAATGACTGGCAGATTTTATTCACAATGCAACTTACCTTGCCTTTCGGTATTGGTTTTGGTCTACTATTTTTTAATGTTTGGGGACTTCACCCATGTCTACGTGCTGGCTACGACAGTATGTGATTCATGATCCCTATCAGACAGTTCGCTGCAACTCTCAGTTTACAGATTCTAATGCTGCATGCTCATTTGAACGATATTTTTGAGTCAATGACATAAGTGCCTCAAAATTCCGTTATATAGCATCTCGCGTATGGCAACTCAGTATCAGGTATTTAATAGTAAGTGAATTTAGGCAATCTATCTGAAAATATACAAAATCACCTATAAGTATGAATACAGCTGTGAGAATACGATTACTACGACTACCTTCGACAATGGCGAAGAGAGAGGTTTTGGTGCTCAGCAGACCCAAACCCGTTTTTCACCTGTGGGAAAGTAGCGGATGGATTTTCTCTAGGAATTTCTGATAGCAGTCTGTCATTGCTCAAGCATAAGATGTTTATAATCTTTGGTCATGTATGTTGAATTGTCACATTCATGTGGCGGGCATGTTGGGTTGACGATTGGTTGTGTCCAAACTCTGGCATGATTAATTTCGAGAGTGGTTTTTGAGTGGCTCGAAGTCCACAGTAACCATAAATGTACTTTCTTTTTGAGTATTTCTGTAGTTTACCTTATGAACTCTGAGATAATGGGTAACCAGAGCTACTACCTCAAATACCATTCACTTTAATGGGTTTTATCACTATGCGGCGTTATTTGAATTTCTACTGCGAATTCGGGTTGCTGGAGCAATCCACAATAATTGGATATCTTTCAGGGTGAAGTTTTTGCTGGCTGAAGTATGTTGTTTCTTCATGATTATTTAAATACTTTAAAAAAGTAAGCTTTCTGTTTGTGGTTTACCTATTCTTAACAAGTAGCAATTAATTACTATCCACGCTTTTTTTCAATAAAAGCTGTGAATTTGAGAGAACAAAATTCATTACTTTATATATTTAAATTTAATATTTGGATTAAAAACTATTGAAATTTATTTTAAATGTATGACTGAGATGGATAATGCATTTAGGGTTTAAATCTCTGGTAAACTAAGGATTCCTGTGTTATTTGCAGGTGAACATTTAGGTTAGTGTATTACGTAAGCTGTTTTTACAGTGTAATATAGGGTGATTATCCTTCTAGTAAAAGTGGACAAAACCAGTGAAATAAAGTAAGCTGCAGCTAGAATGGAGAGTTATGCTCAGTGTGGCAGGACATGCGGACGACTGCCACGGTGGACGAGCTACTGGACACAGTGCCTGGCAGGAACAAGGACTACCTGAAGCCCAAGTGTGGGTTGCCGTTTAGCCCTTACTTCAGTGCCCTCAAGGTCCGCTGGCTCATGGACAACTTGCCAGATGTGAGCCAAGCTGTGCTCGACCGTCGCTGCATGTTTGGTACCATCGACACATGGCTCATCTGGGTATGTTCAAGTTCGTGCTTCATGTCGCGCGAATATTCACGAAGTGGCAACACTTCACATGCACTTTGGTTTTCACGGGTTTCAGAATTAATTTCAGTCTTGTTTGGTGAATTAAAACTGAACCACATTAGAGCAAACTATCATGTTACAGTCCCTTTCACGTCTCTATTACTCAATGTACACCTACTTGGTAATTTAGTTGAATGGGTTTTGTTATCGTCTTGATGGTCCTAACCGAATGTCAGCAATTCTAATCGTCTGAGCGAAGGTCGGCATGGATGCGATAAAATAAAAGCTGGAGCTGGATGTTATACCCGAGGAAGGTCTGTAATTCCCACCTAGTATCGGCAGTGGTGAGGTGAGATGAGATGCAGGTGGAATAGAATTAGAATGAAACATGAGAAGAAGTCTGCAGTACCCCGATCGTATGTGTACACTACAGAAGTATATGCCACATTCCCAAAATGAGAATTCTACTTTTGTCTGAATGATCCTTGTTTGCTGGGGCCCGCCACCGTAACAGAAACTTTGCCAGTTGTAGACTTAGTAACGCGCTGCTACCAATGTCGATTAATTAACCGCATAGCGATTTCATAATTTTTTCCCAAACCAACTAATACACTTGAGAGAATAATTCCCAACACCGGGAACGTATGTTTCAACGCACGCGACATTTCGCTTACATTGTAAATAGCTAAATTACATCTAATAAATCTAATTTGAGACACCTGGTTCGAATAACAGACTATAGCAATATATGCGTGTCAATATACTGTGTGCCACTCATGGATGTCAACACAGTCTAGCACTCACGCATGCACACAACAGTAAATGTGAAAACTAGGTATGATACGATGGGCATATATATCTCCACACTTCTTCCACCTGTTGGCACAATTCTACAAAAATATTATGTTGTCCAACATAATAAGTCAGGCATGGCCATCTTGCCGAAATAATATATTTCCTTCTGGTTACATGAATAGCTTAAAAAATTAAACAATTGTTACCAAACTCAGTCTGGTCACACAGAGGAAACAGCGAGACCAAGTGTGTATGTGCTCTAAAGTACTTGGAATTATTCATGAAATCAGTATAACTGCGTTTTACTAGCAAACATTTTTTAATTATTATAAGTCTTAAATGATTGTAACATGATCTAATTACTATGTTTTACAGACTGTTAACACATGTAAATCAGAATGTGTTTATGCTACACTTACAATTTATTGTAATGTACTTAATATTTTGCATATTTCTGCACATAATTTAACTTTTGCTTCGTTTTTATTTTACGGCAGTATTTATTCGCACATTTTCATTTGGAAACAGTTCTCTTATGATATATATGTGTTTCTAATATTTCGTTGACTACATCATATTTATATGTACTTCTTAGTGTTATTAATATATTTGTTTTACAGGGACTTATGTATTTTCCTCGTTTTTTTCTGTTACACTGGCATTTTTAACAAGTTCTTAAATGTGCGACTTGTGATTGGCTTAGAAGTAACAGAATGTTCTTGAACATGAGTGCTAAGGATATCTTAACTATTTGTTAGATCACTCCATTTTGAAAACCATAAGGAGACGACAGGGTGCACGCCCTCTTGGGCTGTACTGTAAAAATTTTAATGTAACATATAAGGAAATCCGGGTTCGCTCCCTGAAGTACATTAATTGAAGAGAGTGAGAGAATAATTTGAGGCCCAATTTGAGCCCTCCCTCTGTGTAGCTTCAGACAGATAGCCAGTACTCGTTTATTCAGGTCGTTGGCCCGTGAGCGAGAGAGCTTACATCATACCCTACCTTAATCCTACGTCACACCTAACGGATGCCCCTTCACCGTCTTCTCACATCGATACCTTCAAGAATTTCCAGAACTTCAACACATAAGAGAACTCCAGATAATGAATTTCATTAAATAAAGTCTCGCTGGACATTGCTAGAATCGACTACCATTACCTCTAGAACATTGGTAAGCCGCCATGTTGGTATACGTAAAATCAAATACTTTCCTACAGTTTACCCCAAGACCATGAAAGAGTCATTGTTTTGCCGAAGGCTAATCAGAAACCATTTTGATCTTGAACTATGTTGCTACAGATAGTTCAGTAAATACAGTGATTTTTCTAAACACCTTGAAGCCAATAACAGTTAATCGCAAGGGTTCTAACGTTATTTTTGGCCGCTACCTAAGACAAGTTATTTCATTGTTGTTTGAAATTATTTCATAATCTTAAACTGCCATTTTTCTTTCAATTCTTGTTAAAGTGAAACCAAGGATTTTAATTGTCATTAAATATATTCATTTTAAACTGAAATTCCTAGTGGTGTCTGTCAGTAGAAGCAGTAGCCATACACTACCCATTCCTGCATTATTTGGTTTACAATGTACACATTCAAGTAAAATTTGGTAATAGTGTGTGTCTCTACTGGGTTCCAAGAAGGATGAAACCGTGCCTAAATAGTTAATCAAACAGGAGGAATATAGCCACTGAGATCCTTAGTTGTATGATTCTTTACATAATATTTTATGTGGTTAGAAGTAAGTGAATATGAGAACTGGTTCCATAACATACACGTTGATCCTCGCACAGTATCGAGTGGTTATAATTGCACAGCTAGAAGGTTCACTCTACTGAGAAAACACGTTACAGAATCTGCAGCTGGCACAAGTTTATTGTTTCAATGATAAAAACATGCCCAAGGGTTTATTTCACACAATTTATCCATATATCACTAAATCATACATCATACCACATTGGTGCCATTATTTGTATGTGTTGTGTAAGTGGCGGCGACGAGCGCGCATAGCTATCAACATATCCAATACTGTTCCTACTGCTCACGCCTCTTTACACGACAATGCGTAATGCAAAATATACCAAACAATGCCATACAGCAGTCGGTTATTGGCCGCCGTACAAGACGGACGTGAGTAGCCCATTAAGTGCACATCGTCCCACGAGCATATCTCTATGAGTGTGCGATTTACGTGGTCTTCATAATGCGGTCAGTATAATGTGGGTGCCAGAAAAGAAGCTGGCTGCTCGCTACCAGCCATCGAAGTAGCGGAGGGGGACTGCTGACAACGTCGTCAGCGGCTTGTTAACCGAGTCAGCAGTGCTGATGGACTTGAAATACCGGCAAGCAGTTTGGTCGACTAACATACTGTCACATAACACTTGGGAAAATTCAAGCGAAACTGTGTTTATTGTTTTTATTTTTTTGTTAGTTTGTTTATAATAAGTTTTTATATCAAGTGCATTTTTGAATTGTGACAATGAGTGCAACAGAGTGTTTATCAACCCTTCGTGGAAGAACGTGTACGAAAATTAATAGCGGCATATATGAGAGAATTGAAGTGTTAGTCCCACTAGCTTCTTAAGTGCCCAAATCTGAGGGAATATATGCCCTAATTATAATGATGGATGGATATACTGATGAGACACAAATAAAATAACCCAGAAATAACACATTCCAATGGATGAAATCAATCTATCCGCTTATCTATGGACAAAATGCGGAGGAAGTCCTAAAGATTGTCAATGAATATTACTATGATGGTTCAGAAGAAGAATAATGCATTGGCATTGAGAAAGTTCAGGCGACGAGATGGAGGAACTGGACACAGTTAAGACAGAGACTGGAACTCCCCTTGTGAAAGCACTTGATTATTGCACTTGGGAAAAGGAAAAAGGTATACAAAGAATATGCCAATTTTCTTTTACCGAAAGTGTTCCTTCTGAAGTCTAACCTCGGTAGGAAACTGGAAAAGTATTACTTTCTGCAAGGATATGCTAAGAGGTTGGAATTCTGTATGAAAATCACAGCAATATTGAAGAAAAAAAAAAGACAAACCAGTGGATAAACCATAACCAACCTTTGCTCGAGTGACCAAGGCAGTGAGGAATCTTACTCAGGAGGCAAAACCTCCTAGGACAGTGATATTGGCCTATCCGGTGAAAGAGGGGCAGAGTAGGGAATAATCAAAATATAATATCCAGGAAATAGTTAACCCTGTTGAGAGCACTGGAAGGTTAAGAATTTCTGGAAAGTAAGAAGTGGAATAGTTATTGCTTGTAGAAGCAGGTGACGAAGACACAACCAATAAAATAAAGGAAAGTAAAAGAATGAAATCACTGGGACTTCGATTGGACTAACCTGGGGAAAAAGGCCCGAAAGTAACAATTTATGACGTCTCAAGGAAAGTAGATGGTGAGGAACTGATAGCAAGAATCTGGAAGCCAAATGAGAAGAAAATGGAATCAAGAAAGATATTTTCACATGGAGGTGACAGTCAGCCTGCGGACTGGAAGGAACAAGGAGAATGTCAACATTGTTCTACAGGATCCTTGTGTATACAGGTATTTACTGATTAGCAGAGAAACAATCTCAATTGGTTATGCATCCTGCAAGTTCAGAGATTTTACAGTTCCAATGAGGTGCTATAAGTGCCAACATACGAGCACCAGAGCAAACATTGTAAAAGTACAAGAAGATGTTAGACATGTGGATTGAAAGGGAACAAGTACAATGATAAAGATAAATGTAAAGGCGTCAAAGAAAACCCTGTGTTTTGCAAATCGCCTTCGAGATAACAAAAAATACAATCATCGAGTCGATTATAAGAAATGTCCACAGTACATTAAAGCATTCCCAATGGAACTGGAAAGGTCTGACTATAGAGCTCAATGCCTTATCAAATGAAAATTAAAGTAAGCCAAATTCGGCTTCAAAAAACTGTGGTTACAGCATCTGAAATAATGAAAATTGTTAACAAAATAAATCTTTACATATTACTAATGTAAGGACATTATACTTAATGTGGAAAAGTGATTGGATTTCCAGGAATTGTTATAACATTTGGTGATAACCCGATGCGAGCTATATGGATTAGAAATAATTATAATATAGTGACAATGGACAATATGTTAAATAGTCATCACGCCTGTGTACATTTAGAATTGGGAGCAACTAGTATATATTTCGTCATCTCCTACTTCCAGTACTTGGATGATCTCCGAGTTCATCTTGAAAAATGAGATGAATGGATTGGAGTGCTGGGTAGAGAATGCTTGATAATCAGTGCTGATTTTAATGCCAAATCTGGCCAGTGGAATTCACCTGACACAGACGACCGAGGTATGGCGATCGATCGTTGTTTATTTGCGAACGACTTCCTTGTAGTCAATTAACCTGGGTCCCTACCCACGTATGTTTCTTCTTCACACAACACAGAATCATTCCTGGGCGTGACTCTTACATCAAGAAAAACAGCCAGACTGGTTACGAATTGGACAGTAAATGAGGATTCGTCAAGTGATCATCAGTTTATTATGTACGAGTATAACTATAGGCCTAGCCCCAAAGAAGGTAGCAAAGTGCCATGAACAAGATACATTAATAGTGATGCATATTGTAAGAGATTCAACGAGGTAGTAATGGATAACCTCCAGAGGTACCAAGTAGAATACTCGGAAGATCTGCCCCAAACATAATTAAAGTTAACAAAAGTTATTCAAGACACATGTATCAGAACAATACAAACATCCAACCCTAGTGTCCCACTAAACAGATTGTGAGATGATAAACTAGAAGAGATGAGAAAAAAGTGCGGAAAATAAAAGAAAACCTAAAAACAAGCAGATATGAAAATCAATGTCTATGTCTAGTTGGTGAAAACAGCAATCAGAAGAGAACATATGTAAGATTGCTGAAGGATAAGAAGAGAGAATTTTGGAGAAGTATTGTGATCGAGAAAGGGAATGAAAATCCATGTGGATAAGTGATGATCAGACCGCAGGAAAATGCAGAAGAACTCATCCAGGCTATCCTGCCAGAGGACAGCAAAGAAGGTGAAGAAGTGTTACATCGCTTGAAGAGAGAAAATAATTACACAATTTCCAGGCAATCTGAATACCGCATATTTTGACATAGAAGAACTTACAGAATGGTGTAGGAGTTGAAAAATAAAAAAGGGATCTGGACATGATGGGATAACTGCTGAAATAGTAATGAGAGTGTAACTGAGTGTAAGAAAAATCTACTTGCACTGATGAACGATTGTCTACATAATGGATGCTTCCCAAATATCTGAAATATGGAATTCTGAAGATCTTGTATAAAGGTAGAAATAAAGACCCAACAAAACCAGAATTATAGAGACTGCTTACATTATTACCTGTGTTCGGAAAAATTCTGGAATAATTAGTAAACCAAAGATTAAGAGAGTTTATAAGCAGCAACTAATGGATTCCATAAGCCACAATATGGTTTTAGGAAATGTCAGAGGCACAGAAAGAGCTATGCTTGATATGGTTCGGAAAGTAAAATCCAGTCGACATTCTTATATCTTGGGTGTTTACCTTGTAATAAGTGAAGTCTTCGATAATGCAGGATAGCCAGGAGGTGCTTTAGCAGCTGAGAGAAGAGTGAACAGATTATACTTTTGGAATATTAATGAATTACTTTGCGAACAGAATATGTCAGTGCAAAGTGAACAACATATGTACAGAAGACGATGTCTAAGGGTTGCCCTCAGGGATCAATCCTAGGAGCTGTTTTGTGGAACGTCCTTTTTGACTAACTACTGCATTTGCAACTGACAGAAGGTGAGATGTTTGCCTACGCCAATAAATCTCTTGTGATAATTTCAGCATGGAGCTGAGCTTAACTGGAACACAAAACAGAGGAAACATTAGAGAAGCTCGAGAGATGGGGAAATATTGTTAATTTGGAATTCCCTGTTTTGAAAACCACTGCAATGTTATTAAAGGAATGACTTCAATGATCACCAACGATAAGATTTAAGGGAAGGCCAATGAAGGTAAACAGTACCGTTACATATCTTGAGGTGGTATTGGATAGCAAACTATCCTTCCAGGATCACATCAGATACCTCATAGGATAAAGCTGTAAGTATTTTTCACAAAAATTACAACAGTGTCCACATCATCATGGGAAATTGGATCTAAAACCATGAGAATGTTGTTCAAGAGTGTCTTTCTGGGAATTGCAATGTGCGGATCTGCAGTGTTGTATGAAAAAGCAAAATTAGTGCATACACATAGACTTCTACTGAAGACACAGATAGCTTCATTGCTTGCGATTACAAAAGTATACAGGATAACATCAACTTAAGCATTGCAAGTTATAGCTTTTACGGTCCTGCTAGATTTGTTAGAAATAGAACGAAGAAGCTTAACGAATGAAACTGATGGAAGATTTGTATCTTCGGCGAGGAAGAATGAAGTCATAAGAGAGATGCTGGACATCTAGCCTAAGTGATGGGATGCCTCGGAGAAAGGGAGAACAACATACTGAATATTCCCTGACATAAGGGATATAGTTTGTCATAACTAGATCATGACTGATTATTATCATTCTTCACAGATATTAACGGGACACGGAAATTATAAATCAAATTGATACAGATTTAGTTTGGTAGAATACTTTTTCTGTAAGGTACGTAACACTGAAATAAAAAATGGTACATGAAATACAATATTGTCCTTAGATCGAGGACTTAAGAATTGCATGTATAAGACTTAATATAGAAGTAAATGTATGTGACTTACATTATATAATATCCAACACAGAAAAGACAAAAATCGTGGCGTAATATGCATGGTAACTCTCTACAAGATTAGAAAAGTTTGATCTGTGGATACAAAATAAGCAACAAGTAATGGAAGATAACTATCCCAAAAGATACCACACCCTTCAACGTACAAAGAAAATAAATATAAAAAGGTGATACTGAGAGTGGACCTGCTCAACTAAAGTTGACAATATTAAAACCGATATATAAATTAGGAAGTGTAAGTTGACCCACTATACAGTATGGGTTTTCGCAGTGCAAATGCATATAATGTTTAACGAATTACCTAAGAAGGAAATGATAAATTTTGGAGGCTTCACATGCCACTCTGACGAAGTTAGAAGACATGATGCAAGTTTGATATCAGGGCGGATTTGGGATGCAAAGAACAAGAGTGGAACATGTTCCATTAGAAAAAAGTGTGGTTAGGTATGTTGGTGGCCCCCTCCTCACTCTTCTACCTGATGTGTGTTGTGAACGGCTGTACCCCCTGTCCCTCGTCACTCCACCACTGATGTGTGTTGTTATTACATTTAACTGCTACCCTCTCCAATACATGAGGTGATATGTGAACGGCTGTACCCCCTGTCCCTCGTCGACCCACCACTGAGGTGTGTTGTTATTAGCTGTAACTCCTACCCTCTCCAATACCTGAGGTGTTATGTGAACGGCTGTACCCCCTGTCCCTCATCGCTCCACCACTGAGGTGTGTTGTTATTAGCTGTAACTCCTACACTCTCCAATACATGAGGTGTTATGTGATCGGCTGTACTCCCTGTCCCTCGTCGCTCCACCAATGAGGTGTGTTGTTATTAGCTGTAACTGCTACCCTCTCCAATACCTGAGGTGATATGTGAACGGCTGTACCCCCTGTCCATCGTCACTCCACCACTGATGTGTGTTGTTATTAGATTTAACTGCTACCCTCTCCAATACATGAGGTGTTATGTGAACGGCCGTACCCCCTGTCCCTCGTCGCTCCACCACTGAGGTGTGTTGTTATTAGCTGTAACTGCTATCCTCTCCAATAATTGAGGTGATATGTGAACGGCTGTACCCCCTGTCCATCGTCGCTCCACCACTGAGGTGTGTTGTTATTAGCTGTAACTGCTACCCTCTCCAATACCTGAGGTGTTATGTGATCGGCTGTACCCCCTGTCCCTCGTCGCTCCACCACTGAGGTGTGTTGTTATTAGCTGTAACTCCTACCCTCTCCAATACCTGAGGTGTTATGTGATCGGCTGTACCCCTTGTCCCTCGTCGCTCCACCACTGAGGTGTGTTGTTATTAGCTGTAACTGCTACCCTCTCCAATACCTGAGGTGATATGTGAACGGCTGTACCCCCTGTCCATCGTCGCTCCACCACTGAGGTGTGTTGTTATTAGCTGTAACTGCTTACCCTCTCCAATACCTGAGGTGATATGTGAACGCTGTACCCCCTGTCCATCGTCGCTCCACCACTGAGGTGTGTTGTTATTAGCTGTAACTGCTACCCTCTCCAATACATGAGGTGATATGTGAACGGCTGTACCCCCTGTCCCTCGTCGACCCACTACTGAGGTGTGTTGTTATTAGCTGTAACTCCTATCCTCTCCAATACCTGAGGTGTGTTGTGAACGGCTGTACCACCTGTCCATCGTCGCTCCACCACTGAGGTGTGTTGTTATTAGCTGTAACTGCTACCCTCTCCAATACCTGAGGTGTTATGTGATCGGCTGTACCACCTGTCCCTCGTCGCTCCACCACTGAGGTGTGTTGTTATTAGCTGTAACTGCTACCCTCTCCAATACCTGAGGTGTTATGTGATCGGCTGTACTCCCTGTCCCTCGTCGCTCCACCACTGAGATGTGTTGTTATTAGCTGTAACTCCTACCCTCTCCAATACCTGAGGTGTTATGTGATCGGCTGTACCACCTGTCGCTCGTCGCTGCACCACTGAGGTGTGTTGTTATTAGCTGTAACTGCTATCCTCTCCAATACCTGAGGTGTGTTGTGAACGGCTGTACCACCTGTCCCTCGTCGCTCCACCACTGAGGTGTGTTGTTATTAGCTGCAACTGCTACCCTCTCCAATACCTGAAGTGTTATGTGATCGGCTGTACTCCCTGTCCCTCGTCGCTCCACCACTGAGATGTGTTGTTATTAGCTGTAACTCCTACCCTCTCCAATAACTGAGGTGTTATGTGATCGGCTGTACCCCCTGTCGCTCGTCGCTCCACCACTGAGGTGTGTTGTTATTAGCTGTAACTGCTACCCTCTCCAATACCTGAGGTGATATGTGAACGGCTGTACACCCTGTCCATCGTCGCTCCACCACTGAGGTGTGTTGTTATTAGATGTAACTGCTATCCTCTCCAAATCCTGGGGTGTTATGTGATCGGTTGTACCCCCTGTCGCTCGTCGCTCCACCACTGAGATGTGTTGTTATTAGCTGTAACTCCTACCCTCTCTAATTGCTGAGGTGTTATGTGATCGGCTGTACTCCCTGTCCCTCGTCGCTCCACCACTGAGGTGTGTTGTTATTAGCTGTAACTGATACCCTCTCCAATACCTGAGGTGTGTTGTGAACGGCTGTACCCCCTGTCCCTTGGTCTCTCCACCACTGAGATGTGTTGTTATTAGCTGTAACTCCTACCCTCTCTAATTGCTGAGGTGTTATGTGATCGGCTGTACTCCCTGTCCCTCGTCGCTCCACCACTGAGGTGTGTTGTTATTAGCTGTAACTGCTACCCTCTCCAATACCTGAGGTGTGTTTGTGAACGGCTGTACCCCTTGTCCCTCGTCGCTCCACCACTGAGATGTGTTGTTATTAGCTGTAACTCCTACCCTCTCTAATTGCTGAGGTGTTATGTGATCGGCTGTACCCCCTGTCCCTCGTCGCTCCACCACTGAGGTGTGTTGTTATTATCTTTAACTGCTACCCTCTCCAATACCTGAGGTGTGTTGTGAACGGCTGTACCACCTGTCCCTCGTCGCTCCACCACTGAGGTGTGTTGTTATTAGCTGTAACTGATACCCTCTCCAATACCTGAGGTGTGTTGTGAACGGCTGTACCCCCTGTCCCTCGTCGCTCCACCACTGAGGTGTGTTGTTATTAGCTGCAACTGCTACCCTCTCCAATACCTGAGGTGTTATGTGATCGGCTGTACACCCTCTCTCTCGTCGCTCCACCACTGAAGTGTGTTGTTATTAGCTGTAACTGATACCCTCTCCAATACCTGAGGTGTGTTGTGAACGGCTGTACCCCCTGTCCCTCGTCGCTCCACCACTGAGGTGTGTTGTTATTAGCTGTAACTGCTACCCTCTCCAATACCTGAGGTGTTATGTGAACGGCTGTACCCTCTGTCGCTCGTCGCTCCAACACTGAGGTATTTTGTTATTAGCTGTAACTGCTACCCTCTCCAATACCTGAGGTGTTATGTGATCGGCTGTACACCCTCTCTCTCGTCGCTCCACCACTGAGGTGTGTTGTTATTAGCTGTAACTGCTACCCTCTCCAATACCTGAGGTGTTATGTTATCGGCTGTACTCCCTGTCCCTCGTCGCTCCACCACTGAGGTGTGTTTGTTATTAGCTGTAACTGATACCCTCTCCAATACCTGAGGTGTGTTGTGAACGGCTTTACCCCTTGTCCCTCGTCGCTCCACCACTGAGGTGTGTTGTTATTAGATGTAACTGCTATCCTCTCCAATACCTGAGGTGTGTTGTGAACGGCTGTACCCCCTGTCCCTCGTCGCTCCACCCCTGAGGTGTGGTGTTATTATCTGTAACTGCTACCCTCTCCAATACCTGAGGTGTGTTGTGAACGGCTGTACCACCTGTCCCTCGTCGCTCCACCACTGAGGTGTGGTGTTATTAGCTGTAACTGATACCCTCTCCAATACCTGAGGTGTGTTGTGAACGGCTGTACCACCTGTCCCTCATCGCTCCACCACTGAGGTGTGTTGTTATTAGTTGTAACTGCTACCCTCTCCAATACCTTTGGTGCTATGTGATCAGCTGTACCCCCTGTCCCTCGTCGCTCCACCACTAAGGTGTGTTGTTATTAGCTGTAACTCCTACCCTCTCCAATACCTGAAGTGTTATGTGATCGGCTGTACCCCTTGTCCCTCGTCGCTCCACCAGTGAGGTGTGTTGTTATTAGCTGTAACAGCTACCCTCTCCAATACCTGAGGTGTTATGTGATCGGCTGTACCCCCTGTCCCTCGTCGCTCCACCACTGAGGTGTGTTGTTATTAGCTGTAACTCCTACCCTCTCCAATACCTGAGGTGTTATGTGAACGGCTGTACCCCCTGTCGCTCGTCGCTCCACCACTGAGGTGTGTTGTTATTAGCTGTAACAGCTACCCTCTCCAATACCTGAGGTGTTATGTGATCGGCTGTACCCCCTGTCCCTCGTCGCTCCACCACTGAGGTGTGTTGTTATTAGATGTAACTGCTACCCTCTCCAATACCTGAGGTGTGTTGTGATCGGCTGTACCCCCTGTCCCTCGTCGCTCCACCACTGAGGTGTGTTGTTATTAGCTGTAACTGATACCCTCTCCAATACCTGAGGTGTTATGTGATCGGCTTTCCACTTTCTTTACTGAAAGAATATTTTAAACATGTTTTTACTAAAAGATAAGATTAATCTTATGAATCAGAATTTACAATCACATGGTTGGTAATTTTATAAGTAACTTTACTGTTACAGACTCATTATTTAACAAGTGTAATATACACAAAGAACTGACTTTAATAGGAATAAATTTATGAAAATTCTTACTGTTGTACTGGACTGGTGAGTATATGTATTGTTATGCACAATCTGCCTTCAACCAACAGTTGGGAATGGCAGGGTTTGGATGTGTACTTAGGGTATCTGTATCTTTACTTAGTGAGTAATTACTCTTAATACTTGTGTACTTTTTTAATTAATGCCTCATGGCATTATATTTCATTTGTAATTCCTTTTACATTGTGCATGGCTCGGTGTTTGTTTAATTATATTTAATAATTCATTCCTATTTTATTTTCGATGCTTGGTCAGTTAGTAACTATTATTCCAATGCTATATTTGTGTAGGTTAAAAAGAGTGACAAAAAATGAACTGGTCTCTTTAATGATCATTACATACAATTCCGAGCTCGCCGTCCTTCAGCCTGGCATCACAGAACAGTCGCGTGGTGGATAAAAGAGATGACAGATGTAGGCTGCTGTTCCTTCTCCTCATCAACCCTCCGAGCTCATTGCTGTACCAGCCAGCGACCTAGACGATCGTGTGCCCGCTCCCAACACCCTCTTAACACTCACCCACATTCAGATCTCAATCCCTCGTCAGAGTACAAACAGTCAACCTCTAATGAAGGTCCCTTATGACACTTTTGCTCCAAGATCGGCATATATAAGCTGCTGCTGCCGCCTCCCCTCAGAGCTCAGTCGACCACCATACTTCTACGGGTGAACACCTATGGTGCTTAGTTCCTCTCCAAACAGTACATCTCAGGAGGGGGGACAGCCAATCACACCCAACCGCAGGTATGAGAGGGGTTAAGGGGTCTCCAACGAACCTAACGTCACTTTTTTTCAAATGGCGTTTGTGCCACTCTTGCACTTTGTATCGCAAAACCACCCTGGTCTCACTACTGATGCAGATTTGGCAACATACAAGGAAAATGAACAACAGAGGAACAATGACCTATGTAAGTAACCAGGATAATAGAGATAGGAAATATACTGACTTGGCAATGTAATGTGAAACAGGATAATAATATAACGAAAATCCAGACTGATGGGATGGTATATGCGGGGGGGTGGGGGGATGGGATCGAAAAGGGGTCTAAAACACACCTCTTGGCTGCTGCCTAATGAAGGGATGGATATAGTTAATATATTGTAGTGCTGCAATTCAATGGCTTAGAAAATTAGAGTACAATGATATACATTATAATAAAGAGAATAACCCCCAGATTGCTGGGAAAGACATGGTGCATGGCCGGATCAACTGCACCACAATCACCCTCCGAGTAGCTTGGCAGTAAAATAATAATTATATATATATATAGTCTTTATTCATACACAACAATAATACATCAAAGGTTGGTGATATGTAAAATAATAAAAAGAAACAAAAAGCAAAAGTTACATAGCCCGAGAAAGCCAAAGAAAGGAAAGTTATAAGATAGAAAACACAATGATATGTTAAAGGAAATACTTACACCTCTGTAGTACCCAGAATGGACATAGGTGCAGGGATGAAAATAAAAATATTTTGTGTCTAGTTTTAGGATGGCCACGAAAATAAAATAAATGGCATACAACAGGCATTTCCGTAATAATGAAGTGAAAATATATCTAAAATTATTCTTTAAAATGAAGGGGAAAACCAAATATACTCCTAGCGAAAATGAATATATTTATTTCCCAAAATATTATATATGAAAAAATATGGGGTGGAACAAATAACTCCGCACGAGTCCAGGTATCAGAAAAATGGGTGACCCAATAAAAACTACATTAGAACTCACCAAAAATGAACTATCAAGTTCGTACAAATTGACTGCCAGAAAATACACAGGCGTGGCTCTGTGGCAGGACCAAACAAGGGAAACGCCAAAATTAAATTGGAAAGATGAAAATCAATCACCAATAAATTTAAAAAAAACTACACGAATGTGCCCCCGTGGTGCCAAACACAATATAACACACTGCCTACAATCACTATTACTGTAGACACAGCTCAAACAATGGTGCAATATATGGGTCAAACACCAAGTATTAATCTTGAAACACCCAATAAAGGAAATATCAATATTCTGGGTACCTCGAATCATCAACTTTTCTTCAGTCCTCCTCCACAGGTCATGGAGCACCGGGCGTTCCACACAAACAGGCTCTCTTCTGCTATCATACATCCACAGTCCGAGTTCTTGACACATTTATGGGCGGAAATAATTGTGATGTCACATTACACGATGTTCATGAATAATCATATGCTGGTAAACATTCTCTCTATTAATGCCAAAGGTGAGAAAAATCGCACCCCAAGCCATGATTAAAGGAATTTGCCCTGTGTCTTGTGTGACTGTAGCATTACAGAACCATTACTCATATATATTTAACACACAAAAATAAAAAAATCATCAATTCATTATCGCTCTTATCACTAATCACTACCAGGTGCCCTGAGAGTCTCCCGACCCGACTGACCACGAGCACCAAGAGTTTCACGAAGTCTGTCTAGAGTAACTCCTACCTACAAGAAAAGTGTTCTAAATGGTGCGTGTTGACTAACCTCATGTCACATTTACACTTATCTGTGATGTATACACCATGATGTTTTAAGCATGCTGATATTATTGTTAAGTGTTATTATTCTTATGTTGCACCCAATGGCCTTCAAAAGTTTCTTATATACTACAAAATAGCACACATATATTTTACCACCCATCCATAGACTGGCATTATTCTTTAAGCAGTTGCATTATTTTTGTCTCTGTATATCTAGGTTTGCAGGCTTACGGACATAACCCTCATGTGTGTATGAGCGCGAAGAATGAAACAATCATTTTGATGGGTTTTGACCACAGTGAATAGTAACCTGCTTCAGTCTATAAGGGTCCTTAAACCAAAGATTTTACCTCTAAAAGGTCCCAAACGCACTTGGAAAGTCGTAGGTTGACCTTAATGTTCTGCAATGGCATTTGTGTCTCACAAGTAGATTAGTCTCCACACTATGGACAAATATGTGTGCACTTCAATAGTGTTAACATTTTCAGTTCTTCTTCATTAATTTACCTACAGATAATTATTCTTGTATGAAAACTTCAATATTACCATTATTATACTTTGCACATTTGATGCAAAAGCAGTTCCCTGGCTGTCCTACAATAAATGTGCAGCCAAACTCCTAAATTGATGTTTTCAAAATAAGGAAGTGATTTTGTTGATGCTAGGAAGCTATGCCCACAGGTGTGGTAGGTAAGTATGTTGATAGAAAGGCTATATATCTGATAAAAGCGGTATCATCACAGACGAAGGAATATGTTCCTACAAGAAGGAATGGGGAAGTAATTGACCATGACCTGAGTTAAGTAAGAATCCCATTTTCACCACAACTAATTTTGGAAAGCCATGGAGAAACGAAATCAGAAATAGCCGAATTTTCAGATTTCTGTAGTTTCCCAAAAACACTGTAGGTGAATGCCAAGGTAGTTCAATAATGCAGACCACTGAGATTGAAGAGAGTTAACACTGAAGCTGCGACTGAATACAATTTTGGGGAAAATGGAAGAACCCACAAAAATCCAACTGGCCAAATGCAACGTTCGGCATCTTTCCGACATGTTTTCCTGGTTTGACCATGCCGAGAATCAAACACTGTTCAACATGGTGGAACTGGAGTGCTCTGGTCACTTCATCACCGCTACCGCCATGTGACGAAATGTTCACCAGAGTACACCCACGATATGGTAACTGTTGAGTTCTTTTCCTGGTTTGACCATGCCGAGAATCAAACACTGTTCAACATGGTGGAACTGGAGTGCTCTGGTCACTTCATCACCGCTACCACCATGTGACTAAATGTTCACCAGAGTACACCCACGATATGGTAACTGTTGAGTTCTTTTCTTGGTTGTAAAAGTTTGTCAAACTGAAGTACTAACGAGAACTCAGACAATGAAGCCGAAGTTGTTCTCATGGTGAATCCTCTGATCCGAGGAGCACTATACGACAGTAGCGAGGTAATATCCTTCAAATGTAATATGATGTACTGTTTGTGCAGAACCTGACGGGAGGGAAGGATGGAGGAGTCCACTTAACTGACGTCACCAACGCCTCCAGGACTATGCTAATGAACCTGGAAACGATGAACTGGGACGCCGAGCTCTGCAAGTAAGTCTCACTTAATGTCCCTGGGACCATAGTAAAGGCCGCAGTGAGATAGCGGTCGCCTACCACTTAGGCAAACTGGGATACATTCCTTGTAGGATCGCTCTCGAATTTTCGCACATGGAAATCAGACTGGACGGTGTCTCTGGTCAGTGGGTTTTCTTGGGGATTTCTTATTTTGTCTGTCTTGCACTCCATCACCGCTCCATGCTCATATGGTTACATACTCATCGGCTTTCAAAGTGCCTAAATCTGTTCACTCTCGGTCTGTCTTTATCTCTCTCTATGGGACTGTAGCGGTTTCCCAACACCATCATCCGACTGCTCTTAGATGGGCTTGCGATGTCTAAGACTCGAGACTCGAGACTCGACATCGACTGTTAACACATACGACCAGGTTATAAGCAACTTTGACTGTTGAGTATTTTGAAATCAATCACTGGATAAAATATATCCCTGTAACTCTACATAATACATATCACAAAGTAAAATAAAACTGATGGCCAAAAAATTGTTTCTTTTTCTACTCCATAACAAACCTAGTGAAAACTTGCTTAACAGTATTTGTATTTCTAACAATTTCACATGATCAGCTGATCAACACATGGATACTGACCACTAAATCCATATCAGTGTGAATTAACTTTTTATTATTTTTAATCCTCTAAATACTCTGGAAAATGTACTCATTGTTACAGGAATTTCATTAGGTCACAAAACACTGAAAGGATTTTCATTGATACATTTTAAACATATCCTTTAGTTTATGCAGTGATAAAAATTTAACCTAAAGGCCTGTGTAAGTAACTTGTTTAGTTTCCATTTTATTTAATCACAGAAAACAATAGAGTTTTTAACTTCGACAACAAAATGTGCAAAGGCTAGAAAACGAAAATTATCTACCTTAAAGTGCCTATATAAGTGTTGTATTATAGATAAAGTTTCTAAACAGATTTGGCATATTAAACACTATATAGTGAGTGCACAGCTGTAGGTCATCCCATGAAAATTTTATAGCATTTGCAATGAAATATATAAATTTTTAATGCAGAATAAAAAGCAATTTATTAATTAGAAACATATTGTTTGATAGGTATATCCTTACAAGGCTTTCATAGTGGAAAATAGGTAGGTAATATGAGTTATAGGCTGTTCATGGTAAAATTAGCACTTTTTAAAGCCCTTCTTAAGAGCTAGTTGTATGCATGTTGTGTTTTCTTCCGCCTTATGTAAAATTAACTTTGCCATGGGCCTCATCACTTTATTCATGCTTCGGTCATGTGAAACTTAAATTATTGAGAAAGAAAATATTTTACACATCTGGTCATTTTTATACTACGATGCATTAACAAAAAAGCAGAAAGCGAAAGGAATAATTTAAGTTGTCACAAATTGTTACCTAACACATTTTATTCGAAGCTGAGTTATGGAACTACTTTTCATCCATCGTTACCAACTTTACTGGGCTCATGTCACTCAGTGCACCCGTTAAAGCATATGGAGGTAGGAGCAGTGACTAGTTTCTTAGGTTGATTTCAAAATTGCTCACTTTATCGTGAACAGCCTGTAAAAACTTGGTAAATCATATACTAAAATTAATCTAGCTTTATTGTGGCCAATGGGCCATAATAACGCATACCAACGTACTTCGGAGAGTAAAATCATGCTTTTTTTTAAATATATATAATTACCACAAAATACAAAACATTAGAATATTGCATTTCTCATTTCAATTATTTTACTTGTACACCTATGAAATCACAAAAAAAGTAAATGAGGGAGTATACAGTGAGAAACCACTGTAGAATTATATTTTGGATTAAGCTGCGACAGCTTTATTTTGTAAAAATACATAGACAAAGTAAATTTGATATCTTTACTATAAACATTAAATTCATACAACGCTCTTAAAAGGTACTTATACATGCAATAATACAGATTACCACATTTCAAATTCACTAGAGTATAATATATGTCGACAGATCAATGCTCAGGGCAACACAAGCATACTGCACTACCATATTTAACTTAAATATGTGTATAATATGAAACGGTGTGTAATTTCCATAGCTGGCTAACTGCACAGTATGTCTCAGAATATGAAACCTACACAACCACAAGATTACGTGTATATGCAAACAACGTTTTTTGTGTGGATATGAAGTACAAGTAGACACGTAAAAAATTCAAACTAGAGGATGTCATGGCAAGCTGTGTAATAAAAATAAAAAATATTTACTTTGGAATGAAGTATGTAGGCATGGAGTTTTTACAACAAAACATTTAAACATTTACAGCAATTTCAAGATGTTGTGTGGCCATAGATAGCTTGGATTGTCTATTTAATAATTTGAAGAACTCTGAACTTCTCTCATCTAAGTTTCAACAATTAGATTAATTTACTATAATGAAGTACAAGAAAATCATTATTGAGGATAAATATGAGTCACTAGTCTCATTATGTAATCTTGGCCTACTGTGGTCAAAGCTTGTAAGGCATACAACAAAAGTAAATAGAATCTTCAATTCACACTAAAATCTGCTGACATCATTTTAACTTTTAAATAAATACACATTCTTTTTGTTGAATAACAATGCTCTACACACTTCCTTCCATAGTAACAGTTTTTTCTGCTAAAAAGTAAATATTCTGGCGTTCTTACAATACCACAGTAGAAAACATTCTAAATTAGAACCAAATAACTCTGGCATGCATGTTGTACAAACCAGTGGTTGGGCTTTACTAAGGTACATTCATTGGGGTGCGCACAGGGTCGGCTAGGTGGGTCATGTGACCTCCCTTCCCCACTTCAATATGGCAATTTAGCTAACTCGTTTGTCTTCGCCCCAGTACTGCTGACATACACAAGTGAAATTAACTTTTTAACAAGGGCGAGCTTCGTAAGAGAGCTCATGCCCATTTCAAATTTGTTTAAATTATTTGTGTAAACCACAACACAAAAAATTTATGACAATAACTATGGGAACATAACATTATTCTGTAGTCCTAATATCTATTTGGAAATAATTTACAAATCAGGAATAATTTCAATTGGACGTTTCCAAGTCACAGCATAATCTATAAATTTTATTGGCGTTTCAATATTTAGTTGCATATCCAATGTTTGCTTTATCAGATTATTTTTTGAAAACATTTCTTCGCCATTTTACTTAGTAGAGCAAGTATGTAAGGCATGTTTATAAACATATTTGTTCTAACAGACAACATGAAGCACTTCACCTCCAGACACTGGACTTAGGTGACCAAGTTGACGAGGAACAGAATATTTCATATCACATGTAGCGCAGTGCGGATATTACCACTGCAGAACTTACAACTTTTTTTAAAGACTTCTACATTATCTGTAGATAAGGAGAGTTCTTTCAACTTTCAGTTGTACTCAAAAATACTGGATGCGCGTGTATACCTATATGTATACAATTCTCATTTTGGTCTACAGAACATGAAATGTATTAGCACCCCCGGCCATTTTCCCCCATTTTTCTAGCCAATGGAAAAGTCTAAATTTCTGTGGCAAATCGAATCAACATTGTTATGGTGAAGTCGTGTGAGAGAAACTTAACTTAGTCAATAAACTCATTTACACAGGTCCACTTTCACTGGCGTGCAACACACAGTAACAAAAGCAATCTATGCACGAATCGCTAATTAAATAAAAATATATTCCTCATAGTTTACTAAAGGGAAAATAATGTCACCAGTAGTGATACAATTATAGAAGAATGGCGTGAATTTAAACGTTTCCTAGGCTTGAAACAGATGACCAAAATCCAAACAACCAACTGTTACATACACAAACACAAAGCAAAGTTCTGTATGCATTTAATTTCACAAAGGTCAGTTTAAAATTATGAAATTCTTTGATCGTATACTATTTATATTAAACCTAAACTTGTATTCCTATCCTGCAAATACAACTTACTTTAAAAATAAGAAATCAACTGTTTATTAATTTCCACAATCAAAATCCCCATCTTGTGGTACTAATTATGTAAGCAATATATCGAAATTAATTTAGTTTCAACTTTTGGCCAGAGGCGCTAATAATGTTTATAGAATTCCAACATTGTATTAGTGCAATAAATGTGTACATTTTGTTTGATGCTAAATTAATGTAATACCTAAATGCCTGAAAAAAATATATAAATTAATTTTCTTTATTGCTGCATTAAGTGCCCTGTAATTGTGTAATACTAAGAATAGAAATACAACCTACATGAAAACTGAAAACCTTAAACACAAAAGAATAACAAGATAATTTGAATTTACAACACACAAACAAAAGAAGTGAACTTGATTTTTAAAATAATACCCTAAATAACTAAGAAATTAACAATTCCTAAAACATGAAAACTACCAAAGACTTTTCATGATAATATAATGACAGTTACATTCATAGGGTATCACGTTTTGTATAGTATAAGATGGAGTGAAGTGATATAGCTCTTGAAGCGAATTCATAGGTGTACACTTATTGATAAGTAATAGTGGAGTAAATATAGCGCTCTTACACGAATTCTTAAAATTCTAGATAATAAATGAATGTAATATGGAGGTTATAAAAATTTGAAATGTGAGAATACTAAAATTAATGTAAAGACTAATACAAACCTAATTCAAAGTGAAGTTTTTGCAAATGTGGAAAAACCAACTTTAGCTGCCTGTGAAAAGTGCGAATTCTGAGAAATTGAACTATTTTGCAGTGCAAATTAGGGTTCTGTAGCACCACGCAAGGGCGCACTGTGCTATTTAGTAAAACTGGGGTATGTTTAACATGTGTGGACTATGTGGAGGAATAATAATAACTACCAATGCTTTAGAAAAGAGAGAGAGAGAGATGTAAACCTGAATGTGTGTAGGAGAATGCGTGCTTGAACTTTTTACCCTGAGAACTAACTCTCCAATGGCGTACTGATCGTCTCAGGAACTCTGCAAAGACATTTGTATGCACTGTCATTCACAACACTTAAAACTTTCAAACTTTTCAAGAAGCACTTCATTTATATTATCATCTTCGTAAAATAAAATCTGATATGTGTGATGCAGTATTACCGAATAAAGAAATCAATATGTTAATAATTATTTTTAAATAAAAGTAGAGGAATAGAGATTAAAATCAAAGTAAAACTGTTTACTAACTGTGTATGGAATATTCAATCAATAAATTAAAATCTCAGTTCTGCAATTAATTTAAACTTATTAAAATATTACCACTATTGGAAAACAAGAATTACTTAAATTGAAACCAAAAATTAAATTTAATATCATTAAGCTTCTTTCAAAATAATTCGGTAAATAGTAGATTTATTAAACTGTGTTCAAGTCTGTAGTTGAAGTGCCTCTTAAACGAGTTCTTCATAATGAGCTCAATTTAACCATAGCATTACACATTCTTAACACTGTCCCGCATATCTGACTTAAGATAGTTATCACTTCAAAAATTATAGCAAAGTCATAAATGTTCTCCAACAAAGTTAAGATTCATTTAAACACTAGTTCTTCACTCCCAATTTAAGATAAAATAATGTAACTTGAAAAGTTTGCTCCATTAACTAGCTCCAGTCGGTTAGCGTAAGACTACTGGGCTGAATTAATAGGTGACATCTGTGCTGTAACTTAATCTGCCAAAAATCATATTAACTCTCACAAACATTTTGGGAGCAATAATAAATCTTTCAAAGACGCTACCAAACACAAGTTTATATGTCTGAAAATTATTTGGAGTCACCTTAATCTGAAGTCACACTGATGCTACCAGCATGACGTCGTGGCGTCGGTGCAGGATCTCCTCGTAGACAGCATCCACTCATAAAATAAACTAACGTAGCTAGGCTTTGGCCTCTTCTTTACTTGCCAAATTAGCCTGTATATTATACTCACTTCGGGGCACAAAACACTGTTCTAATTTATGATGATGCCCGGGAGTTCGCCCATGAAATCCCGGCACTCAAATGAACGTCTCTGGATCGTCAGATCCGTACCCAGAAGCCCTTTACTTCCGGCATATCCATTATCAAGTCTTATCAATGGAGCTCAGCTACTTCCAGTCCATTATGTCACAAAAAAAGCTTAACACCAAATACAATCCAAACTGTAAATAAAAGAAAACAAATAGTATGGTAAAATAAAAATAATAAATACTGAGATGTAAAGAACTCTGAAAAAATCATTAAGTCACACACTTAAATTAAGCACCTAAAATACTCAGAATAATATTCTGGCTTACCATAGAGTAACCTACATTTACATACAAACATTGAAAAAAATGGTGGGTTCTGACATAGATCGCACATTAAGAAATATTAAAATCAAATATGTAAAATTGCAGTATTATTCCTATTAAAATAAATATGTTTTTAAACATAGCCAAAAATAAGTAAGTATCATACAGTACAAAACAATACACATGTTAATTTGCATAGTTGCTCTGTGACATGTAAATGAGCGTATATTGATGTCACAACATATCACAAGGATGTGTGGGCCAAACGTGCTGAATAGTTACAGGAGTAAATGAAGGTAATCAAACTATGTTGGAAAAAACATTAAATGATGTTGTATTTCGCAAGGTGTATATTGCTTTGATGTTTTTGTACTACAATGGTGTATTGAGGTAAACAAAAGTGCATCAAGAGTGGCAGTCCACTTTTCAATTTTACTGTACCGCGTATTGATCAGTTGATTGTAATATGCGGTGTTTGCAGTTTACGTTCGGTGTTCATCGTGAATTTGACAGTGTGAGGTCTTGTGATTTACAAATTGACAGTTCTACTATGAGCGCTTCTTTGCTAATATTTCAGTGCAAAGTGTTGATATCCATTATTGTGCGAGTGTTTGTGGAGTCTAGACTCATTGGAATAGAAGATTAACTTGTCCTGTATTGAAATTATCAGCAACACAAAAGTTTATTGGGTCGTACAGAATAAATTTTTAGAATGGAAATGTTATTCAGTATACGGAATTGAACTGAGTAGTACTGCATGGTAGCATGGGAATTGGAGGCCTTACGTAATGCTAACTCCTAGCTGTGTAAAATGCGAATGACCTAATCGAATTACACTTAACTTGATGATAGGTTCTAGTATTTACTTGTTGGTACTTTTTTACCTAGATCGTGTGTTGGTACATTATAGCATGTTGGCACTCCCCTTTTTAAAGTTACGTCACTTTGGGTCTTTCTGTATTTAACATGGTAAATAAACCCGATTGCCATATATATTCTTGTGCGCATGCGTGCTCTCCCCAGTGCGGTCTTTCGAGTCTGCTGAACGACGTCGCGAGAATTATGCTTAACCCCTAAAACCGCCCGTCAACAAGGACTCCACTACCCAACAAGTCGTCAACAAAGACTCCACACCCCAACAAGTCGTCAACAAGGACTCCACACCCCAACACGTCGTCAATAACTCCACGACCCAACACATCGTCAACAAGGACTCCACGACCCAACAAGTCGTCAACATGGACTCCACGACCCAACACATTGTCAACAACAACTCCACAACCCAACACATCGTTAACAAGGACTCCACGACCTAACAAATCGTCAACAGGGACTACACGATACAAGTCGTCAACAAGGACTACATGCCCCAACAAGTCGTCAACAAGGACTCCACGACCCAACACATCGTCAACAAGGACTCTACGCCCTAATAAGTCGTCAACAAGGACTGCACGACCCAACAAGCTGTTAACAAAGACTCCACGACCCAACACGTCGTCAACAAGTACTTCACAACCCAACAAGTCAACAACAAGGACTCCACGACCCAACAAGTAGTGAACAAGGACTCCACGCCCTAACAAGTCGTCAACAAGTACTTCACGACCCAACAAGTCAACAACAAGGATTCCACGACCCAACAAGTAGTCAACAAGAACTCCACGACCCAACACATCGACAACAGGAACTCCACGACCCAACAAGTCATTAACAAAGACTCAACGGTCCAACAAGTCGTCAACAAGGACTCCACGCCCGACAATACGTTCGGTGTCGCCTGCTTAACAAAAGCCAACCTCCCCCCACACTCCTTTCGATAATAACAAAATAATTCACTGGATTTCTCGCGGAGACACTGGTGAAGCGCGTAGGCCGGCCAGCTCGTACCTACCCCATGGGAAACAGGGATCCCGAAGACGAGACTTACTGCAGGCCCGGGGCCCTAAGGTTTGCCAGCATAACCTGAAACACTAGAAACGAGTTCATGTCTCAAACAAAACTACGTTTATTCCTTCAATGTCCATGAAACCTTTACCCAAACTTCAAAAATATTTCAAGCCCAGGAAACTTTTGCCGAAACAATTATGCTAGTTTTTCGTATCAACAAGATACTATTAATTTTTTTCTATCAAAAACATTTTACCACCTACCATGATTCTACAAACAATTTAAACGTATGTGCATGTATATACTGTAAACACATTTTCTCTACAATACTATACGACTCGTCGTAACTAACAAGTTTATTTTACAAAAGACAACCAACTAACATTTATGTCAAATGTATGCATTTGAGCGAAATATCACTTTTACATGGATAATTAAACCGTTAGGAATTCCTATCGGAGTTCTAAAGAGGCAATATTTCAACGAAAACTGCATTTCGTTCCCGACACTATGCTGAAAATATCAGGAACGAACGCATATATTATTCTAAAAATACATTTCTAGGTCTACGAAAAACAAATTGCGTCTTTAATAAGGATATTTTACAATTACAAACACTGAAATACAGCAGAAATGTGTATATTCTGGACAAATATACGTAAGTACCACGATTGCAGCCTGAAAGTAGTTTAAAAAATGGAAAAACAGCGATATTTGGGAATATATCCGGTTTCCAGTACCTTTAACGTAAAACAGCAGCGATATTGAATTCGTATAGTATATAAGTAATAATAAATAAATATTTTCTACCAGTTTGAAGCCAGTAGCCGTCGAAGTCAGATAGTGTCGAGGGTGCTTTCATCAGTCAACAGAGTTCACCGAGATGTTCATCAGTCTACATGCAGCAGGTAAATATGCACGATGGACATTGCTACCCAAATTGCGATGAAGCATGTGTTACAGTGTTTAACGTCTTTTTAGCATATGGACAATGTATAACGCTTTTAAGTCTAGACGTTGAGACTTTCTCTTTGCTGCTTAAAGAATTTATTCTTATTTCCGGGACACGAAATTCAACACGTCTATCCATTCTTGCCAGAGGACTTAAGAGGCGATGAAGATATGTATTTGTCTTGCGATGAGGATTGCCCGTATGGTACACCATTTTTCTTTAGTCAACCAAATACTATAAATTTGAGAAGGGAGTGCGTAATGCGCAGTTGGCAAAATGTTATGCAACTCGCTAATAATCCTGTTTTACCAAGAGAGGATTCCGGTATCGATGATCTGTGATTGAAACTTGTAATTTACAACCATGGTGTGTTTTCCGGAAGGTTTCGAAAATTTTCAAAACTCTTCTTTTTATAATTAAATAACTTGCAATTTCTTATTCAACTGACGAAAATAACACAAAAGTGTTGTCCTTCAAAGCTCCAAATCCTTGGTTTACCTTAAATCAGGAATTGATAATGAGTTTCCGACATCTAACGTAAGTAGTACGTGGTTTGAAATGGGACTCTGGTGATATAGCTTATGATAAGCGTTTTCACTATGTGAACAAGGAGCTGCTCTAGGATTACCCTGTTTACGTGCTGGGAAATACGCAGAAAGAAAATTTTTTAAAGTCTTATAAATACAGAAATTGTAAACATCAGAAGATGTCATGACTGTCCAAGCATTAATTCGCTAGTGAAATGTTACAACACTGAACATTTTGTTAAAATATTATTTTGCTCCCAGTGCATAAGCGAAACTATAAGGAAATATTTGTATCAACATCCTACTTACGTATAAATGCAATAATTTCACCTAATTAGTTTGATACAGGTAGCGTAAAACTTTCAAAGGATAATATTCGAGCTGGAGAAGACTTACGCTAATATTACTCCATGTTACAGGTGGATGTTGTTCACACCTCTAAACAATACGTACTTCCAATTCCAAATGTGCAACGGAGATGACCATTGGATTTTGTTACTGAAGGACTTCGGGTCCAGTAGTTTTACCAGATATTCGAAAATTTGAGGAGAATAATGATATTTCTTGCAATGTCTACACTGCAGTAGACGAAGATAGTTATATCATCGTCTAAACTTTCGATAAGCAAGGGGTTATCATACCAATGCATATTTCTCCGGTACGGCATGCATGTCATGTAAATGTATTGGCCATCCGCACTAGATGAAATGATGCCCATTTGCATTTTGTTTCCATTAAGGATTTGTAAAAGCTGCTTCACAGTCAGTTGACTAAGAACTAGAGAAAAATTTTTCTGTGCGATCACTGTCTCCAATACTTTAGTAGTGAGGAGAAAATCGCAAATAGCGTGCATGTTCCGACAAAGCCAAAACCTCTGCTGATGAGCTAGGTAGGCGGCTCAGAAACATTGTCATATTTGTAAGAAGGAACTCGGTACAGATAATATTGTGATTGACAATGACCATTTGACCAAGGAAATGAGAGGGGCTGTACATAATAAATTTGCAATTTGAATTTCAGACTGTCCAAGAAACCACTTATCTCTGTATTTCATAACCTGCAAAACTATGATGCTCACTTTCTCATAAAGCCATTATCTGAACGTCATGTAAGTAAACCCAAGGGAACCATGGTAATCGAAAACCCGGGTAGGATCGAGGTGATTGGAATGACCCTTAAGAAATACTAGTAAATCACCGAACATATTCCCAATGGTAATGACTCAAATGGAAAGATGAAATATTTCAAGTGACGCTTCATTTATTCTTTTCAGTTCATGAGTGCCTTGCTGGAAATTTTGGCAGGTAATTTGAAAACTGCAAATTTGAGCATCACCTGCTCAATGTTTCCAGACAACACCCAATTTGAATTGACGAAAGGAAGGGAGTGTTTCCTTATGTCTTTGTTAAGTCTGAAGACAGTCTGATGTGCATGTTACTCCCACCCAAGGACGCATTTCACAATGTCATAATACGCGAAGGCATTAGTGATGAGTACACTCATGCTCAAGCCGCATATGCATTCCACTACATAAACCTGCAGCAGTAAGTCATTCTTTATATACGTGTGGACACTTGTTTACTGGCAGATGTGTTTGAAAATTTGAGGACCATATGGTTGGCTCATTTCGGTCTTGACACTGCCATGTACATTACAGCTCTGTCTCTTGCATGGGACGCTTTATAGTCGATGACAGATGCTCTGCTATAGTTGTTGACTGACCCTGATATGTACCTTTTTTTGAATGTAGGGTTCGGGGCGCCATTACCCAAGTTTCCAGAAGGTGTGTGGAAGCCAATAACATTTACATGGGTGAAGAGTATGACCCCAATGTGGCATCGAAATAGATCTGTTAATTTGACTTAAATGGATTCTACAGCCACACTATGAAGTGCAAGCTTCCTATTGGCAATTTCAAGTGAGTTGAAGCTGAAGTGTATTCATCGTGGGATTTTGCAAACAAGGTGAATGATGGGGACACATGCTTTTTCACGGAAGTGGATTTGTTGTTTCGAGACGAATGCCACAATGTGCTATCAGATTTGCCTTTGGCTCCTGTAAATGGCATACATCCTAATTGCATTCATGAAAAGCTCCTTTTGACACTCGCATTGCATAAGAATTATTTTATTCACGGGGAAACACTGAGGTAGTACTTGATGTATGGAGCCAGACTCGACTCTGTACATTCGGTTTACGCTTTGAGCAGAAGGCTTGGATGGCTTCATACATTGAGTTTAATACTGAGAAACGTTCCCAGGCTGTGAACGACTTTGAGAAATAGTTTTTTTAATGAATGAATAATGCAATATATGAAAAAACTTTGCGGAATTTCTGCCGGGAAAGAGACATAAGAGTCGCCACAACGTATGACACTATATATACGGAGCTGCAGAACTAATGGGGCATCCTACAATCCAGGCACGACAGATCATCAATGAGAATCTTGTCCTTATCGAAATATCAAAGAGCTCTGTTACATTTAACAAGCCTTTGTATAATTCTTGATCTCTCCAAATTAACCCTTTACAAATTTCATTATAAGTACATGTGACAGAAATTTACTCTGCTAGCCTTGCACGTTTTATATTGCGACACAGATAGCCTCATCTATGAGATTGCCTGTAGAGATTTTTATCAAGTAATTTTTCCAGATTTAATACCTCCATTTATGAGCTCGATAATCCGCGAGGATTCTCGACCGAGAACAAAGGCCGCACCGGATTGCTGAAAGACGAAAGTGCCAGCCGCATCATCACACACTTTGTAGGTTTATGTCCCTAGTTTTATGCATACATTGTTTCGAATGAGCAGTGTATATGTAAGACAAAGAGTATGACACCTAATATGCTGCAGTCCCTCCGATACGAGGACTATCGAGATTTCCGCCATAATTGCACGAGGGTTCTGGGGACCCAGTTCCAGTTCTGTTCGCGTGGTCACGACGTTTACACCGAACCAGTGACCAAAGGAGTGTTGTCAGGTTCAGATGATAAGTGCTTCATTGAGCCAGATGGAGTATCGACTTTTCCCTGTGGGCACTACCGGATTCACACATAATTTTTTTTCTTTCCCAATACACAACTTTCAGCAAAATTTGATATATAGGGCTGCCATCACCAGCACCCAACACCACACCCTGCTCCACACTACACTCGGCATCACAGCTGTCTTCAAACCCACTGCGCCGATTCAACATACCTTTTCAAAGCTGTTGCTTTGCCATAACTAGATTATGTTTAAAATCAATACATTTGTCCTGTTGTCCTTTATATCACACAGGAATTACTCTTCACAGTGTGGGATAATATAACATCAAATACATATTTGTTTAGTTTGTAGTATTTGTAAATATTTCTGTTCATTTGTATGTATGAATGAATGTGTGCGAATATTTGTAAAAAGTTTTTTCATATGTATATATAGTATTAAGGATTGTGTTGTATAAAGTTGTTATTTTTTTTTTTAGTAAATAGGAAGTGTTGTAGAATTAGTGTTTGAACTGTTATGTAAAAAGTTGCAAGTATTTGTAGATCTTTGTCAATATAGTTTTAAGGTTAATTTTGAAAAAAAAATTAAATTTTAATACTATAAGGAAATAGTATGACTTGTTATTTAGTAGTTTTATAACATTTTGTCACATTTTAAAAATATTTTCCAGTTTGAGTAAATTGTGGGTGAGATGCTATGTTTTTACATCATGTGAACACCAACACTAGCAAGTCTGAAAATTGAAAAGGAAAAGCGAAATGAATGAATGAAATCTGAAAAAAAAAAAAAAAAAAAAAAAAAGGAAATGAATGAGGGAGGATCTCAAGGAAGCATACTGAACTTGAAAAATAAACACAATGGTGAGATAAGCAATAATATTGCTAATGGTTTGATACAATTCTAGCTAAATTAACTCTTTCCCTGCAGAGCAAGTTTAAAGAGTGAATATATGACAATAAAAAAAAAAATTAGTTTTATCAAGTATCCAAGGAAAATACTAACTTATAACTTTTACTTTAAAAATTGCTACAGCTGTGAATGAAAACATTGATGTCTGCTGTAAAGATATATTATTATTCAAATATGTGCTTACCTGTGTTTTTTTCGACAATACTTAAAGAATCATTATACAATTTGCACCACTCGTTTTCCAACTCTAATTTCACCTCCACTTTTACAATCTCCTTCTCATCAAACTCCATATCCACACTCGCCTCCACATCCACCTCCACATTACCCTCCACATGCTCCACACCTTGCTCCACGATTTGCTCCACATGCTCCACACACTCCACACCTAACTCCACAATCTGCTTCTAAATTCGTTCCACAATCTCTTCCATCAATCCATAGCTCCAAAGCTCCATCGCTCCATAGCTCCATCGCTCCATAGCTCTATAGCTCAATCACTCCACAGATACATAATTCCAAAGCTCCACACCTTGATCCACAATCTGCTGAGAAGGCTCCACAACTTGCTCCACAATCTTGGGGTAAGTTGGTACATGTTTCTATGTGTTGGAAGGAGATATTTGTCAGGGCGAGCTGAAGTATGTGTTGGGATTGGTAATTCGTTTTATTATTGTTAGCTGGGCATTTAATTTAATTTGCTCCAATCGGTACTCGCATAAATACATGTCTGTAGATTCATTGTTACTTAGTTAAAGTGGAGATTTGCTAAGGAAAACTGCACATAGCGCAAAAGGGGTTTAACGATTTTGTTTGAAGTCTTTTTTGTTTAAGGATTCATAGCTACTTCATTTGCTGGAATAGTGCGTTACTTGTATGCTATTCGAGGAGTTATTTGTTCTGTAAATTATATCTAAATCTCTTTTCATTAGAAGATTATTTGCCTCGCCCAAAACTTTTCTCCGGTATCTACAATGCTCAGTATTTCCTCCACATATGCTCGTTATTTGCATATCATCCACAAACCAAAAAATTAAAATGGGACTTACACCACTCTTTCACCAACATTAACTACTATATAAACAATGGCAAGCCACTCCTTTGGTCAGTTTGTCACAGTAAGTCACACTGACACATCGAATCCGCTCCACCAATATGACCATTTTGACATGAATAAATTAATGAACATTCTTTAATATCGAAAATTGAATTAGATTAATTAAAAAAATTATAGCGAAAGTCACTTTATTAATCTGTTAATTAATTTAATTAATAACATAATAAATATATTTTTTTTCAATTAATGAAATCATATTTCATTTAATTCGCATAACATGACCTCTCAAATAGCTCACTCTTGCACTAAATGCGACTTAGCCCACTCTTGCATAAGGTGGGCCATAACATACATGCTCCTACTACTGATAGTCAAAAAAAAGTTTTTAAAGGTAACGCATAAATTTTGGGAATATTCTATGTTTTCTTTTTGAATAGCTTAATCATGCAGCTTACTATACTGACACAAATTATTATAACACATTCCCAGATAAGGAACCCCATTCGTTGCATACATTGATGTACTAAGGTCCCTCTTGATCTAGTGACATATGGACAGCAGTTTTATGGGTGAGTACAGTTAAACACAGCACTTCCAGCACTAAGTTCTTTGTTCATATCAACTCCTAAAACATGAATAATTTTCAAGATATTCTGACCCTGGTATTATAGTTCAGTCGCTGCATCACCAAAAAAATTATTACGAGAATTTTATTCTACCTCATTTTCTGCATTGTACATAGAAGAACAGTACATGCCGACAGTTCGCACATAGGCAAGTTATACTCTAATAATGTGTGAGATTTGCAATGAGAGTGGTGAGGATTGTGTTGTGTTTGCAGATTTTTCCAGATACCGCAAGATATCTTGCCCGAGATACGCAGCTCGTCCGAGATGTATGGGTTGGTAGCCTCTGGACCACTTAAGGGGACGCCCATATCCGGGGTGAGTCAGGATTTTCCAGCACTTTAGCAAATAATAGCAATACTAGTAATGCAACAATCACAGGCATACTGTATACTAGAGTGTGTAGGGAAGAACACAGGATCAACACAAAGGAATTCTGCTGCTCTATTTCGGAAAATCACAACGCCCTATGCGCGAATGACATGGTAGTGTTAAGAACTATACTCTTAGGTTTTATGTGTGTTGTACGTGTGCTCTATTGGTGTTTTATGTGTGTTGCATATGTGTTGTGTGCGTGTTTAATGTGTGTTGAATATTTGTTCATCAAGGGTGAACGAGTATTAGAGTTTCCTCAGAGTGCTTCCATTCAACGATTCTGTATTGCGAATACTTAAGACTGCCTTATGACCTAGATCATTGCTAGCTTATCGTCGCTAGTTCTGATTCTGATAACAGGTTTTCACGTATTTTCAAAAACTACATTAGACTGAGAAGGCGATCTGTACGAAGGGAACTTTTCGCGTGACGGCCAATTGAGAAGCATGGTGCTGGCCTGCTGCGTTGCTGCCATATTGAGTACAAAGTCCATGTGGTTCATAGACAAATTGAGAAACATGGTGGGAGACTGCTGTAGTTATATGAACTTATATTGCACAGCGCAAATACAGTTTACACAGGAAGCGAAGAAACATACATAGGGACCATGATAAATACATTTATAAAGCGAGTCTATGAAATCAGATATTCACCTTTTCGTTTGCCAAGCAGAAATATTTAATTTTATTTTAAAATGAGGGTAATTTATTTTAACTTGTGACCCACACACTCATCACAAAGATAACAAAAAAAAATTCCAATTTGCTACTGACTACAGCCGATGGAATTCAAAATGACCCCAAAATGACTCCACCTCGACCACCATAATAACAATTCATATTGTCACCAAATAACTCAATTTAACTCCAAAATTACTCCAAATCTACATCCACATCCACGTCCACACCCACCTCCACATACACATCCACCACCACCTCCACTTCCAACAAAACATCCAACTCCACATCCACATCCACGACCACATCCACATCCAAATCCAACTCCACCACATCAACATTCATATCCGTATCCACATCCACCTTCATTTCCACATCTACCTCCACATTCACTCTCCACATCCAACTCCAGTTCCACCTCCACATCCACCTTGATCTTCTAATCCATATCCACATCAACATCCACATCCACCTCCACCTCAGTATTCACATAAATTTCCATATACATCTCCACCTCTACATCGACATAAACCTCCACATACACATACACATTCACAACTACATTCACCACATTCACATCCACATCCACCTCCACAGTCACATCCACATACAAATTCACATCCATCTCCACCTCTACATCCACATCCATCGCCACAACCACATCCATATCCACCCCCACATTCACATCCACCTCTTCATCCATATCCACAAGCAACTCCACATCAATATCCATTACCACATCCACCACCACATCCACATCCATGTCGACATCCACATCCACCTCTACCTCGATATCCACCTCCATCTCCAAATCCACCCCCACCTCCGCATTATCATCTACATCCACATTTACCTCCGCATCCACATCCAAATCCAACTCCACCACCAGTTCCATATCCTCACTAACATCCACATACTCATCCACCTCCACAACCACATCCACATCCACCTCCATACCCAATTTCAGATCCACATGCACCTCCATCTCCACATCCACAATTAAATTATCTTTCACTTCCACATCCACATGCACATACAACTCCATTTCTATATCTACATTCACCTCAACTTCCATATCCACTTCCACCACCTCCTCCACATCCATATACACCTTCTTATCCACATCCAAATTCAACTCCCCATACACCTCCACCACCACAATCACATCCACATCCTAATCCGCAACCACATCAAGAAATATATCCACCTTCAAATCCACATCCACATTCACGCCAACCTCCACATCCCCATCTAACACATCAACCTCCACATCCACATCCACCTCAACATTCACATCCACATCCATTTCATATTCCACCTCCCCAACCACATCCACAACCACAAACAAATCCACATCCAAATCCAAAACCACATCCAAATCCATATCCACAAACCACATCCACATCAACATCCACCTCCACAATCCCATACATATATCTACCTCCACAACCACATCCACATAGTAACCCATATCCACATCCAATTCCACATCCACATCCACATCCACCACCATATCCACATACAAATCCTGCTTCCCCTTCCACATCCACCTCCACATCCATCTCCACCTCCAGATCCATATCCACCCCACCTCCATATCTACCTCCAAATCCACCTCCACATCAACCTCCACATCCACATCCACCTCCACATCCATATTCACATTCACCAAAACATTCCACATATACCTCACCTACACTACCCCGTCCTCATCCTCCTGCACATGGACATCTACCTCCACATCCACATCCGCATGCACCACATTCACATTCACCTGCACATCCACCTCCAAATTCACATCCACAACCACCTCCACATCCACATCTGCATTCACATACACCTATACCTTCACAACCACCTCCCACAACCACATACACATCTACATCCACATCCACCTCTACATTACCATTCACAACCACATCCAATTTCACATACACATCCACATCCATAAACACCACCACATCCACATCCACCTCCACATCCACTTCTACCTCCAAATCCACATCCAATGCAACTTCCACATCCTAATCGACATTCACATTCATATCCATCTCCACCTTTACATCCACATCCACCTCCCCAAGCACATCGACCTCCAACTCCACATCCACATCCACCTCCATATCGACATCCACATGCAACTCCACATCCTTATCTACATGCACATCCACCTTCATCTCCACATCTGCCTCCATATTCCAAATTCACATCTAACCCCACATACGCATCCACATCTCAATTCACATCCACCTCCACCTACATATCAAACATCCCCCTATAAAACCACAACCACATCAAACACAATATCCACATTCAATTTAACCACCACATTCAATTCCGCATTAAAATCCACGTCCCCATCAACATTCACTTCATTCTCCACATCCACATTTATATCCACCTCCAACTCCACCTCCACAATCCCATACATATATCTACCTCCAAATCCACATCCACCCCAATATCCTCCTCAACATCAATATCCACTTCCACCTACACATTAAGATCCACCTCCTGATCCACATACATCTCCACCTCCACACCAACATCCACCTCCACATTCGTATCCACATCCACATACATCTCCACATCCACCTCCACATCCAACTCCATGTATGCATCCATATTGATATCCACTTCCACATCCACATCCACATCCACATCCACATTCAACTCCACCTCCATTCACATCCTCATCCACATCCACATCCACATTCAACTCCACCTCCATTCACATCCTCATCCACATCCACCTCAATCTCCTTATCCACATCCACATCCACCTCAACATCTACATCCACATGCAAATCTACATTCAAATTCACATTCACCCCTATGTCCATTTCCACATCCACATCCACCCCTACATCCACATAAACAACCACCTCCTCAGCGACATCCACATCCACATCCAACTCTACGTCCTTATCAACACGCACATCCACATTCACCTCCACATCCTGCCGATATTACAACTCCACATCAACCTGCACATCCGTTTCCACATGCACCTCAACATCCACCCCCACATCCACATCCTTCTCCACCTCCACTTCCACATCCTCATCCACCTTAACCTACACATTCACATCCAACTCCACATCCATATCCACATCCACCTGTAGATTCACATCCACCTCCACCTAAACATCCACCTACACATCGACATCCACATCCAACTCCACGTACAATTCCACCTCCACTTCCACATACAAATCCTCATCGACATCCACCACCACCTATATATCCACATCCACATTCACCTACATATTTACATCCACATCCACATCAACATGCAACTCCACATCCTTATCCACCTCCACATCCATTTCCACAAACACATGCACATCCACTTCCACATCCACCACCACATCCACATCCACCTCCACATCCACATCAACATCCACATCCACATCAACATCCACATCAACCTCCACATCCACATCTGCTTCCACATCCACCTCCACATCCACATCTGCATCCACATCACCATCCACAACCACATCCACATCCGCCTCCAAATCCACCTCAACTCTAATATCCACATCCCTTAACATCCACCTCCATATCCAGTTTCACATACACATCCTCATCTTCCTAAACATCCTTATCTGCCTCCATATCCGCATACACATCTACACCCACATTCACATCCATACCCACATCCACATCCACCTCAGGAGTCAGAGAATTTCTCCAAATAACCCCGAAGTGTCTCCAAATTACTTCAAATTACTCTAAGATGACTACAAAACGACTTCACCACCACCATCTCACATGATTTGCTGGTCGGTGTCTACATAATGTATTAATGGTGCAGTATGATCGTTTAAAGTCAATATGATGCCAAAGATCTTGCATATTCATATATTTTAAACAGTAGGAATTAAGTTGAGAGGTTTAGTTTTACCGCAGCTGGCATGAATGTCCTAGAATCTTGGTTAGCTTCTGCATCATCGCATACATCTTCTTTCGAATTTTCGTTTTGAAGGTCATTAGATCAAGGTCAAGGTCTGCATTAATATGTTGGTTGTAGTCTGTATTGTCACATGCTTGCTGATTTTTGTGAATTTTCTTGTGTATTTATTTTCAGGGCCATTCATGGTAATGTGGTCAAGGTTAAGGGCACCTGCATTTTATATGGTTGTAATAGCCTGTAATGTCATATAGTGGTTGTCTTTTATGTATTTTTTCCATGAGTTTTGATTTTAAGGTCATGGGGACCATGTGTATGTATTATGCATCTAATATGGGGGATGGGTGATTTCCACCAAGAAGGCAGTAGCCTACCAACATGGTGGTCACCTATCAAGATGGCAGTCGCCTATAAGGATGGTTGTCACCTGCCAAGATGGTGGAATGGGTATGATGAGGGGTGGCCTTTGGAACGTTATGATTTTAAATAATGTTTTTCTTATTTTTTAATAATTTGTAATAAATTGTAAAGATAATATTTTATCATTTAAAAAATATACTTATTTTATTATAATATATTTTTTGGAATTTTTTTTGGGAAGTTTAAGAAATGTTAAAAAACGCCATACAAGGCCAATTGCCAATGCCAAGGTCTTGTGCATCCAATATGGCCAACTGCCAATGCCAAGGTCTTGTGCATCCAATATGGCCAATTGCCAATGCCAAGGTCTTGTGCATCCAATATGGTTGTTGTTGTCTGTAATGTCATGTGCTTGCTGTATATGCCATTTTTTGCCGATTTTCAAACTGTTTTATTCACTTAATTTTTTTGAAATTTTTTAGATATATTAAAGATTTTTGTTTTGGTTTGGGGTCAAAGGTCAAAGTCAAATATCAATATCAAAGGTTATGGGTCAAGGGTTAAAGGTCAGTGACTTCCAAGATGGTCGCCAGGTGACATCACAGCATGCGATGCCCGATGCCCTTGAAAATCAAACCCCATACCCCTACTACTCTCGATGCTCACCTCTGTTCGACGCCAATGTTACTTACACATCTCATTTCAGTAACTACTCAAACTTTTCCGGGCATCATTTTCTTGGAAAAATTACAAACGTTTCTAACCCGAGACTCGAACCCAGAACTACTCGTACCATAACTTAGTACTCAACAAACAGCATTGCAGAGGTTGGGTTGCTAGTACCAACTTCAGTTGTAATAAATGTCATATTTTGGTAGACAGGGTTTACTAATCTGAAATATATATACAGGGCCATCATTTTTAAAAGGATTATGTTAATGTTTACATGGCCTACTCTAACACTACCTGTTTCCAAAATTTGGCAGGAATTAGTTTTTTGGTTCCTGGAAAAGAGAATAACTGTTCCATAATCTTACTTTATATTAGCTTAAAAAAAGGCGCTCAAAAGATATTCTGAAACATACATTTGAGGGTTTAATTGGATACTGAGAGCATTAAACGTTTTGTTGAGTTTTGTTAAATTATTTCGCAGATATAAAATATTATCTAAATTATTTATACAACCACTATTTAAAAATTGTTTGGCTCATTAAAAAAAATGTTAGTTTGCATGACCTTCTGTGGCAATACTTTTGTGAGAACTACGTTTGCTTGCTCCAAGAGATATAGTATAACATGTTAGTTTGCATGACCTTATGTGGCAATACTTTTGTGAGAAATACGTTTGCTTGCTCCTAGAGATATATCTATATTCCCACTTTTCTTAAATGGATGTACTATAATAAATGGCAAAAATCGTTTGTATTAGCACGTTCACTATATGTTACAACATTGCCACTACAGAAAGTTCTTTTGAAATTATATGGGACATGGCCAAATATATATACATGGTTGTTTATGTTGAATGTATGTGACTACCTCATGTCACGAAATTTTAGATGAAATAAAGAAAGTATAACATTTGCTACCTGAATTTGGTTGAAATTGCCTGAATTTTTTCTCAAGATGTGACATAAATATATATATATATTTTTTCAAATTACGTAATGATTAAAAGTGGTGCACAAAAGAGAATAAGAGTAATATATTTGATCGCTCTAATGGGTAAGTGCTGATAACGTACTTAGTTCAGATGGAATTTGTTTAATTATTTCATAGTATTGTGTAGTATTCATGTTCGCATTCAAATCGAGATTTGTTTTTTCGTAATTTGTAATTGGCATTTTATAAGGTAAATGCCGTTGCACAATTGATAACATTAACATTATACTTTACGTTTGATTTCTGACATGTTGTTTGTAATGGAACATGACACAATAGTAACTGTCAAAGGTGAAGTCAAGCTCTATTGAATTTACGATTTCGAAAAATTGAAATTTATAGACAAAGTCAAAGAGCCATTTCCCGAGAATCTAAATTTTTTTATTTGGAATGTGTGTTATTTCGTCTCGGTATATTAAAACAAGCTCGTCTGAATTAAACAAATATTTAACGAATATAATCCGAAGAGGAAATATATGACAATGTTTTTGAGTGAAGTAAATAAGTGAGTATTTTGTTTAGAAATGAACATTTGAAACAATGTTTAAGATTATTTTAAAAGCTGGATTGTAAAATGCACTCCTGGATAATAATATAATAATCACCATTGCAAGATGTACTTTTATATAAAGCTCGCAGAGAAACATTTTTCAACTGTCTCGAATTTGTATTTACAATTTTACTGTGTATTTGTTATTTTTCGTCAAAGGAAAGAAATGCAAAGTCAAATGCTAAAGTTTTTTATTGTGCAAGGTCATTTAGTTGGAACACTATGACATTCAACTGTCTAGCATGCCTGACTGCTATGTTTGGTGATATCAAGATTCCTAAATTAAAAGTCCATGAAGTCTTAAAATAAACATTTATTATTCCGGAAAGTATTTAGAGGGCTATTTGAATTTTAAAATTAATAAAATGAAACAAATATATTATTACAATCTTACTGAACAAAAATAGTTTTCTGAAAAAATAAAATTTTTGAAAATATTTCAGTACGTGCTTTGTGAAATAATAATTATGAGTACGATACACATTTGTTTATCCAAATAACCTCACATATATGCGTATTAAATTTTTCAAATGGCAAATCCAATATAGCGGAGGTTTGATGATATTTATTTGGTAATTTGTCAGCTTCGAAATTGACAAAACGCAAAACACAAATGACCAAACTACGTCATAGTTTTTATAGACAAAAAGGTTTCACGTGACAACTTTGTTAACAAGACTTGCCAATTGGAATACGGCCGCCATTTTTAAAACAAACATTTGAACCGCTTCAATAATGCCAGTTTGTATGGCCTACTTCGTAATACTTTTTTTTTCCGAATTTGGGAAGGAATTGTTGATTGTTTCCCGAGATATAACAAAAACGTAAATTTTTCTTGTGGCACTATCCAACAAGATTGCAGACATTTGAATTCTTTATCAGATAGGGCCACTAAACAAAATTATGTGTAATTTGGTTACATGATTTCATAGAGATGGTGCGCTAGGATAAAATGTTTATATGGCCACAATTTTGAATGCAAGTGCCTGACCTGCTTTAAACATGTAAATTACATTTTTATAGCCTATTGTAGCGTTTCGCCGAGTATTTGGAGCATAGTCCTGTAGAGTTGCACAAAGTGTTTCTTGGATTCAAGTGGTCGCCATGTTTTCAAGTCACCGGCACGCCATATTATTCCCATTTATTTGTCAAAATTTATTTTTTCTTCAAAATCGACTACATTTATCAAAAATATCAATTTTTCCCTTAAATGTTCCCCCTTTTTTTCCTAAAAATCTCTCTTTTTCCACTTGTAAAAAAACGGACCCCCAGAAATGTTTTAATTTTCCCAGAGCAGGGGAGGTCGATCAGCTACCCATGGTGTGGCCATGGGCCAGAACAAGCGGACTGACCTTGACTTTTAACTTCAAAAATTTAAAAACATCTCAAAAAATCAATTTTTTTTAAATCCCAAAAGAATTATTATTAAAATTGTTTTAAAATTATAAAAAAATGCTATTATTAATTATTTAAAAATTATTTAAAACATATTGTTAAAAATTTATTTCCCGAGGTTCTCCCACCTCTCCTCACCAAAAAAATTACTCGACAGATCTCCACCCCTTTACCAATACCCAGTCAACCATCTTGGTAGACTCCCGCTATTTTGATGAATGACCGCGATCATCATAGGCGACTGCCATCTTGTTAGGAGACCACCATCTTGGTAAGCGACCACCATCTTAATGACGTCACCCTTCCACCATATTAGATGTAGACCACCTCGAAGAATATTCATTCAAATTTATTTGCACCTATGTAGAGTAAAGTAGCCTCAGTATTTATCAGTAACTTCTTGATGAAATTGTTTATAGTGTTTCTATATAGAATATTGGGGATGTTAAACCGTTAATATTGCATTTATTCAAAGTATTGTAGGAAGATAATATTTTTGTAAAATAAATAATATTTATTTAATGTTTGTAATCGGCTAGCAGTGACTTATTTAGGGCCAAAAGGAAAAGAATGGAATGGAATTTGCTACGAAAATCATCTTGTTTTCCATTTTTATAATTCCATCGTCAAGGTGTCATTCTTCTATGATTCAGCGAATCGGATTACATGGATTCTGCACGTGTCGGGAAGAATTCCAAGGGACCATCTTGCCACTGCCATACATTTAAATCGCATATGTTAACATGGCTTAACAAAGTAATTCCAAAGTGCAAAATTTTATGGTAATTGGTTTAATAGTTCCCGAGCTATAGTTTATAAGCTCAAATTTTTCATGCATGCTAGCTTTCAAAAAGGGTACCTAATAGTAATATCATCAAATTAAATTAATATATGTTGTTCTATTAACATATAAATTTGATTAAAATCGGTGAAATGATTGCTGGGGTATAACCCCCTAAATGTAAAAATAGCCGCCATATTTATTTTAAGTATATGGTGTTAAAGAAAATTATAAAAGTCTGATGTTCTTCCTTAGTACTCTATGTGTATCGAGTATGATGAAATTCGGTGAACATATTCAAAAGTTTTTAGAGGAAACAGGCACAGACCCATGTGTACACACACACACACACAACCTCTCATGTACACGCACACACTCTCATGCACACAGACCGGAAAGTGGTCTCATAAGCAAATCTTTCTTTCGGAAAGTAGGCTGAAAAGGGCATATACCTAAGATGTGGTTTATCAGACGCAAAGGACTCTACACAATTAAAAATGAATCAGTAAGCTGTGCGAAGTAAGTAGTATGCTCCTAGAAAATTATTGATACTACAACGATCCTATTGCCTAAGTTCGGCCAATAAAACGAATTTCACATTATGTTATTTGAAACTAGAATGGATGCAAGTTTTTATTCAATGTAATTATGAAGAATTGTTTTGAAACGCAGGTCAACAAAAAAAAATCTTGAAAATTCGTTATTTGAGATTAAAACATATACAAAATATTATGCTACCCTGTGATTGGCTAAACTGAAGACTTGATAATAGATTTTTATAGCTTCCGATTTTTTCTACTGCGTAATATGAGCAGTAAGATTTAGCAAATGCATTGTATATACTTATATTGGGTATATATATATATATATATAATACATATCAAAACTATGGCTACATATTCAGGACACGTAGAGGAGACAGAAATGTCATTGGACATGGGTCCAGAAATGCTTCTGTTTATTGCTAGAGCCATTACTGTGTGCATTGAGAGACACTGTATTCTGGTTATGTGAAATGCCATCACGGTACACAAGCGACCATAGTATGTAGTGCGATGTATGTAGCTCATGGTGGTCATTTCGAGCCAATGTTATGAGACTCTCGCATTTTAAACCTGCTATTTCCAGTGATATCTTTACGTACATTTCGCAATCTTTACTGTGTTTACTATGATGTTCTGGTATGGCTTGTTCTGTGTCGAAATGGCGTTCCCATAACAGGGATGAATTGTCTCTCATTGTACACGTAAAGGATGCAGCAATAAACTTAAGCATTTCAGGTCTACAGAGCATTAACATTGATTGCTCTACATGTCCTGAATAAGTAGCTACAGTTTTATGTGAATTTTTTATACGTACTGTAATTGAGCCAAGCCGATGGCAGTTGTTCTAAGGTCTACTGATGAATGCTCAAGTTTTATCATTGTGTAAACTGGTTAAAGTATCAATGAAATGTGGTGTTTCTTTTGTGTGTCAGTGCATTGGGGACCAGCAGTCGGCACTCCTGGGTCAGATGTGCACGCGACAGGGTGATGCCAAGTGTACATATGGTACAGGATGCTTCTTGCTGTACAACACCGGCAACAAGGTAACTTAGGCAACTCCCGAGGTATTGCCTTGGTTCTCACCCGGAAAACACTTCCACACTCACGTCATCTTACAATTGGTACTTCTTCTTTATTGAATAATCATATGAGTCGACTTCCGTTGCAACCAAATACAAGTTACCATAATACCGCCATATATGTTATTCCTACTAGAAACACAAAATGCACATATAGCTGAATTGTCATCATTCTCATAATAACTGTTTCACAAGTACGCGAGAGGGATGTTAATGTATTATGACTCTGGTGTATAGAAATTTAAAATGGTACAGGTTTTCATATGTAACGTCACATTTTATATAAACACAAAGCAGTGTGTGCAAGTAAGAACAAGGTGGAAGCAAAATGTTCCTAAGTATTAAATTTGAATTGTTGCAAATTTATGGGCCATTTAGAGCATGCCAACTGTTACTTATTGCTGGCTAAATATTAGCAGCAAGCTTGTAGGCCACTTATGACTTCCCAGCCGTTACTGACTGCTGTAGCTGTTTCCACTGTATTGAAGGCGAAGATCTATAGCGTGGAGGGCTATGAAGTCCCTTGTAACTGGCCATTTATGGCACTGGAAGAATTCCTGAGATTCCAGATTGTCCGAGAGTGTGGCCCTGACTTGTATGTAAAGAGATTTTTAGGATTAGACAAGAGGAGATCAGTAAGATTGAACTGAGGGGAATTAAGGACAGACTTTGTAACGCACTTATTTAAACTATAGAGGGAATGGGTAAGGAGAAGGAAAAGAGACAAGTGAGGGGTTGATGTGACATTACGAAATAGGCAAAGGGAGGGTTAGGGTTACAGAGTTATGTACATAACATAATTGATATGAGCACTTGGCACTGCAGAGCAATGAGAGATACATGGGTGTAGGTCAAATGCCAGGGGGTTACTACTAAAGTCCTCGTAATTTTTGATGGTTATGTTGATTCTTGAGTAATCCAATCGTGTCTGCTTACTGAAGCTGTTGGTCCCTGGGAACACCTATAAACACACCAAGTGAGACTGTTAGAGCCCATCTCACACTATTGATGATCCTGTAATATTTTTATAATAAACAGAAGTAATTTGTAAAACAAAACACGTTACCTAAACTTGAGCCAGCAGGGACTGAGGGGAGCAATACTAATGGGTGAAGAAATAATAAGCATTTAATGTCCTGGTAATCAAACATAATTAACTATTGTAAACTATATGGTTCGTAAAAAGAACATGATGGACGAGGAATTCGTCACTGCACGTGGCCTCCTAGCGCCTCACAAAGCCAATGGCAGGCTTGCTTTGAGCTTGAGCGCGCTTCGCACCAAAATTCTCAAATTATCAAAATTACATTTCCATTTAACAATTGAATAGACACAATCAACAATCTAATGAGTGATTAAAAGTACACCAAAATAACTTTCAAATAAAAGTACATTACGCAGTTACTATTTAAATACAAATTGGCATGGCAACAATATAGAGGCATAATATATAGCAGTCTGGTTCAGTCTCACCAAGTCTATTGCAGTATGTGATTTGTTATGCATATATATATATTAACATTATTTATATAGAAATAAAAATATACAACAAAAATGTTGAGTCAGGCGCAAGGGGATGAGGGAATGGAGCATCGGAGCCGACCGCCACCATTTTGAATTTCCTTTTACCCTAAAAATTTCCCGATTTTTCCTCAAGAATGTCCCTAGCCTTCTTGTTGTAAAAACGATCCCCTGAAAAGCACTTTTCTCTCCATTAGAAGTGTTTAGGGGTATCATTTTCGAGGATACGGCAGTCAAATTGGTTTTATAGGCATTGGCTATGCTAAATAGATACACGTGAACCAGTATCGGAGTCGGACCCAACCGTCAGCCATTTTGGTTCTGTCAGCCATCTTGGATGCAATATTGGATCCAGGTACCCTTGATCCTGATCCTGTGACATTAAATGACTCTGTGACCTTGAATACCGGCTTCAGCCGAGTTACCTCAGGCACATCCCCTGTGTCACTTGCGTGCACGAACGAATTAAATCGGGTATTACTCACTTTTACAATTCTGTACTGTCTGGCCGGTATATTTTCATGAGCTGTTTGTTTACGTTCGTGTTTGTTAGAGTGCACTAGTATAAGGCAGGAAATAAATACATACACATTTTTATTTTAGTCCGACAGAGTGTGCTGTAAAGATTATTTTCACAGCTTGCAGCTGTGCGCATATATTCTCGTACACTACAGACAGTTAGCACTCGTATCAGGCGAGAAAATAAATATGCATGTATTTCTATTTTCTCTCACTAGAGTGTCATGTAACACTTCTTGTTCCAGCTTGTAGATGAGCACGCGTTTTTTCTAAACATTCCAGACAATGTTATTCCGTTTATTGAAAAGTGTGCATTAGTGTTTATTTTATCGCCAGCAATAAATAAACATTTTACTGTGGAAGCAAGGAAATGATTTTCATGTAAACATGGATTCAGAAAGTGACTCTTTGAGAGCAGCTATAAAAGTGGAGAAATACATCGGACAGTTCGGAAGAAGATGATGTCAACGAACTTCTTGCATCAGCTCGACATTGGTATGAGGTAAGTGTTGACTCGCCTCCTCCACCACCACCGCAATTTGATTTTCCGGCGAAAATTCTTTGAATTTTGACAAGAATATTGAATGGAATGCTTTAGCTGATTTTTGCATTTTTTATAGAAAAAATACATAAAACTCATTGCCAATGAAACAAATAAAAAAAAAACTAAAATGCAACTTCGGTAAGTGGGAAGATACATCCCCAGAAGAATTATGTGTACACTTTGCTGTATTCATTATGCAATATATAGTAGTCAAGCCTAGAACTGAAATGTATTGGTTGTCAAATAAACTTTCGAGTTCACCTATCGTTTAAAAATAATGACATACATAAGATTTTGTAATCTGGAAAGATTTTTATATTTTACAGATAATGAAGATTTTGACCCACTCATACATCAATGTCCGAAATTCAGGAAGATATGGCCTATTGTTGTAGATTTGAATGAGAAATTGAAAACACCATATACCCCTGAGTGTGATATTGTTATTGATGATAGCCTTCTACTATTCGAAGGCAAGCTCGAGTGGGTACATTATATATCCTAAAATAGGTCACGATTTGGACTGAAGTCATTGTTGTTGTGTGGAGCAAGCAGTGGCTAAGTATGGACCGTGATTATTCACACAGGCAAGGGGAGACAACTAGTCACGGAATTTCAACATCTGCCGAAATCATATCAAGTTGTTACTACCCTAATAAAACCTCTGCTAAGCAAAGGGTACAGAATAAATACTGACAATTTCTACACCGCACCAGAGTTAACCGACATACTGACAACGAAATAAACAGACAGTTACGGGACAGTGCGTCTTTCAAGGATCCAATGAGAAGAAATGAAGGCGAAGAGAAATGAAATGAAAGCATACCTGAGAGACAAAGTAACTGTCACTGTATGGAAGGACAAGAAAAATGTTGCCATGATGTCTTCATGGCTCACATTTTAGAACATCTAAAAAGCCTTGGAGAGGGTCAGTCGTGAAGCCAGCTAAGGTTGTATCATACAACAAAACAATGCGTGGAGTTGTTCTTGTAGATCAACAGCAAGCGAACTACACTGCAAAAAAAAATAGTGTAAAAATACAAGTACAACCTTTTGGCAAATTTTCATTTTTTGTGTGTAATTTGTAAAATCAAGTGCAGTACAGGAAAATTTACAACAATGTACAACATTATTCATAACATAATACATTGATATTATAAAAAAATACAAATATATTGGTACATTAACAATAAGAGGAGTGTCAATTTACAAATTCGAAAGTACGTGTAAAAATTCACGAACGTGAAGTGTTAAAACCCAAATCTGTGTACTTTTACAACTATGTCAATGATGTATTGGGACATGTACATCGGTGTAAAAGTACATATTTATCTATTTCATTGAGAAGTTAGTATAATCTTACTGAAAAAAACACAATTGTACTGGTATATTGACATTTAAAAGAGTGTAAAATTACCCATGAAAAATTATTTGTAAAAATACATTAATAAAGTCAATGTTGTATTAAAACATTTACATCAGTGTTAGAGTACATATTTTTCTATTTCAGTCAATAGGTAGTACGATCTTACTGTAAAAAAAACACATATATATATATACTTGTATATTTACATTAAAAAGGGCTTGAAATTACATATGCGAAAGTATGTGTAAAATTACACTAATTCATGGTACTAAAACCCAAAGTCTGTGTGTTTTTACAACCATGCCAATGTTGTATAAACTCGTACATCAGTGTAAAAGTACCCGTTTACCTATTTTACTCAAAATGTAGTACCATCTTGCTGTAAACATAGAACACAAACAAGGGTGTAACATTAGGAATTCGAAAGGATATGAGCGAATATTTACACATACAAATGTAAAGTAACTTTACATTTTTATGTGTAATTTCCTAAAAGGAGAACACTATTTGTAATTTTACACTACCTAATGTTCCTGTGAATTTAAATATAACTACAGGTATTTGATAAAAATATTCGATCTAGCGGTAGGGAGAAGAACTACTTCGAACTACTTTTGTGTTCAGTATGAAATATTAACTCCTACTAATGGCATATGGTGGCTTTTGTATATAACTACCTATTCTATATCTGAAGTAATTTTGGAGATAAATTTTTATAGCTCTGTTTATATAGAGAAATTTTCTAATTACAATTGCAGTTAATCCGCGATTTTTCTTTTTAGTTAGTGAGAAAATTCACATACACAGTTGTGAAATAACATTTGTGATGTTTGTGTAAATTTACAGTATGTGGCAGGAAAACTATAATTGACGTAGTCAAATTGCATGCACGAAATGCATGTTATTTAACAACATAATAAGTTTAAATTACACACTGGTATGCTAATATTACACCTACAGTGTCCATGTAATTAGGTATGATGAACATTAAACAGTAACAGACCTGTGTAGTAAAATTATCATAACAATGATTGTATTAATTTACAATGTGTGGTAGAAAATTAGTAGCAAATATTGTGAAATAATATGTACAGAGTACATGTGATTTAATGTGATGATTAGTAAAAGAGACTGACAGGTATGATAAAATTATACTAACAAAGTTTGTGTAAATTTACATTATGTGGATTGATATTGGTAACAATAAAAGTAAAATTACACATACAGAGTACGTGTAATTGAACATAGTGATCAGTAAAAAGAATAACAAGTATAGCAAAATTACACAGGAATTGTACATGGGACATACAGTAAAAGTACAAGTAAACATGTATGTGTAAAAATACACGAAAATGTGTGGAGAGTGTGCTGCCACGTACATTCGTGTAAAATTACACAAGTTTTTTACAGTGTACCCTCTATCCAGAAAACGTGGAAAAATTTATTATAAGAAATTGTTCCAGCATTTACTTAAACTTTCCATGTTCAGTACATTCACACTTGACAACAAATTAGATGGGAAAATGAGTGACTTGACATTCATAGTGGAACTAGTGCAAAAAGATATTGACAAACACTACACAACTGAAATGTGGCCTAAACGAACTGCCCGGCCGGGACTATGACCTGCTCCTCTTTGATTATGTGGAACACATTTCCCAGAGGCTATTGCTCCAACAGACAAGGAGAGTAGCGACAACCGAGGTAGTGTGGTATGCGTGCTCATGTGATGGATGCTAAAGGCAAAAAGATTCGCCGAGAAACAAGATATTACTACTCAGATTGTCATGTACCACTGTGTTTAAAACCATGTTTCAGGGTAATCCACACTTCATCTAGCATATAAACTATAACAAGCGTTGGTGGGGAGTGGATGTTTTCAACTCATACGTCAATATTTCGTGTATGTTATAGACAAGATGTAATATTTTGCTTTGTATTATTTATTTCAAAGAAATTAACACCAAAATGTGAATAAATAATGTTATTGTTTTCAAATTATGTCTCCAGAATATGTGCGTTTTTTGTTATTGTTATTTTATACAATTGTTGAATTTTTGGTTGTTTCACTAACACAAAGAATGTTTGTGAATATTTTGTTTTTATTCTGGTATTATTTTCTATATTGTAATCTATCATTGTCTGTAATGTCATGTCCTCAAGTAATAACACTTCTATACCTAACATATAAAATGACAAGATAGATAATTGCAGCTTTTTGAATTCAAGAGACAGTTTTTTTTGTGTCCTGGTTGTGGAATATTTATATTTTATGAGTAAGCAATTTCATAGCTATGGAACACAAATGTTCAAGGTATTTTGATTGTTTATAGTTAACTATGCATGTGCTGTAAGTAAAGTATATCTTCTTTTAAAGGTTTATTTTTTATTTAACATAAATGATGGATGTCTCTTAATATTTTTCAATTACTTCTCATGTTTTGCAATAAAAATTTTACATTTTAAAATATTAGCATTGTTGCCCGACTTTACTCAGGTTAGACAAAAATATGTTTTTTTAAATATCCATATCTTTCAAAATATTAATTACAGATATGTTTAATTGTAACACATAACAATTAACGAGTTAGAAAACTGATGCCAACTAATAAAATAATTGGATACTTTTTATAATATTTTCTATTTAAAAATACATAACAGATTATTTCAAGAATTTGATATATATATATTTATAAAAAACTTACTTCAAATTATTATTAAAATTTATTTTAATAACATACATTTCTGGAGGTTCCCCGAGCAATATGTCCAGCAGACGACTGACCCTCCATCAAACAATCACTTTGCCATAACCTTCGCCTCATCCCAACGTACTCTCTCATTTGTTAATGAGTCGACAGCCCTCCACCCATACTCACTGTTTCGAATGCACTCCACCAGCTGTATTGTTTTTGTCGTTTATCATTTGTTTACTTTTTTATCACTTAGGAAACACTAGTGTATTAATTTAACTACCACGCAAACTATCGATTTAACCACCACATGAAGCCATCTTTGTGTTTATTTATTTATTAAAGATACAGGTGTTCCTGTCTGCGCATGATATATTGTATTTAATTTTCATCACATAATTTCTCGATTTAGCCACAAAGCGAGCTCACGAAACAAACACTCTCTCATGCTCTGCCAATCAATGTTCACCTTCTTTGATTTAGTTTTCTTCTTAATTGCCTTCATTTCATTCTCTGTCTTTCATTCTTAATTTTGTCACCACGATTAAGTCACCTGTATTCCTCCCACCATCTTAAATTGTATTAATGCTCTCACATTCCACCTATATTTAGTAGACTGCTAATTATCCGATCTTTCGAACCATCATACTAAGTTACATTGCTTTCGCAATTTTTAATAATGATATTTGGTCTTGACCTTTATCCATTGAAACCCATTTTGTTCTTCATTTGTGCTTACTAGAAAAATAAGTGTAGTGTATAAGAGCAACACAGTCACACAGAAATTTACGTTGGACCTCTCTTCGCCATATACTACACTGAAGTAGGTCTAATCTGGCCGTACTCGATATTCACCTTCCCATACCTCTAAGTGTCTGGGTCATAATTCTACCACATTCGGCAGGAGTCAATATTTCCATCAATACTTTGCAATCCTCAACAATCGTCACCGAAGCCATCTCAAATAGCATCGCATGCACAGAAATCTACACCGTACGAACAGTAATCCACTCTGAATGCTCTGTAATCGGCTCTGCTCTCTCCACAATCAGCTTCGCATGCTCCACAGTCTGCTCTGCATGTTCTGCAATCTGCTCTGCAATCTCAGCCATCCACACTGCATGCTCTGTAATCCTCCGACTCAGCAAACTTCTCCTCCTTAGCACTTCTCCTGTGCAATCCTCCTCCCGAGCAATCATCCTCAGCAATCATTCATTCAAAATTTCGCAATCCTCATTTACAATCCAGAGCAATATTCCTGAAACTGCACTAATATGCACCACACATACCACAATCAGCACAACATATACCACAATCAGCACTACAATCATCACAATCACTCCAACTGACACCTGCTTATGATGTCTCAATTTCTGCATGCTACTAGTCAGTTGCAATCATGTGAAAACTCGGTGACTGGCTGGTCGATGTCCACACAATGTCTTATTGGTGTAATATGTTTTGGTTCAATGTCAACATGATATCATAGGGCTTGCTTATGGGTATATTATAAGAAGATAGGGGTGAGGTCTGAGGCTTAGTTTGACAGGATCTTAAATTAAATATATATTGCTTCAGCTTATTAACGCTATTATAAAATATTATGGTGAGAATAATTGCGGGTCCAACAAAGTTACCTACAGCAGTACTGGCATCTACTTCTTCAAGCGTGACGCAGACAGTGACAGCGGCTTCTTCGGATGGCTCGCTTTCAGAAGCGATGCTATTGACTTCTCCAGGCATGATGCTAACAGCACCATCGCCTTCTTTTGATGAGTTACCTACAGTAGTGTAGCCATCGACAAATTCGGGAATGTCATCGACTTCTTTGGATGAGTCAACTAGAGTACTGCAGCCATAGACTTCTTCAAGAATGGCGTCGACAGCATTATCGACTTCTTCGGTTGAATCACTTACATCAGAGCTTAAATCTATGACTTCGTCAAGGCTTTATTGCTGTTACAGTGACAGGATACTTGACTATAGCCAAGGTGCAAGGAAGAATGTAAGATGAACTTATGTGAAGGTACTTTTATGTGTTTATCAGCGATGTGCAGAGTGCAAACGACTATTAAAATCAGGCGATAAGCTGAAAATACATAGCAAGAACTCTAAAGGTAGAGGTCCTGTGGCTAAGAAATGCCCTGTACTAGTTGCCGGCGAAACCATTTAGAATGGACTCTATCTTAAACAATCATCATTCAAGGGAACTTTAAAATATTGTGTAATTAGTAATAACTTTGTAGGTACAATAAACATATGTATATACCTTAACTATGTTAAGCAAAGTGTAATCAATCAATTAGCAGACGAAATCGTAGAACATCCCATAAAATAAAGTGATTGTTTGTACTGTACCTACGAAAAGCCACAACCTTTCGATGAAGCCATTAGTCGGCGAACATTTATGACTGCGAAAACTGCATTGTAAAAGTTAGTGCATAAATATTTCTTGTGTATACCTATCGCTGGGTTTCTGCAGTAAACAATATGGTAATAAAATTATAATGTCGTTAACTATACAGAAACTTAGAATATATTACCATTTATGATATATATCAAGCAGGTTGGAAGCAACAGTCATGAAAGTGTACAGTTGAAGGGGTATAATTTTGACATTGAGAGATATAAGGAGGGGAGGGTGAAGGTAGTATCGGGCCTGGCTAGACATGCTTTAATGCAGTATATACAAAGATATGTCCTAAATTAATCTATACATGAATGGTTATGGTGTTATACAGGACAGCTATTTTGCTAGTAAACACAAATGAGGAACTGAATGGATTTCGATGGTAAAAGGTCAAGATCAAATGTCATAATCAAATATTACGGAAGTGATGTAACTCAAGATGTTTGTTCGAGGGGACCGAGTAATCAGCAGGCTACTAAATCCAGGGGGAATAGGAGAGCATTGATACAATTTAAGATGGTGGGTGGAACACAGGTGACTTAATCGTGGTGATAAAATTAAGAAAGAAATTTTTTCCAATTATAAAATCAATTTTATAATTTTTTAATATATTTTGTTTAATATTCCAGATTCTCTTGTTTTCAAGGCCACAGTCATTTTGGGTCATTCAGCTAAGGTCAGGGTCACCTGGAATCAATATGATGGCTAAGATTACTACCAGAACCAAGATGGCTGACAGTCAGCTCCGGCTCCGATCCTGGATCCCATGTGTCGATTTTTCAATGTGTATGCCTTTAAAAACCAATTTGGCCACTACTACTCTGCCCTCTAAAATAATCACCCCTAATCTTTTCGGTGTATCGAAAAGTACCTATCGGGGGATAGTTCCTGCAAATTGTGGAGATGGGTGCTTTTTGAGAGGAAATCGGGAAAATTTAAGTGGAAAAGGGAAATTTTGAGAAAAAAAGGGAAAAAGGAAAATTCAAGATGGCGGTGGTCAGCTATGATGCTCTGGTCCCCATACTCTTTCACCTGACTCATCATTTTTTAAATACTTATCAGCATTTGGATTTCTTAATTTCATATCCGAATGTTCCCAGACATTGGGTGCATCCACGTGATGGGAGGGACGTAAGGCATACATGTTCGAATTCCCCAAAAAGCAAAGGAATTTTATATTGTAACCCTGTTGGTATACTATTTTGTAAGAGCCATAAAGGAAAAATAATGTGCTGTACGTGACAAACTTGCACTTGACTGAAAACACACACATGGCTTAGGAGGCTCATGTAGGGTTATTTGTTTGGAGGAACTGCAGATTCCCTGTTTTAGTCTTAATTTGCCCTGTGACTTTGAATTGCTGGAGAGGTATCATCGTTCCGAACTCCACCATCCCCAAAGGTTGTGTCTTGTGGACATGAAGTTGGGATCGCTCCTTGACTATGGTAGTGTGTTTGCAGACTAGCAGGGTGATTTCCTGTACATGCTGTCAGCTTGAGGTCGTGGGAGTACCCATATGCGTGTTCGGGGCGCGGCGATCCCAGAAGAGGGTGCATTAAAGCTTCACAGTAGCAACAGGACGAACAGACTAGTGAGACTGAATGCAACATGTGTCAATAGTTATGTTTTAGAATACTTCTTTGAATGTAATATTTTATTGTACTATTTTTTTCAGGAATTCATTTATAAATTTTGTAATAATTCTCTCAATTTTTAATAGCCTTTTAAGGCGAATGCCTTAAAATTATTAGTCAATTTACTATATTTATGACCATGGTGGTCAAATAACTTATCAATTTTGTATCAGTTTTGAATATGAAATAAAAAGGGAAACATTTAATTTTTGTTCTCATATGCCACACATATTTTACCATCTGTTATAACACTTTTGTACAACCAGCTGGCAGGTCATTTTTTCTCTACTTATTAAAGAGTACAGATAGGTGTTATACCATAGGGCATTATATGGAATGAACCAGAAGGACAATGTGACTGTTTCATGATTCAGATTATATCTGTTGCATGCAGACAGAAAGCTGCGTTACTCTGCTCCCATCAGTAGGGGCAAGTTGATTCGGTCATCAAATTTTGCTGTGTTTCGTGAAGGAGTGCACGTGATGATATGTTGGGTGTTATTTATAAGTGCAATCGCTCATCCCCACTCACAGTAAAGACATTGTGGGTGCAGTCCTTGACAAAGGAGTCGCTGCAGGGTACTCTAAATGTGCTAGTTTACCTTTACAAAGTGCTAAAACTCAAAGCTTATTTCTTCTTCAAAATTATTAAATAATGGTTATAATCTTCACTTACGGGGAGTTTTTCCTCAAGTTTGTTTAGTCGGGGCAGGTTTCTGGGTCAGGACACATGGTTACCATCCATACGCAATCGCAGTTGTACTTTCAGCTATCGGTTTCGGCATTTGGTCGGTTTTTTGTGTGAATGGTAGACTTCTGTAACTAAGGCCACTGACATTTTGCGGAAATATTTCAAGGCAGGATAAATTCAAATCATTGTAGGGTAGTCCAGATTTCTTGACTGTCTGAATCATGTTTTAGATCGTGCTAACTGTTTGCACAAAAATAACGAGGGCTCTGTGATAGAGTTATGCGATCGTGAGTGGCTCCGTCAAATGCAGGAGTGGCACCACCAACCAATGGTCGTATAACAACAGCTGGGGAGTATAGATACTATTAAAGTCTACTGTATGCTAATATTTTATCGCGAAATATCCCTGGCCCTAGCAGTAACATATGCAGATATCACCAGCTTCAATTCCAGTTGCTTGACAATGCTCTTGGTGCATGCACTTGAGATAGTGTAGGCCTCAACCCATGTGGAGTATAAATCTATCACCACAAGAATGATTCTTTTACCTGTGACAGTATGGGGGTTGGGTCCATTATGTTTAACGTGAGAGTATCAAAAAGGTCAGTTAGTACTCGTGGAGACTGTTGTTCTGTACTACCGGTACTTCGGCTTTTCAGGCAGTTGCAATTTACATACACATGTACATACTAGCACATGTTGCAGGATATAACTGGCCTGTGGAAATATCACTAGGCATAACATTGATTTTGCAGATCACAAGTATTCTCTGCTATGTCTGCATTGTGTGCGAATTGTAGCACTCTCTCCCTGGCAGCACATGGCACATATGTAGTCCAGTGAACACTGTTACAAATTGCGCGCGATTCTAGACGGTCATCCATCATTCACCAACGCATGTTAGATATCACTGCACACACACCTACAACATTTTGTGTTACTTAAAAGTCAAAAGAGCTGAATGAAACTGTTGTCAGATGCACTATTTCATCTTTCAGTAAAGATATGAAGTCATTAGGATATTTTTCAAGTGTTAAGCAATACTTTTTCTTGATTTCAAAATTATGACGAGGAAGGGGTGGAATGTCAAAATTTCGTTGGAATATGTTAATTTTGGTTTCAGCAATGGGGACACAGCATTTCCTGTAATCCAGTTACCCCTGCGAAGTGCAAGTGTGTTGAGTGTAAAGGTAAACATTTAATGAATGTTCGACTACACAATAGTACTCATAAATTATTTAAACAAAGCTAGTTTTGATTTAATAGCCATCATGTATGGGTACACAACATCCCTGTTAGAGAAAACGGGACTCGTCCATGACAAGCTGCCTTTTGCCACTCCCAAATATGACAGCTCAAGTGATTATATTTTTCGAAAAAGTTCTTTAATTATTTGAATGCTGATGTGCGTATACATTAAACAGGCCTCTGACTTGGAGTGACTACTCCAATCGATATTATAAATAAACTGTCAGAATTTTCTGTGCATATTTTATTTTTTGTGGCTGCTACATCTTTGTTTATATAATTCATGGAAATTGGGTTTTATGTATACTGTTACCCAGCATCAACAGTGTGCGTGTAAATGTTTTTCATTACTAACATGTTTGTCGATGTTATTGCACTGTTGACGCGAACCGAGGCAGTCACCGAGCGAGCTTACACCATGATGATAAGTCTGGTTTCGAGAACGCCAGAGCAGGACGTGCGTCCAGGCCGTTGCCTGGCATACAAGTTTCTGTCATGTAATCAGTTAGCTGCAAGAGTGTCATGCTGGGCACTAAATATCCCCTAATATTCTTAGTAAACTGACTACGTGAGTACGTTCAGATCTTTACAACAATTACAACTTCTCTCCTAACCTATTTTCAGAGCCTCAGATGTTCAAATGGAAACAGTAAAGTTCAAGCAATGTTGTTCAAATTGAAATAATTGTCCGCAACTGCCCTGCATCATGACCCGAGCCGTCGCTTGTATTTAAATACATGGAGGCACAAGTGAGCACAGGCTACATGCTGTTTGTTCAAGCCCAGTGATAAGAGCAACGAACACGTCATTGATCTCAGCAGCACTAACTTCAGCCCAGCAGAGCGTTGTTATGATGTCAACGAGCAGGAGCGTCTAGCCATAGTCTGGTCAGTGAAACTGTACCCGCAATTACTTGCTTTCAATTACTCACGGACAGTAGATGATTTGTCTAGTCTCATAATAACAAAGAAGTATGCAGTAAATTTATGCACTGGAAATTGTGGTGCTCTCGCTTGTTGACAGCAGACTGATTCCTTAAAATAATTTGGCACCCATAAAAATAAAAAATTAACATATTTTTTGGAAGGTGCAGATTCGGCTCTTAGAAAATATATCTCGTAGAATAATTTTTTAAATAGATTTGCAGGTAAAACACGTCTTTCTGTGCCTCCTCGCTGCATGATCGAGCAGATCAAATAGTTTAACATGGGGTGACGTAGTTAGACGTATAAAAATAACAGAAATATATGTAAACAATGTATCTCTTTATTACACAAATATTCTTAAACTTTGCAACTAAGACTTTATGTTCTTTAACAATTAAGACACTATGGGGGAATTTACTTTATAGCTGTCGTATGTTACATTCAGAATCTCAGTTATTATAAGTGATACAATTATCTTAAATTCACGGCCTAAAATCCTGTTCCGAAGCCTGCCTTGAACCCAACTCAAAAGATCCTTACCAATGTGAGTCTGGCGTTCGGCAGACTCCCCCTGGTTTAGTGGTCAGCTGCCCTGGCTCAGAATCTAAGACCCCTTGACACCATCATAAGCTCGTCGTCTTGGTGCTCATGTGAAGGTCACAACGAGGGCTCTCTACACCCTCCTATCTCCTACCCCCGCCATGGCTTGCCATCGTGAAGGACACAACGAGGGCACTCTACACCCTCCTATCTCCTACCGTTTGTCATGACTTGCCTTCGTGAAGGCCACAACGAGGGCACTCTACACCCTCCTATCTCCTACCCCGCCATGGCTTGCCATCGTGAAGGACACAACGAGGGCACTCTACACCCCTATCTCCTACCTCGCCATGGCTTGCCATCGTGAAGGATACAACGAGGGCATCTACACCCTCCTATCTCCTACCCCCCCATGGCTTGCCATCGTGAAGGACACAACGAGGGCACTCTACACCCTCCTATCTCCTACCGCTTGCCATGCCTTGCCATCGTGAAGGCCACAACGAGGGCACTCTTCACCCTCCTATCTCCTACCGCTTGCCATGGCTTGCCATCGTGAGGACACAACGAGGGCACCTACACACTCCATCTCCTACCGCTTGCCATGACTTGCCATCGTGAAGGCCACAACAAGGGCACTCTACACCCTCCTATCTCCTACCCCCCCTCGCCTATGGCTTGCCTTCGTGAAGGCCACAACGAGGGCACTCTACACCCTCCTATCTCCTACCGCTTGCCATGCCTTGCCATCGTGAAGGACACAACGAGGGCACTCTACACCCTCCATCTCCTACCGCTTGCCATGGCTTGCCATCGTGAAGGCCACAACGAGGGCACTCTACACCCTCCTATCTCCTACCCCCCCACCATGCTTGCCATCGTGAAGGCCACAACGAGGGCACTCTACACCTCCTATCTCCATATCCCCCCCCATGGCTTGCCATCGTGAAGGCCACAACGAGGGCATCTCTCACCCTCCTATTCTCCTACCCCTTGCCATGGCTTGCCATCGTGAAGGCCACAACGAGGGCACTCTACACCCTCCATCTCCTACCGCTTGCCATGACTTGCCATCGTGAAGGACAACGAGGGCAACTTACACCCTCCTATCTCCTACCCCCTCCATTGAGCTTGCCATCGTGAGAAAGGGCATCTACACCCTCTCTCACCGCCCATGGCTGCTCGTGAAGGCACAACGAGGCACTCTACACCCTCCAATCTCCTACCGCTTGCCATGACTTGCCATCGTGAAGGCCACAACGAGGGCACTCTACACCTCCTATCTCCTACCCCCCCCGCCTATGGCTTGCCTTCGTGAAGGCCACAACGAGGGCACTCTACACCCTCCTAACTCCTACCGCTTGCCATGCCTTGCCATCGTGAAGGACACAACGAGGGCACTCTACACCCTCCAATCTCCTACCGCTTGCCATGACTTGCCATCGTGAAGGCCACAACGAGGGCACTCTACACCTCCTATCTCCTACCCCCCCCCCCAACCTATGGCTTGCCATCGTGAAGTCCACAACGAGGGCACTCAACACCTTCCTATCTCCTACCGCTTGCCATGCCTTGCCATTCTGAGGGCCACAACAAGGGGTCTCTACACCCTCCTATCTCCTACCCCGCCATGCCTTCCACGTGAAGGCCACAACGAGGGCACTCTACATCCTCTTATCTCATACCGCCCACCATGACTTGACATCGTGAAGGCCACAACAACGGCACTCTACACCAACTTATCTCCTACCCCCGCCATGAATTGCCGTCGTGAAGGCGACAACGATGGCACTCTACAACCTCTTATCTCCTACACCCCACACTGACTTGCCGTCGTGATGGCCACAACGAGGGCACTCTACACCCTCCTATCTCCTACCGCCCACCATGACTTGCCATCGTTATGGCCACAAAGATTGCACTCTACATCCTCTTATCTCCTACCGCCCACACATGACTTGACATCGTGAAGGCCACAACGAGGGCACTCTACACCCTCCTATCTCCTACCGCATGCCATGCCTTGCCATTGTGAAAGCCACAACGACGGCACTCTACACCCTCTTATCTCCTACCGCTTGCCATGCCTTGCAATCGTGAAGGCCACAACGATGGCACTCTACAGCCCCCTATCTCCTATCCCCGCCATGGCATGCCATCGTGAAGGCCACAACGAGGGCACTCTACATCCTCTTATCTGCTACCGCTTGCCATGACTTGTCATTCTGAGGGCCACAACAAGGTTTCTATACACCCTCTTATCTCCTACCGCTTGCCATGACTTGACTTCTTGAAAGCCACAACGACGGCACTCTACACCCTCTTATCTCCTTCTCTCGCCATGCCTTGCCATCGTGAAGTCCACAAAGAGCGCACTCTACACCCTCCTTCCTCCTACCACCCGCCATGACTTGCCGTCGTGAAGGCGACAACAAGGAGTCTCTACACCATCCTATATCCTAATATTTCCAAGCCTTGCCATCGTGAAGGCCACAACGAGGGCACTCGACACCCTCCTATCTCCTACCGCTTGCCATGGCTTGCCATCGTGAAGGACACAACGAGGGCACTCTACACCCTCCTATCTCCTACCGCTTGCCATGCCTTGCCATCGTGAAGGCCACAACAAGGGCACTCTACACCCTCCTATCTCCTACCCCCCCCCGCCCTGGCGTGCCTTAGTGAAGGCCACAACGAGGGCATTCTACACCCTCCTATCTCCTACAGCTTGCCATGCCTTGCCATCGTGAAGGCCACAACGAGGGCACTCTACACCCTCCTATCTCCTACCGCTTGCCATGCCTTGCCATCGTGATGGCCACAACGAGGGCACTCCACTCCCTCCTATCTCCTACCGCTTCCCATGGCTTGCCATCGTGAAGGACACAACGAGGGCACTCTACACCCTCCTATCTCCTACCGCTTGCCATGACTTGCCATCGTGAAGGCCACAACGAGGGCACTCTACACCTTCCTATCTCATATCCCCCCCCCCCATGGCTTGCCATCGTGAAGGCCACAACGAGGGCACTCTACACACTCCTATCTCCTACCGCTTGCCATGCTTTGCCATCGTGAAGGCCACAACGAGGGCACTCTCACTCCCTCCTATCTCCTACCGCTTCCCATGGCTTGCCATCGTGAAGGACACAACGAGGGCACTCTACACCTCCTATCTCCTACCGCTTGCCATGACTTGCCATCGTGAAGGCCACAACGAGGGCACTCTACACCTTCCTATCTCATATCCCCCCCCCCCCCATGGCTTGCCATCGTGAAGGCCACAACGAGGGCACATCTTACACCCTCCTATCTCCTACCGCTTTGCCATGCCTTACCATTCTGAGAGGCCACAACAAGGGGTCTCTTCAGTCTCCTATCTCCTACCACCGCCATGCCCTGCCATCGTGAAGGCCACAATGAGGGAACTCTACATCCTCTTATCTCCTGCCGCCCACTATGACTTGACATCGTGAAGGCCACAACGACGGAACTCTACACCTTCTTATATCCTACCCCGCCATGAATTGCCGTCGTGTAGGCGACAACGATGGCACTCTACACTCTCTTATCTCCTACCCCCGCCATGAATTGCCATCGTGAAGGCGACAACAATAGCACTCTACATCCTCTTATCTCCTACCCCCCACCATGACTTGCCGTCGTGATGGCCACAACGTGGGCACTCTACACCTTCCTATCTCCACCGCTTGCCATGCCTTGCCATTCTGAGGTCCACAACAAGGGGTCTCTACACCCTCCTATCTCCTACCCCGCCATGCCCTTCCACGTGAAGGCCACAACGAGGGCACTCTACATCCTTCCGCCCACCATGACTTGACATCGTGAAGGCCACAACGACGGCACTCTACACCCTCTTATCTCCTACACCGCCATGAATTGCCGTCGTGAAGGCGACAACGATGGCACTCTACATCCTCTTATCTACTACCCCCCACCCTGACTTGCCGTCGTGATGGCCACAACGAGGGCACTCTACACCATTATATCTCCTACCGCCCACCATGACGTGCCATCGTTATGGCCACAACGATGGCACTCTACATCCTCTTATCTCCTACCGCCCACCATGCCTTGCCATCGTGAAGGCCACAACGAGCGCACTCTAGACCCTAAAATCTCCTACCCCCGCCATGACTTGCCGTCGTGAAGGCCACAACGAGGGCACTCTACAACCTCCTATCTCCTACTCACGCCATGGCTTGCCATCGTGAAGGACACAACGAGGGCTCTCTACAATCTCCTATCTCCTACCGCCCACCATGACTTGCCATCGTGAAGGCCACAACGAGGGCACTCTACACCCTCCTATCTCCTACCTCCACCATGGCTTGCCATCGTGAAGGACACAACGAGGGCTCTCTACACCCACCTTTTTACCTACCGCTTGCCATGCCTTGCCATCGTGAAATCCACAATGAGGGCACTCTACACCCTCCTATCACCTACCACTTGCCATGCCTAGCCATCGTGAAGGCCACAATGAGGGCACTCTACACCCTCCTATCTCCTACTCTCGCCATGGCTTGCCATCGTGAAGGACACAACGAGGGCTCTCTACACCCTCCTATCTCCTACCGCCCACCATGACTTGCCGTCGTGAAGGCCACAACGAGGGCACTCTACACCCTCCTATCTCCTACCCCCCCCTCCATGGCTTGCCATCGTGAAGGCCACAACGAGGGCACTCTACACCCTCTTATCTCCTACCGCTTGCCATGCCTTGACATTCTGATTGCCACAACAAGGGGTCTCTTCAATCTCCTATCTCCTACCACCGACATGCCCTGCCATCGTGAAGGCCACAATGAGGTCACTCTACATCCTCTTATCTCCTACCGCCCACCATTACTTGACTGTGTGATGGCCACAACGAGGGCACTCTACACCCTCCTATCTCCTACCCCCGCCATGACTTGACATCGTGAAGGCCCCAACGACGGCACTCTACACCCTCTTATCTCCTACCCTCGTCATGAATTGCCGTCGTGAAGGCGACAACGATAGCACTCTACATCCTCTTATCTCCTACCCCCCATCATGACTTGCCGTCGTGATGGCCACAACGAGGGCACTCTACACCCTCCTATCTCCTACAACGCCATGCCCTTCCACGTGAAGGCTACAACGAGGGCACTCTACATCCTCTTATCTCCTACCGGCCACCATGACTTGTCATCGTGAAGGCCACAACGACGGCACTCTACACCCTCTTATCTCCTACCCCCGCATGAATTGCCGTCGTGAAGGCGACAACGATGGCACTCTACATCCTCATATCTCCTACCCCCCACCATGACTTGCCGTCGTGATGGCCACAACGAGGGCACTCTACACCCTCCTATCTCTTACCGCCCACCATGACTTGCCATCGTGATGGCCACAACGATGGCACTCTACATCCTCCAATCTCCTACCACCGCCATGACTTGTCATCGTGAAGGCCCCAACGTCGACACTCTACACCCTCTTATCTCCTACCCCAGGAATTAATTGCCGTCGTGAAGGCGACAACGATGGCACTCTACACCCTCTTATCTCCTACCCCCGCCATGAATTGCCGTCGTGAAGGCGACAACGATGGCACTCTTCATCCTCTTATCTCCTACCGCCCACCATGCCTTGCCATCTTGAACGTCACAACGAGCGTACTCTACACACTCCAATCTCCTACCCCCGCCATGACTTGCCGTCGTGAAGGCCACAACGAGGGCACTCTACAACCTCCTATCTCCTACTCACGCCATGGCTTGCCATCGTGAAGGACACAACGAGGGCTCTCTACAATCTCCTATCTCCTACCGCCCACCATGACTTGCCGTCGTGAAGGCCACAACGAGGGCACTCTACACCCTTTTATCTCCTACCTCCGCCATAGCTTGCCATCGTGAAGGACACAACGAGGGCTCTCTACACCCACCTATCACCTACCGCTTGCCATGCCATGCCATTGTGAAGGCCACAATGAGGGCACTCTACACCCTCCTATCACCTACCACTTGCCATGACTTGCCGTCGTGAAGGCCACAACGAGGGCACTCTACATCCTCCTATCTCCTACCCCCCACCCACCCCCCTGGCTAGCCATCGTGAAGGCCACAACGAGGGCACTCTACACCCTCCTATCTCCTACCGATTGCCATGCCTTGCCATTCTGAGGGCCACAACAAGGGGTCTCTTCACCCTCCTATCTCCTACCACCGCCATGCCCTGCCATCGTGAAGGCCACAATGAGGGCACTCTACATCCTCTTATCTCCTACCGCCCACCATTACTTGACTGTGTGATGGACACAACAAGGGCACTCTACACCCTGCTATCTCCTACCCCCCCCCCCCCCGTCAAGGCTTGCCTTCGTGAAGGCCACAACGATAGCACTCTACACCCGCCTATCTCCTACAGCATGACATGACTTGCCATCGTGAAGGCCACAACGAGGGCACTCTACATCCTGCTATCTCCTACCGCTTGCCATGCCTTGCCATCGTGAAGGCCACAATGAGGGCACTCTACACCCTCCTATCTCCTACCCACGCCATGGTTTGTCATCGTGAAGGATACAACGAGGGCACTCTACACCCTCCTATCACCTACCCCCCATTACTTGCCATCGTGAAGGCCACAACGAGGGCACTCTACACCCTCCTATCTCCTACAGCTTGCCATGACTTGCCGTCGTGAAGGCGACAACGATGGCACTCTACATCCTCCAATCTCCTACCCCCGCCATGACTTGTAATCGTGAAGGCCCCAACAACGGCACTCTACACCCTCTTATCTCCTACCCACGCCATGAATTGCCGTCGTGAAGGCGACAACGATGGCACTCTACATCCTCTTATCTCCTACCGCCCACCATGCCTTGCCATCGTGAAGGCAACAACGAGCGCACTCTAGACCCTCCAATGTCATACCCCCGCCATGACTTGCCGTCGTGAAGGCCACAACAAGGGCACTCTACAACCTCCTATCTCCTACTCACGCCATGGCTTGCCATCGTGAAGGACACAACGAGGGCTCTCTACAATCTCCTATCTACTACCGCCCACCATGACTTGCCATCGTGAAGGCCACAACGAGGGCACTCTACACCCTCCTATCTCCTACCGACCACCATGACTTGCCGTCGTGAAGGCCACAACGAGGCACTCTACACCCTCCTATCTCCTACCCCCCCCCCAACCCCCATGGCTTGCCATCGTGAAGGCCACAACGAGGGCACTCTACACCCTCTTATCTCCTACCGTTTGCCATGCCTTGTCATTCTGAGGGCCACAACAAGGGGTCTCTTCACCCTCCTATCTCCTACCACCGCCATGCCCTGCCATCGTGAAGGCCACAATGAGGGCACTCTACATCCTCTTATCTCCTACCGCCCACCATGACTTGACTGTGTGATGGCCACAACGAGGGCACTCTACACCCTCCTATCTCCTACCCCCGCCATGAATTGCCGTCGTGAAGGCGACAACGATGGCACTCTACACCCTCTTATCTAATACCCCCGCCAAGAATTGCCGTCGTGATGGCGACAACGATAGCACTCTCTATCCTCTTATCTCCTACCCCCCACCATGACTTGCCGTCGTGATGGCCACAACGTGGGCACTCAACACCCTCCTATCTCCCACCGCTTGCCATGCCTTGCCATTCTGAGGTATACAACAAGTGGTCTCTACACCCTCCTATCTCCTACCCCGCCATGCACTTACACGTGAAGGCCACAACGAGGGCACTCTACATCCTTCCGCCCACCATGACTTGACATCGTGAAGGCCACAACGACGGCACTCTACACAATCTTATCTCCTACCCCGCCATGAATTGCCGTCGTGAAGGCGATAACGATGGCACTCTACATTATCTTATCTCCTACCCCCCACCCTGACTTGCCGTCGTGATGGCCACAAAGAGGGCACTCTACACCCTCCTATCTCCTCCCGCATGCCATGCCTTGCCATCGTGAAGGCCACAACGATGGCACTCTACAGCCCCCTATCTCCTATCCCCGCCATGGCATGCCATCGTGAAGGCCACAACGAGGGCACTCTACACATTCTTATCTCCTACCGCTTGCCATGCCTTGCAATCGTGAAGGCCACAACGATGGCACTCTACAGCCCCCTATCTCCTATCCCCGCCATGGCATGCCATCGTGAAGGCCACAACGAGGGCACTCTACATCCTCTTATCTCATACCGCCCACCATGACTTGACATCGTGAAGGCCACAACAACGGCACTCTACACCAACTTATCTCCTACCCCCGCCATGAATTGCCGTCGTGAAGGCGACAACGATGGCACTCATCATCCTCTTATCTCCTACCCCCCACCATGACTTGCCGTCGTGATGGCCACAACGAGGGCACTCTACACCCTCCTATCTCCTACCGCCCAACATGACTTGCCATCGTTATGGCCACAAAGATGGCACTCTACATCCTCTTATCTCCTAACCCCACCCTGACTTGCCGTCGTGATGGCCACAACGAGGGGACTCAACACCCTCCTATCTCCCACCGCTTGCCATGCCTTGCCATTCTGAGGTACACAACAAGGGTCTCTACACCCTCCTATCTCCTACCGCATGCCATGCCTTGCCATCATGAAGTCCACAACGACGGCACTCTACACCCTCTTATCTCCTACCGCTTGCCATGCCTTGCAATCGTGAAGGCCACAACGATGGCACTCTACAGCCCCCTATCTCCTATCCCCGCCATGGCATGCCATCGTGAAGGACACAACGAGGGCACTCTACACCTTCCTATCTCCTACCGCTTGCCATGCCTTGCCATCGTGAAGGCGACAACGATGGCACTCTACATCCTCTTATCACCTACCGCCCACCATGCCTTGCCATCGTGAAGGCCACAACGAGCGCACTCTACAACATCCTATCTCCAACCGCTTGCCATGCCTTGCCACCGTGAAGGCCACAACGACGGCACTCTACAACCTCCTATCTCCTACCGCCCACCATGACTAGACATCGTGAAGGCCACAACGACGTCACTCTACACCCTCCTATCTCCTACCCCCGCCCTGACTTGACATCGTGAAGGCCACAACGAGGGCACTCTACACCCTCTTATCTCCTACCGTCCGTCATGACTTGCCATCGTGAAGTCGACAACGAGGGCACTCTACAACCTCTTATCTCCTACCCCCGCCATGACTTGCCGTCGTGAGGGCCACAACGAGGGCACTCTACATCCTCTTATCTGCTACCGCTTGCCATGACTTGTCATTCTGAGGGCCACAACAATGTTTCTCTACACCCTCTTATCTCCTACCGCTTACCATGACTTGACTTCGTGAAAGCCACAACGACGGCACTCTACACCCTCTTATCTCCTTCCCTCGCCATGCCTTGCCATCGTGAAGTCCACAAAGAGCGCACTCTAGAAACTCCTTCCTCCTACCACCCGCCATGACTTGCCGTCGTGAAGGCGACAACAAGGAGTCTCTACACCATCCTATATCCTAATATTTCCAAGCCTTGCCATCGTGAAGGCCACAACGAGGGCACTCGACACCCTCCTATCTCCTACCGCTTGCCATGGCTTGCCATCGTGAAGGACACAACGAGGGCACTCTACACCCTCCTATCTCCTACCGCTTGCCTTGACTTGCCATCGTGAAGGCCACAACAAGGGCACTCTACACCCTCCTATCTCCTACCCCCCCCCCCCTGGTGTGCCTTCGTGAAGGCCACAACGAGGGCATTCTACACCCTCCTATCTCCTACAGCTTGCCATGCCTTGCCATCGTGAAGGCCACAACGAGGGCACTCTACACCCTCCTATCTCCTACCGCTTGCCATGCCTTGCCATCGTGAAGGCCACAACAAGTGCACTCCACACCCTCCTATCTCCTACCGCTTCCCATGGCTTGCCATCGTGAAGGCCACAACGAGGGCACTCTACATCCTCCTATCTCCTACCGCTTGCCATGCCTTGCCGTCGTGAAGGCCACAACAAGGGCACTCCACACCCTCCTATCTCCTACCGCTTCCCATGGCTTGCCATCGTGAATTCCACAACGAGGGCACTCTACACCCTCCTATCTCCTACCGCTTCCCATGGCTTGCCATCGTGAAGGCCACAACGAGGGCACTCTACACCCTCCTATCTCCTACCGCTTGCCATGGCTTGCCATCGTGAAGGCCACAACGAGGGCACTCTACACCCTCCTATCTCCTACCGCCCGCCATGCCTTGCCGTCGTGAAGGCCACAACGAGGGCACTCTACACCCTCCTATCTCCTACCGCTTGCCATGACTTGCCATCGTGAAGGCCACAACGAGGGCACTCTACACCCTCCTATCTCCTACCCCCGCCCTGACTTGACATCGTGAAGGCCACAACGAGGGCACTCTACACCCTCTTATCTCCTACCGTCCGTCATGACTTGCCATCGTGAAGTCGACAACGAGGGCACTCTACAACCTCTTATCTCCTACCCCCGCCATGACTTGCCGTCGTGAGGGCCACAACGAGGGCACTCTACATCCTCTTATCTGCTACCGCTTGCCATGACTTGTCATTCTGAGGGCCACAACAATGTTTCTCTACACCCTCTTATCTCCTACCGCTTACCATGACTTGACTTCGTGAAAGCCACAACGACGGCACTCTACACCCTCTTATCTCCTTCCCTCGCCATGGCTTGCCATCGTGAAGGCCACAACGAGGGCACTCTACACCCTCCTATCTCCTACCGCCCGCCATGGCTTGCCGTCGTGAAGGCCACAACGAGGGCAGTCTACACCCTCCTATCTCCTACCGCTCACCATTACTTGCCGTCGTGAGGGTTGACTGCATACTTTGGGTCTCCAGTCCGCTGGTCGCTCGTTCGATTCACGACATGTGTGGAACTACGTTCATAAATTAATGTGGTAAAAATTAATTTATTTTATTTTTGCTCCTTATACACCTGTCAGATTGGTAAATTTACACGTATGCATTCTAGAGGTTCACATAATCCAACACGAAAAGGAATTATAAAAAATCAAGGCAGAATAAAACGACTTCATCATTGCAGGGCACTTTTCAAATGTCCTGGTTGTTTTGAAGATGAAGGATAATGTACCTGTTGTGACAATTCTGTGTCGAGCAGAAGCACCTAAAATACCAATTTATAAACAGGTTGTGGCGGATTTTTAAGAGCAAGGAATTCTTCAATCTTCAACTACTGTATAAGCTATCAATCTTAATTAATACCAGAATTGGTGTTACGGTAATATCGTCTCATTTATGACTTTCACAAAATAAAATCAAAATTATACGTTGATGCTTACACCATTCCAACGCTTAAGTCAGTTTTCCAAAATTAATTAAAGCAAAATGTTTTACAAACCATGATTTAAAGTCAGCCTTTTTTTTCCTATACGAATTGCATCCACAATAATGAGACCCCCTCGCTTTTTGTACACCATGGCGGCTTTTTCAATGAACACACTTTCCTATGAGTGTAAATTCCGGACTTTAATTTGATGTCACGTGTTTAGAACCATGTGTTATGAAAATATCTCTATGATTTTGTGTTTAGGTATATTGATTATGTTTGCATTTATTATTCCACTTTCCAGGAATATTTAGTCGACATATGTTTAGTGGTGAGGGTCTTAAGAGAAGCAGGTATCAAACCCCGGAAAAATTATTTAGGCTAAAGAGCACATCAAGTATTTAGGGTTTATTATTTCCGAAGGCAATTTGCATTCTAACCCAGAAAAACTTAAAGCTGTGATAAATTTTCTGCGGCCTAAAAATTCTCGTGGTGTGAAAGGATTGTTTTAGGATAGTTGCAATTTATAATAATTTTATTACAATATTTTAACATTAGCTGGAATCATTAAATTTGCTGAAACTTTAAAAATGTAGATTTTGTGAGGAGGTATGGAACAGCAACAATCTCCTCAAAATTGTAAAGATTATGTTACAAATACAGCTGTGCCAGATATTAAGAAGTTTTTTTTCTTACATTTTGATACAAATTCATTTACTTTAGGCGGCATATTAAGTCAGCAAGAAAATTTGACATTTGTGCCGGTATCAAGCTACTCACCAACACAGAAAGGAATTGTATGACCTATGTAAAGGGATGTATTGGACGTATATGGGCATTTTGCTGGTATTTAGATAATTGCACCATTTCATTATTTTACCTAATACCAATCCTAGAACTGGTTACTGAAGTCAAAAACCTGCAGGACGTTTGGCTTGTTAATTAATAGATTTATTGCGCTTTAAGTGTCAAGTGCAAGCAATAAAAAGCACAGAAAAGGCTGTTTCTGATGGGATGCTCCATATGTTCTATAAGGGCGAGTTTAATAATGAGTTCACAAAAAACCGATTTAAAAGTTGTGAGCCAAAACAATATCAACCCAGAGTGCACAGAAATATAGCCGAAATTAATATGCTTCAGATTTTCCTTGGCGCTTTTGTTAATGTTAAAACTCGTCATATATCTGACCTCTAGTGACAGCCAACATGATCTGATGTACAAAATGCAATATCCACTTATGTTGACAAAATGTTTTTTTGGGAGAAAAGGACAAAAAAAGGAACTGTTGTGTTTTTGTCCCACAAAATTTAAGACCTATGGTATTTAAGTACAATCGCGAATCATTTGGTGTTGGGCACATGGGTCGTGGTAAAATTATTGCCCATGTACTGGAAATTTGTATGTGGCCAGGGGCAAGGGGAGACTTGGAATAGTGGTTAAAGTATTGCAGTGCTTGCCAATATACGAAACCAACAACACTAAATCTCGAAGGAAAGTATGCTGGCTCTATAGTTTCATATACTTGGGAACGTATGAATTTGGACCTATTGTGTCCGTTACCTAGAAGTACCTCAGGATACTTGTATGCATTACAGACAATAGAGAGTTATTGTCAATTTAGTTTTTTCTTCAATTTTCATTGAATTAAGGCATCTGAAATTTGTATATTAGTGATGCAACTTACTTATAATGTTTCGGTTCATCTGTGTTGTAACAGACAATGCAACATATTTATTGTCGAATATATTTCGAGATATGATTGTTCTTTGGGAATTAAAAACTAAGCAAATGGTTGCACTTGTGACTTGGAACGTAAACATTGCATTAACAGGATGTCGTGGTCTCCGGAGCGGGAGAAGGAAGTAGTACTTAAGGTATGCAGGTTCCTTGTTTCGTAAAAATATTCATGATATGTGCTCCAGCTCAGAGATAGCAAGAGAACAGTGCAGACTGTAGGCTCACGTGGCCCCTCCTAAGATCCCCCATGATGACAATGATGATACTGAAGGTGCTGGGACGATGCCTGCCTCTGAGTATATTGACTCTCTTATATGTGAATAATATATATTGAGCTTATTCCGTGGGCCTTCTCACATGCCCCGATACCCAGTAATTGTTTATTATGTAGATAGCTGCGGCACTACTATGAATAGATAACCTATTAGGTGAATTAAGTGGTCGTGAAGTGATCAGTCAATAAACGAAACCACGATCTTAACGACCGCGAATTTTTAATCATTACATATCGCTCTCTTGCGAGGCACGTACATAGGTGGGACTCAGTTCGCCCAGCACCAGTCCACACCAAGAAAAAGAGGCATGTGGCCTACATATAAACTTACAGGTGAATCAAACCCCTGGCGCGATGAACTAAGGGGGTTGGAGGTGGCTCTGATCCCGTGGGAAAACTAAATCTTAATGTTAAGTTCCATTGACAAGAAAATAATCACTATCAAAAATAATTTGGTCGGTGCAACATGTTGTAACCGTGAATCGTACAAGATGCGGCGAACCCTGGCATTCTATGGACAGGACTGAAGCAATATGGCGCTATTCGCCAAAGTCAAGCCAACGGTTCGCACCAAGGGTTCTAGAAAACACTAATACTAATTTATAAGATGAAAACAAAACACACAAAATACTTTCCCTTTTTTGGAATTATTACTGGAACACTCAACTTTCAATGGCATTAGTAATAAACATAAGCAAACAAATTGTTTGGCACATCAATTATAATGCAATATAATTTTATGTAGGAACGGGGTTCTCCCAGCCTGTTGATGCTATGTTTTTGATAATATGGCACTTGGCACTAATATTTCATGAAAATTACATTAAATTACCCATGTAGTTTGAAAGATTTGAGTGAGGCAACAGCAGGACTCGTAGTGAAGCGAGTCCATTATTCCCCAGCAGGGGTGTAAGGTAACCTTGCTCGATTGCACATAAAACAATATTTATTCACATGTCTCTGTGAACTAATGTGATTGTGCTGTGGACAACGGTGGCAGATATATATGACGTGCTTGAGGGGAGGGGGAGGCAGACGATCTCCTACTGTTTAGTCAGCAAGGTCGTCGCTTTCCTTGATTGATTGCCAGTTGTCAGTCATCAATTTTAATAAGTATTTCTAACTTATAATTAATTACTTACCTCATTCTTGGATATGATGTATTTATAGGTGTTTGTGTGAACAAAAATTGCAACATTTCAGTAGAAACTATTATATATGAATTTAAAAAAATACAACAGACAGTAAAACAGGTAGTGATAAGATAAAAATGGCGCTGCTATGGTCACATTATGTTGAATCTATCCTCTTCTCATGAAAGGGTATGTTTGCACCCATGTCTGCCGATGATTGTAGAGATATCGTGTCTGAATCATGCTATGCTGGGATCACAATAGCACGACAGAACAGACGAGCAGAGCGCGACTTCCAACAAAAGTTTGTATTAATGTAAACACTAGTTTAACCAACTAGCGACCAACATTGCCACTTGTACGACCGCAATTTATGTTTAGATGATTTTCTTAATTCTTTGTATATTCAGATATTAACTTTCCATGTCTACTTATACTCAACACTTGAAAATATAGACATAAAGCACGTAAGCATAAACTAGAGTTCTGTCAGCGCCAGCAACGAGTGTGTGTGTGTGTTTGGCAGAGAGTGCAGTCGTCCCACGGGCTGCTGACGACAGTGGCCTACCAACTAGGGCCCGCAGCGGCGCCAGTGTATGCTCTAGAGGGAGCTGTGGCGATGGCAGGACAGGTGCTGGGCTGGCTGCGAGACAACATGGCTGTCATCCACGACCTGTCCCACGTGGAGTCTCTGGCGGGAGCCGTGCCAGGCACTGCCGACCTCTACTTCGTGCCGGCCTTTTCTGGCATGTACGCGCCCTACTGGCAGCAGGATGCTAGGGGGTGAGAGCTCCACAGAGGATTATCTCTTCTCCTCTTCACCAACTATGACCCAGCCCATTTAGTTCTCTTCATAGGCATGGCATTGGTTCGTCCGGGTACACAATGCATCACTAAAGACCTGGACATTTAATGGATTCTATCGGTAGCAAGTTGGACTGCACAATATTTCGTGTACTCGAGTCTTGGCTAGTTGCTCATTGGTTGTTGGTCCAATTTAACTCAGAGCAAGTAGCACATGTTTCTGGCCGTTGTTGGTCGAAAGCGGCCCAGGGGTTGCCTAACAAACTGTGATCCAATAGAGACATAAACTCAAATGTACATGATGTTGAAGTTGAACTTGTCCTGATATGAATTCGCGAAATTTCTCTGACTGTATCAACCCATTGGGAAAATATTATAACACACTAGTTATCTCCTTTGTGGATTACAACCATCGAACACCTGGTACTGTAAGGGAAACAATATATAAATGTTTTTACTGTTTCATTGTACTAGAGGAAGATGGGCTCTAATGTCCTTGAAGGTAAGATCGCAGACACATTTATTCAAGTTGTGTGCACAGTGAATGTGGGTGTAACATGTTTTCTGCTGGCTCTTTAGAATGTGATCTCACATTGCCAGAAGGTTGTCCAGACTGGTTGTCCCTGTCTCCACAATCGAGGAAGTATTTCCTGTCTAGTGTAACTCTAATCTATACTGTACACAGTAAAATTCAGTAACCTGATTTTTGAGCATATTCCTTAGGAGCCATCATCATACTTGTAGACGTCTCTACCCTCTCGTGTGTGAATATTTAGTTTTGAAATAGACTATCCATGGATAACTGAGCATCTATGAAAGCCTTTATTAGGATCTACTTATAATTTTGTATCCTACTGCTCTATGCATAGTTAACATCTTCATGGACCTTCTCATGTTATTCGTCTACTATACAGTTGGAAATAAAACTTTTAGGAAAGTAAATGCATCAATAACATGCAAACTAGTGCTCATATATACATGTATGTATATAAAACACTAAATTTCATCAACCACATATACTCAGTACATCAAGACTTCGAACTATTAAAAATAGTTCGTTGTAACTTAACTGACAAGTAGCATAGCACCTCCATTGGCTGCGAGGAGCATGTACAGCACATGTCGAAATATTAAACTATTGCAAAATTTGAACTCTTCAACAAATTCGCGACTAAACGGGTTAATGTCTAAAAGAGTCAGGAGAAGGGACTGATTAGATCATATTATGTACAAGGAAAACATCTCTGCTTTCATTTGGAATGGATTCGAAAATACCATATGAGGCCAAAATCGGATTTTTCGGATCGGTAATAGAACCCTTGTCTTCTCAAATGCTAGTCCAATATTTTACTACTGTGCCATATCTGTCGTATTAGATTCATTGCCAATTAAACTATTTTTCATCTACCGAACCAGGGTAATTGTAAATGAGGTGAGGCGATCTCAAAAACGCTAGGTAAAGCTGGCTCTCCTACTCGAGAAATACTCTTGTCAATCTGGGCCAACATGGAGAGTGGAATATGAGGTAAAGTAGAGCAGTTATGGAATGACGACCGAGAAGTAAATGGGGATATATCAAAACACTGTACACCATATAAATTCCCTTCAAGCTACATGAGGAACCAGTCTCCAAATATAATTTCTTCCAAGACTAAAAAACCACAGGCTGGAATAATTGCTGAGCCTGTAAAATGTCCTACTTCTTGTACACTTTTCCAGAGACAGTATTTTGCTGAACGCAACCAAGTCAATTCTGGTTATTCTAGCAATACTTACAAAAAATAACTATTTTTTTCATTACTCTTAAATTATAATTTTCAAGTATGTATTGAAATTTTAAATGAATGGGGGCATAATGGAAAGCCAGAAGTGAGAGTTGTGGGCTCGGTGTGGCAGAGTGATCTGCGGCATCACGGAGGATACCTCACAGCTGCACTTACTGCGGGCAGCACTGGAAGCAGTGTGTTTCCAGGCAAGGGATGTGTTGGACGCCATGAACCAAGACTGCGCAGTTCCACTCACTTGCTTGCAGGTCGATGGAGGCATGACGGCCAACAACCTCATGATGCAGTTGCAGGCCGACCTCATTGGTATACCTGTTGGTAGGTGGTATATACTGCTACTATTACTGTTGCTACCTACATTTGTATACCTTGCTTGTATGTGGCATATCCTGGTCCTATTACTGCTGCTACCTGCATTTGTATACCTTGTTTGTAGGTGCCATATCCTGGTCCTATTACTGCTGCTACCTACATTTGTATACCTTGTTTGTATGTGGCATATCCTGGTCCTATTACTGCTGCTACCTACATTTGTATACCTTGCTTGAATGTGGTATATCCTGGTCCTATTACTGCTGCTACCTACATTTGTATACCTTGTTTGTATGTGGCATATCCTGGTCCTATTACTGCTGCTACCTACATTTGTATAACTTGCTTGTATGTGGCATATCCTGGTCCTATTACTGCTGCTACCTACATTTGTATACCTTGTTTGTAGGTGCCATATCCTGGTCCTATTACTGCTGCTACCTGCATTTGTATACCCTGTTTGTAGGTGCCATATCCTGGTCCTATTACTGCTGCTACCTACATTTGTATACCTTGTTTGTATGTGGCATATCCTGGTCCTATTACTGCTGCTACCTACATTTGTATGCCCTGTTTGTAGGTGGCATATCCTGGTCCTATTACTGCTGCTACCTACATTTGTATACCCTGTTTGTAGGTGGCATATCCTGGTCCTAATACTGCTGCTACCTGCATTTGTATACCTTGCTTGTATGTGGCATATCCTGGTCCTATTACTTCTGCTACCTACATTTGTATACCTTGTTTGTATGTGGCATATCCTGGTCCTATTACTGCTGCTACCTACATTTGTATACCTTGCTTGAATGTGGCATATCCTTGTCCTATTACTGCTTCTACCTACATTTGTATACCCGTAGGTGCCATATCCTGGTCCTATTACTGCTGCTACCAAATTTGTATACCTTGCTTGTATGTGGCATATCCTGGTCCTATTACTGCTGCTACCTACTTGTATTCCTTGCTTGTATTTGGCATATCCTGGTCCTATTACTGCTGCTACCTACATTTGTATACTTTGTTTGTTCAAGTAAGTGCGGTCTCTGCTCTACAGAAGATGCATTCTGAAAATAATCACATCACTAGTATTCTCAGGTACTAGTGGGTTTATTTGTGCAGATCATGGAACACATGTTTCATGTCCTCATATTTCTGAATGAGGTTGACTTGGAGAGATGCCACACGATTTGCTGAATACAAATATACTCAGTATTTAATGCCTTAATCTGCGGAAATTTCCTGGTTAACGCGTGCTACCATCATGTACCACACTTTCATGAATCGTGTGTTGATGTAGTTACATTGTTGACAACATCGTCATTGTTTCGTATGACACTATTCATGTTTCTGTGAAACATGGAAATTTCATTTCACATGCTTCTGAATGTTTGAATGAGTATTTTTATATTTATATTTCCAAATACTTGCAAAGACATGTACTTTAACTTTCACACAAAAATTCATGATAAATTACTTTATATAATCTAGCAAACTCTTCTCCAAATAATTCCTTGGAATTGTATTAAGTATGCACATCGGATTATATAAAATAAGTTCAACTACTGTTTGGGTGCAGGTGTCTTTGAGGAGAATTGTATGGATTTCAGTAGAAAGGGCGCTGTAACCTTCCAGCATGTGTCACACCAAAATCCACCTTACACATTCATCAAGAATTCATTTCAGTTAAGTTTTAGTCTTCTTTGTGTGGCTCGGTGTATTACCCTCGACAATGTTGCACCTAAAATGTTTATGTTTCATTATTATCAAAACAACTACGTCAAATTTTTATATAAATTCAGCATTTAAATTAAATTATAGGTGAAGCAGGGCTGTAGATTATTTTGCCAATAAAATGGGCACAGAAGCCTTACTGTCTGTTATCAAATACTTAATATTTTTTCTCTTTCCGACACAAATTTTTTGGCGCAGTTCTTCAAACATGTTTGCTGCAGAATCTGAAGTGTAATTTTTATTATGTTCTTTGTGGAATTGTTGTTTGTGGAATAACTTTTAATAGTGTCATCCCTTCAACCTAGAAAGTGAACTGCAATGCCCAACATACTTTTCACTGTCATAAATTTCAGACAAAATATTACAGGTACATTCAAAATTACTGGTAAAAGTAGGAACATTTGCCACGTAATAATCCTTCATGGCAATGTTCACACTAAAATTCTCTTAAGAAGTTTCTAAAAGGACCGAAAATGTTAGACTTGTCTACCAGAAAATAATTTTAAGAGAGTTAAACGACTATTTTTAAAACAGAGTGAAAAATTGTGTGTACTTACTAGGCAGGAATACTTTTTAAAAGAAAACTTCCTAAAAAGATGCTCCTTCACAGTGCATTTATTCGGAGTTTTGAAAAAGAGCGCCAAGGGGTTCTGAGGAGCATAAATGATGAATCTATGAAAACAAGGCACATAAATACAAATAAAATGTGTGCGTGTGTGTTATATATATATAATTTTTTTTCCAGTGAGGTCTTCGATGAAGGAGAAAACTGCCCTGGGAGCGGCGATGGCAGCTGGAAGAGCTGTTGGTATCCAGGACGTGTGCAGAAGAGTCAGCTCATGTTCCACGCAATGCGACACTTTCACCCCCAATATTACAAAAGAAGGTGAGAGTCACTGCTGCTAGTCATTAGCTAGAACTGTGAAGTTTGTGTCCTGTAATGTATTACTTCGATCGTAGCAGTTTCAAACTCAAATTGCTTGCTAGTATACAAGCATCATTTTGATTTCATTCGCAATGCAATTGGCAGACGCCTAGACCCTTTTAGAGTTTATGTCTGCCTCTAAGATATTAAGTGATAAATTGTTCCTCTCCTCCATCACAAAAGTTTAATTATTTTTTTATATGCACTGTTAAATTTAAGAAAAAGTTTATTTATGGGCTTGTCTTATAAATATATTATTGGAGGTGGCTATTTCTCTGGAAATTGCAAAGGGTTTAGGGGAGAATGTATTAATACAGTGGTTTGATGGGACGACTAAGGCAAAAATTACCTCAATTTCTTTAGGTTATATCGATGCCAACAAAGATGAGCCATTAGTTATGAAAGTATTAACATAGTGTTCAATCGCATATCAATATACCTGGGAACGGACTCAGAAAGACAACTTCGATTGAAATAATAATTATGTTACTACACTATTCCCTTACCAACTTGTATTTTTTGTGTTAATTGTTTGTCTAATTGATGAAAAAGGGTGACTTGTGTAAAATTGCCATACCTGTAAGTGCCTCAGACGAAGGTTTTGTTTATCATGAGTAAAAATACTGTACTCTTGCATCAGTGTTTTTATTTAATGTCCGGTTGCTTTACGATCACAATTATTATCTCCTGGGTAAAAGTCTTGATGGTGTAATTTACTACATATGCAACCTCATGACATAGTGGTGTGTTACTCGGCTTGTGAGATGGCCCATCAAACACTCTCGCTCTGCTTTACTAGCATTCTGAGAGGGTTGGCACTCCAGGAGCAGCCACATGAACCGACTGCCTACTACCTCCTTTACCCAAACTCGCCATTAGCTAGCGCCCATATGTTATTAGGTTTAAAGTTAATCAAATCATGTTCCCCCGCTCCTGAGACCACGGCATCCCATCGCACTGGTAAGTAAGACAATGAACTCTTATTAAATTCACAATACAGAAAAAAACTGTATAGAAACCAGTAAACAATTTGTAAAGTATAAATTGGATTACATCGTGGTTTGGAAAGTTCGTAATTCCATTTCAAGTTCCTATAATGTAAATATTAACTTGTTACAATTCAATTATGCATGGGTTGTGGTGGCTTCAGGAGTGGGTAGAAGGTAATTTTAGTTGCATAATGCCGCATTTCAGTTATGCGAGATGTTGTTAAATATGGGCGCCAGCTACTGCAGAGCATGAGGAAAGACATGTAGTGGGTTGTCTGCATAAGTGGATGTTCCTGATGTCGCCTGTAGCGTTACTGATCATAGGTTTCTTGCGCGATCCATTTATGATTCTCTACTGACACTGTTGGCCCTCTCAGAACATGAGAAAAGCAGAGTGAGCGGTTTGTCTGTTCATATCACTTATCAAATAGCACTGTAAGCCATCATTGCATTACATGATGCGGTATTTGATGCTATAAGAGGTTCCAATGAAAACACACCCAATATGGTCGTTAAGCAACGAGGTATGAAATTTGAAACACAGCTATTAAGTTTTCGTACTTCTGATCATTTGCATAGCCTCGTTTGAGGCAGTTTTAAAAATGGGATAATGTCATCAGCCTAAAACTAAAAAACACCTCGTGGCCTTTACACAAAATTACAAGTGGGTTAAGTCCTTGGCGCGGGAGTCGTTGGGGATGGGGATAACACCATTCCTGGACAAAGGAAATGAATAATGGGCTATTAAGTTCCAAGTACAAAGAGAGGAAACTTTTGCAGCCACATGATTATAAGCAAAATGTCGCAAGTCTGGGAACTATGTAGATAGCTCTCCACCATTCATCTCGATCGAAGCTAGACCAATAATCGTGGCCCAAGCTCGCATGTAGTACACCCGGGTTCACATCAAGAGTACAGTAATAAGAAAAAAAATGTGAAAAAGGCAAAAGAAATGTATGAACATATATGACCCCTGATATCAAAATACATAAAACACTTTGACATGAATAACATAAGCAAACAGCACTCACACAAAATGGTAACAAAATTTCATACCATATTTATTGTGTAAAATTCAGATTTCTCTCCAAGTCCGTTTCTTGGTTACTGGTTATGGCAGATCTGCCCTGTTAGCAGTGTAAAAATATTTACAAAAATATTTTTCCTCTGAGACTTCAGATTTTACAGGCAGTAAACACAGGCTTATCATGGAAGAACTCGTTTTTTTTTTCCGAGTTGGGGTACTGGTTAGCTATGTTCGCTGGTTATTAAAACTAAACTAACAATACTTACATTAGTGATGCGCACTATTGTGCACTGGCATAACATATGAGATTTTATTCTAAACACTCGAAACACTTGCACTTAGCACATTACGGATCCACACGTGTGGGAACGTTAGATAAGGTGGACACAGGGAGGTTAGTAGGAAATGGTAGCCATAGTGTCACCTTAACTGTATTTATTTCCCCGGTTGTGTTATTACTGCGTACATTTATGTATGCAGCCAACAGGTGACAACAGGCAGGCCCTGAAAAGTAACCCCTTGATGGTATGAAGGCAGGTCCGCCACTTGACTCTGGTGGTGCCATATGTGTGTGCTGTGCCCCAAACATGTCCTGCCGACTGTGCAGTGGAAGAGGCAGATGGACACCCGCTTGTTAGAGGTGCGAGTACCCAGTTGAGGCGGATACACAGCAGCACGGCGACAGCGGGATAAAGTGTGTTATTATGGGTCTACTTGGACACGAAACCACGAGAGTGACCCAGAGACTCTTCTGCCAGGTTACCCACAATCAACTCATGTTTACTGGAGCGGGCAAACTATAACGTGATCGTTGGGTCCCGCACATGCTTTCTCGTCTTCTGTCGTTCTGGTCAGATGGTGGCCATCTTGGATTTGGCTTTCGTCAGCCATCTTGTATATTACCTTCGTCCACGATCGTGGATTTGGTGCATATCATCTGCTAGAGTTAATAATGCGCTTTTAAATATGCATTAAATCTAAATGTTATTTAAATACTTAACCTTTGTAATATAACTGTTTAGCCTTGTGTGGCCAGTGAAGTTGATTTGTTCGCCAGTCACTGACTAGTAACATAATTGCTATAGAGCAGGTCAGCCAATCAGACAAAATATCTGTTCCCCGAGCATCGCGACTAGTGCACTACCGAATTCGCTTACATCTAAGGAATCTCCAATCCACTTCCCTTCTGTAGACTTGCCTCCTCTGTGGTGAAAACTCCTACTGCCTTGCCTCCCCCTCCCATCCACCATTAAGTCAACGGCTCCAAATTCTGTTACGCATGCCGGACAATGCCACTAGTCGGCGGTATTTGTTTCTCGAGGATCTCCTGTTTTCCCTGTCCTTGCATTCCTGTGTTGCTCCATACTCACTATCGCTTTTTGCTTCTCGGCTCTCACGACCTCGATGTTAAGAGCCGCCCAAATCTCTTCATTCTTCACTCACTCTGTATTTAACACATAAGATAGAGCCACTAAATCTGTGTCAGAATTAACACTTGTGACCAAGACAATGTATGTTCGACATGTTACACCAAAACTCTTTTTATAGGTATAGTTAGAAACATTTTGTTAACCATTTGGTCTAGGCTCCTGAAATTAAGTAAATTGAAATCATTAATAACTAAGAGAATGTAAGCATGAAAGGATAGCCCCATAGCATTTATAAGCATAGCAAGTCACAGTATGCGAATCACTTGAGCTAGGCACTTGTCATTCTGTATATTCAATTCATTTACGACTGCGAATATGTAAGTATGATATGATAATGCCCAAAGCCTTTTATAAGCATTGTGCTAACCAGTTGTGAAACATTTGGGCTAGGTCTATGGTATTCAGTACACTGGCATCATTTACGACCACGAAAAGATATACAATGAAATATACCTTACATATATTAATTAAAATAGATTAATATAGTTTTCTAATAATTTATGCTAAGCCTATGAAATTCAATATGTTAGCATCAATTTTAATACTAAAAGTGTACATACAATTAATCAAACACATTTTATAAGCATACATGGCCATTATTTTCCAATCATTTTGGTTTAGCCAATAAACTCAGGCATACGAACATAATTTATAACCCCAATAACATAGGATTCACTTTACATACCCCGTGACATTTTATAGGCATAGCTGTCTGCAATATGTAGACATAATTTGTGATTCTCCTGTGTCACATTGTACCACTAAAATAGTTGCTCATCATTGACGATCCATTGGAGGTTTAGCAACCAAATTCATGCCAAATATAACTCTCGTGACCTCATAAATGCGATATGATAACTTACACCTTAAGCATTTTATGCAACCATAGTTACACATACCAATCATTCTGTTGCAGTTATAGGTCTAATTGCAAATCATTACTACAAAGCGCAACCTTGAAAATGGCTGATAATGCATTATTCCTCAAGCCCTCTTAAAAGTATATTTGGATGCCTTCTGCAACCATTGGAGATAAACATTTTTAAGTCAGAATAAAATTAACGCTTGCGATCCCAAAGAGGCTAAAACAATTCATCAGAATCTTAGCACTTCACTCTCGATAGTTATTTAGAAACAATCATCAAGAGAACCATAAAATTAGTCCACAAATAATTCACCCAATACCAAAGAAGCCATGTTGTCTTATTGGTTGCCAACCAATTTCATAAACACATTTCCCATCATTTTCATACACATCTTGCTCAGAGTCCTTAAATGCAGGAAGGAGACAACCCCCATCCTGATTACGATTTCATGTTATGCCCTAGGCTAATTTATAAGCATAAATAACATTATTTGCGAATTATTTCATGTAACACCAAAATCATAATGTAAGTTACACCCCTTACCACAAGTCCAAACAAACTAATGTAATACATTATGCTCAACCACCTTCTTCTTCATACTTTAAGCATTCTCAGCCTTATTGCGATCTTCAAGTTTAAGTATTGACCTAGCCACCTTCTCAAAGACCTTCTGCACACAAAGTCAACTACCATTTGGCAACCATTAGTCATCACTTGTGTATTTCATGCATCTTTTATATTCTTTTGAACTTTATTTTAATTGATTTAAATTCCGCCTTTCATTTATCTGCGAAATCATCCATACAACCCCTTCGGACAGTGAAGCCGCTAGGGGCAGAGGGGATATTTTGACACTGCCTTGCTCTCACGTGCATTGCACTGCACTAACTTGGTTTACACGAACGCATTCGGCACTCATGTGCATCGTGTGTGTTTCTGTGTTTGAGTTGAGCGCATGGAATGGCAGATATACTTAAAGGGCAGGATTTCTTCCTGTATCAGGCACTTTGGTGCCATCGGACAGTGTCGAAATGCTAATTGCACTTCTGGTTCCCCAGTTGTTGAAGGCTACTCTGCAGCCTCTGCTACATGTGAAATTTATTGCCTTTCAGAATGAGGTTTCTGCTTTGAGGAAAGGTCTGTTCTCTTCTCCTCGCATTCGCAAACTTTCTCAGTTCATTTATAAGGCTTGTCTGCTTAGGGTGGATGATAAACTCAACAAATCTGACCTACTAATTAAGCGAAAATGCCCAAATAGCATCCATTGACAGATTTGATCATTCTCCACTATCGAGAGACTAATCACCACCCTGGCAATTGTGCTATGTAGGGTATACTCTGAAAACAAATTTGATTCTCTCAACATACATGCTATTAGCTGGATTTTATATCCTAGCTTTCTGTGTTGGAAGGTTAGACCACTTCCATGTATACCATATAGGGTAACCTACCAACCAAGTGAGTGCAGCAGGTGAAACCCTTCTTAAGGACATGTGTTGTTTAAGAGGGACCATTTTCTATCAAACCCAGTAGAACTTGTAAAGCTCATCTGATAAATGTTTACTGGCGTATTTTTGTTTGCTGATTCACTAAAGTGGCATACAAATGTTTCGTTGTATGCAGAGGCAGGTCGCCTGATTTGTATAATGACTTTTAGAAAACTTTGTTGTGGCCCACAACTGCCTGGTTGACCTATAACAAATACCTACGTCACATTTTCACCATAAATCAGTCATTTATTGGTCAGTGCATCTTGGCACTAACTGGCATTTCAATCCATAAGCTGATCCTTACTTTGTAGAACTTTAGGAATATGGTGTGGAATCATTTAAAGGTCATCTAAGTAGAGTCATTATTGAGCAAATCCTTACTTTTAAAGAGCTGTGCCCAGTAGAGGTGCAGGCAGAACCGGTTTTGAATTGACCTCTGTATCCTGTCACTTCAGATTCTAATGATTCCTGTTCTCTAACTCCAGGAAATGTTCTAATGCTTGAACCTTTCATCATCCTGCACACAACCAGATTTTGGTGAAGTCATCTTGAACCAGCCCCAGCACTGGCAAATGGTGGAGCACTTGCCTCGAGATTTTCAGCTCCAGTGGCATCGCGCTACCTCCTCTCACTCCAGCAGTGGTCCAACTGGCAGAACCAAGAACTCTATCTTAGCCCCAATCAGCTTATTTTGATTAAGGAGGGTCACATTCCACATCTGCAGTGGCATCTTGTGCATGTTGTTCAGCTCCCTCCAGGAAGCAATAGTGTTGCACAAGTACCTACAGTATACACTTCTCATGGACTCATGAAGCATCTAACTGTGAAGCTGTGTTCTCTACCTACTGGCTATTTAATATTCATTTCAGAGTAGGCAGGATGTTTGGAGTGTATATAGTGTGAATTTAAAATGTCAATTTAATTTTGGCCAGCCTTACTTCTCGAATTGGAAACTATCAGGATGGCACTGGAAACATAAATTGCTCCAGAAAAACTAATTACAGACTAAAATACAGAAAAATGTGGGTGGAGCGATCTGCGACTATCACTATCTCGACAGCAGTGGCACACACTACGTGATGACAATAGAAACTAAAGCCAATCCAAGATAGCAGGCATAGGTAAAACACAGGATATTGATTGAAAGCCAAATCCAAGATTCCCGCCATCTGACCAGAATGACAGGGCAAGAGAAATCACTTTTGGTATCCACGGGTTTCACACTCTGGGCTTCAGTTAGCTCGTCGGGCTGAGGAGGGCCAGCAGAAAGGGTCCCTCTCCAGCCTCTGCGTTCCATTAGCCCCATAATCACAATACTGAAGAGGGATACGGAACACGTTAGTTTCTCTAGTGTCAAAAGGAACTTGCTCAAGTTACTGCATCTTGATATCCACATGTCGCTTGTAAGTATTTTACAGGGACTGATTCTGTTAGTTTTTTTTTTTTAACTGTGCCAAGGTATCGCTGACCTAGATTAATGTTATTCGTGGTGGAACTGTGCATGTTGGAGAAACATATTACAATAGGCCAAAAAACATTTTTCATCTATAAATTAATATTGCAACTTGCATAAAGTAATATGCAAGCAAGCTCAAAACTATCTTGCAACTTTATTTAATTAACACAGTACCAATTTTTTGTGGTAGAATGTTTATAAATATTTGCATGTTTTATTGAACCTTGAAATGTGTACTAGATTTTTGCATTATATGCATCAAGATTTGATAAACATTTACAGTAATATATTATATATATATTGGTGTAATGTAATTGGTTCTACGAAATTCAATGTGTCGTGCCTGAATCTTAAATATTTCTAAAAAAATTACTTTTGTTATTTTTTAATTTGGTTTCATAAAATATTTTGTAGTAACTTTTCTTGTGGAAATTTAAAAGTTAATTGGATGTATTTCTTGAGAGGCAATTGAAATGAATTTTTAGTTCTATACATCGAATTCAAGTAATTGAATTCAATGAATACTTGGTCATGTAAAATTACCTTAAGAATAAATTTCAAGTTGATTTCATAAATGACCCAAAGCAGTTATTTATATTACCATTAAATAACACTAATATGAACTCTCTATAAAATCATGCTTTAACATATGTTAAGTGTGTAATTTAAGTGCAACATTCTGTTGCCACTAACATGAATCAACATATTTAAACCCATTTTTCAAAGGAAATAATCGCTTATTTAGTTTCCGTTGCTATACTACACAATTTGAAATACTTGGAAAGGGTACTCACACATTTTTAAATGACTATGTTACAGAGAGAGACATGCGTTACAACAAGTGGAAAATGGCAGTAAAAAGAAGTTTTGGGTGGGCACAGGAGCAACCACACCACTAGTGATGCGCAATGCAATGAACAGAAGATATGCAAATACTGTAAACATCCATCTCCACACAATGTTTCATGCGGTTTTCACAACTCTCGTCTAAGTTACACAAAATCTCGGCATTTTGAGCAGTTATAAATTGAATGAAATTTTCACTGTCAGTTTAGACAGCCTACCCCATTGTTCACAGCGCATGGTATGTAGAATCTTGTAAAAAAAGTTTGTTGACAAACACAAAATGGGTAGCCTGAAAATTGTAATTAAGTATTTAAATTAAAATAATGCAACTGCCATCGCAAATATGAGGTAACATCCAATACCTTGCAAGTCCAAACCTGCTAGTTCCTGCACTGCTACAAGGATTGATTGCAACTGTAACACATACAATTAGAGTAAGAAAAATGTCCATAATGAAGTCTATTGTAATCTAAACACACAATGTAAAACAATGTAAAACAGGTGAGTGAAATTACCTCACAAAGAGTTTGGAATATATATATATATATATATATATATATATATATATATATATATATATATATATACAGAATGCACAAATGTATGGGTATACCTGAAAGAAAGCATAGCAATTGGACGTTAGCAACAGTACAGATGCTTATACTAAAGTCGAAGTGTTTCTTACAAAAAATTAATTTCCAATACTCTCCTGTAACCTAACAATCATTTTAACGAAATATAATAAAATATTTAGTTACATCTACTCAATCTGTTATAGACAAGTCCTTTGGCATTTGTTCAAGGGGGTGAGGAATTTTCCCAAAGACAAGCGAGGGTGCTTGATACATGCTCGGGTAAACTGCAGGAGTTATATTCACTCTGGGTACGAGAACAGAATTCGAATTGGGGCCAAAAGTTAGCACAGTAAAGGAAATAGTTGTCAGAATATCAATGTCAAGATTTATTAGTGGTGGTGTAAAAATAGTATAAGTGACAGAAAAGGATAAGCCTAAATTTTAGCTTTGGGTTTTGGATGTGGAAGATTCTTGAAAGGTAAGAACACTCAATACATCAGACACATGTGACACAGTACGTTCTTGCTGTGTCGTAGGAAATTGTTTTCAGCTACACTTACAGTTTCACCTAGAACTGCCACTTGTTCAAACACATTTTGCAGGGATGCAACCTGCGATTCAGAAAGGGTCTTACGAGACGATCTCATTAAATTTCTTGCTCGTCTGTCCAGGTGAACGAGCCTTTGTTTGATTTTGGAAAAGGCCAAACAACTTTGTTCATTTTCAAAATTTACTATAACTTCTATTAGTGGAAAATGTTTTGAGGCACAACGTCATACACTGCCTTAACCTAAATGTCAGTAAACTATATTGGACAAATAAGAAAGTTTGCTTTAATGGCACCACACATTATTTTTCTTTATTCAGCCACTGTAAGATTAGTAAGCTGGATACCACGCACTTTAAACTCATAAACGAGCTTGTCCTTTGGGAACCATTCGGGTACACTAGCACCCGGCATCATGAGAACACAAGTGATAGCAAAAAAAGCACAATACACAACAAAGAATTAAATTACACAAAATGTAACCTAACAAACACCATCGGGAACAGACACAATAAGGAAGGGGTGCTGAAAAAACCCTGAAAGGACAAACAAGCAAAAAATCATTCAGTTACATTAATGGGGCCTTAACAGTAGAGAACTATGCGTATATGCTACCAAGAATATTGAGCCACCCCTTGGCACTCAAGATCAGAACCCTAAAATAAACAGGGAGAGAAAACCCCAAAAAGGAGATTGCCCCCACCTGAAGGCCTCCAACCCAACTACGAAGGTGCCCCAGAAGGAAAACACAAAAAAAAAAGTAGTCCACTACAAATGTGATCTTTCAGGGCACAAACATAGAATTTTGATTCACACATTGCCCGCCCCTGGAAGAAGAAATGTCTTACATCGTAACTGTATCGGGCTCACTAGAGCAGGCATTACCCATAAGGAATCACATCAGAAATATTTTATCTTATATTATAGTGTCAATATATTAGATCATTCAGTTGTTTTATTCAATTCAAAAAGGATCAAACTTAAAGTCATCACAGTTGCATAATAAATTACTCTGCACATAGGAGGTTAGTTAGTAGTAGCAATGACAAGTATATAGGGTTTCCATTATTTTATATTTGTGTTTTATTTTTCAGATGAACACAAGACACAAACCACAAAAGGGTGGCACAACCAAAAAAAATCACCTTTCTTCTTCTCCAGTTAATCAGTTTTAGCTATGTAAAATGAAATATTTTTAAACATTATTTGAAAGCTGAGTTCACCCAGTAATACCATACCCTGTTCCATCATTACGTTTCTCAAAATATTACATAGTTAATGATTTTATGGTAAGCAGAAATTTAATTTTTAAGCCAATGCATAATTGAAAATTGCAGAAGACAGCATTTTGAAAGTTCTTGTTTTATATTACGCATTTAATAAAAAAAAATGTTTCTAATTTTAGGTCCGTTTATGACGAAGAGGAATTTAAGAGTTAAACCCTAAAATATATCAAAGATGGCGAAAGTTTCTTAAAATTTTTTCATATTTCGATAATTCATGAGAACAATTGCCAGCTGGTGTGGGGTTATTCATCTTGATGCAAAGATCCAAGATGAGAAATTACATGCACAGGAAAAAAGGATTTGAACAATTTTTTCGGTGTCGGTGGGCTGGGCTGTGACACACTCAGATCTCCTTAATTCAGCCCATGGTAAAACTCCGTGGGTCCATGGCACAAAGTCAGGTGCAAACGTAGTGCTCACATAGCCAACATGACGAGTCAGTGGTAAAGGTGAACCACATTGCACAAGGAATGATAAAAAAAAAACAGTAAGGGAGCACATATAACAGCACGAACAATAAATGGAATGCAGGAATAAATACTTTATTCAATTCACTCGCCTCAGGGGGTGTAGTTACTAACTGAACCCTAAAGTAGAGTCAAAAGTCTGCAGAAACAAAATAGTGCCTTATTACATGGTGACAAGTAAAGGCAAAGAAGGCAAGGATGGCAAATTCCTTTCCGAACGAACAACTTGGAAATGTTCCTAAAGTCACGACATGACCAATCGATAGGTATCGAAAGACAATATCCCTGTGCTGAAGCATCGATCCATGTTGATATTTTAAACACCATTAAAACAAAGTAGAGGATTAACTACTACTAAATAAAATTGTAAAAGTGCAGTATGAAATTTTACACAGTAATGAAAGTAACAAAGTGTTTTTGGAAGAAAAAATTTTTATTACTGAACTCATGCTGCCGCCTATCGTGAGAGGAGACAAACACACTACCAAACTATCGTAGAGCGTTATAAAAAAACAGTAGTTCCCGAAAAGAAACAAGGAAATATTATAAAAGTGTCTTTGCAAAACAAGTTAAGTTGCTAGTAAAGAAATTAAAGAAAAAAAATTGAGAGAAAATGCCAAATCATAGCATATGATCCCACACAAAATGATTAAATTGTGCCTATATAAGTTTAAGAAGAAAAAACTATTACTCCAGCAACCCAACTACATGACACATCAAAACAACGTTATATACTGTCAGTTATCATGTGCTGTATAAATGTCAATATTGTAGGTGGTTCGCATTTCAATTGAAAACCAACTAACACACTAAAATAATTTATATGTTAAGTTGCACCAGGTTACAAAATAATTGAAAAGATAAGTAGGTTAATTTGTCTTCTGCTAACAGTTAATTGTGTAGAAGAAATAAATGTTTTAACAGTTGACCAAAACATTAGAAACAAATAATTTACACTATGTTTAAATTGCAATCAAAATGGGTTTTGTGTAACATACACAGAAGAAAATAACTACAAGAAAAGTGGGAGGTTCAGTTAAGAAACCATGTATAAAAATGCAAATGCAATAGTGAAGTGTTTAGTTCAGTTAGGTAACCTGTGCGATTGATATGGGGCAACAAATTCTTTTTAAGAGACTTCGTACATAAAGTAAACTGAGATGGAATACTTTCTCGAGAAGTTATGTGGATGTTATAACCAACACTGAGATCCATGTATAGGAACCTTTCAGAGCAGGGTCATATACATTAATATAAGAGGTTCGGACAAACACTCACATAGACAGCTGATGGATGTAAATTAGTAACTATGGGAATAGTTAGAAACTGTATACTACATTTAATTGACAGAATAGCACTTTTTCTGAATGGTGTTTAAATTGATTAAAATCGTAATGTAGGCATCACATCAACAATAAAGTATTATATCTCACTTACTATAAAGTATATCAATAAACGGTGTATATATGGTATATATAGCACATTAAAAATTATAAACTACAAACTAATCCCAGTGGGAAATACGAAGTTGTAATACTATTAAGTATGGTACTTGGGTTTGCAGAAGATTACAAACATGTTATAGTAAATGCTAAACAAGAAATAGTGATTATATTTAGCAATATGCATGTGAATGGTATACATGATGTGGTAAATGATGATGAGGGTGTAACTTTTCAATAAGTAGTGTAGATTGATTGATGCCTCAAATTGAAATTAACACTTGTGAATATGCCAAGTTTCTCAAGTAGATTGAGAAAGGTAAGAACCTTAGTATTCAGACTGTGGAGTCCTGAAACTTTTCCTTCACTACAAGCAAGTGAGAAAGTCTCTATTTGACGATTACAATATTAAAAACGTCATATTATACCTTAATAGTTAAGCTTATCCCTACACAGATTTTAATACACATTTCACAACTGGGAAGTAACTCATGTTAGAATATATACAAAGAGTTTCAAGAAATGTATTAGAGTTAAAGACAGTGTGCTTATATGGGATCCGGAATCATATAAGTATAGAGCGCCTGTATTCGTACTTGACATTAGTTATCATAATGACAGCATTATCCACAGTGTTATTGATTCCCATATTGAGATAATTGCAACACACTAATTCCCTCAAATACTAAAGATTAGGCATTAATCATTCATGTTTATGAGTGTCATATAATGTCCCAGGTAAGTTGGTTAAATTAATAACAAGAATCTGTACATGATAAACTACCATCGAGAAAACATGCTCTGCAATATACAGGGATTCCAAGCTCCACATAGGTTCATAATTAAGGAAATGGCCATTACCAACTTAAACAATGACACAAATCTGTTTGGTTTCAAAGCACCTTTCGACTGATAATACCTCAGTTGTAAATATAAGAGAACAAATACATGGATTTCAAATATCACAGTGGTTTAGTTTGGGAAGGCGTTGTATTGGGTACGGGGAAATACCTAATATATGTACCACATACTTCAAAGACGAAGAAGTTTCTGTGTGTGAACTTGATCAAAAAAGGATTTTAGCAAGTGCGTTGATTGAAAAAATATTTGATATACAAATGAGTACAATTGTCTCTCCTTCAGAAAGTTACTTCAACTGTTTGGTTATACATCAACCCTCATCTCAGCAGGTGAAAATTATAAATAAATATATAAATTTTGATTGCTGATGGATTTTTGTGAGGAGGGGAGAGCCCAAACGAACCCCCAATTGATAATATAAAATTAATATCAGAATGATTACTACTGCCTGCAGTAAGGAAGTTGTGATAAAAATATAGGGGAAGGTCGATATCCAGGTATAAATAGAGGAGACTATTCGGAAAATAATTCAGTTTACAGTGAAGGTCACAATGGAGAAGTTTCATCCAGAGTTCTAGTATGCGACTGTTACTCTGGGTTTCAGAAAAATATGGTTGCAAATTCAAATGTGTGATGGGGAATACATTAGAGAATGTAACTAATTACTTCGGATTATATTTACAAAGAAGTCGGAGATTGTATCGGTCGAGTGCTCACAGTGTACAATTGAGACCTGACACCAAATTGCCACTTAATTTAACTGAACTGGTGTGGGACATTGTAAGTGAAGAAATCACTGAATATCCATCATATAAGAAAATTAAATACAAGTAACCTAGAGAGTGTTACATTGAACCTTTCGTCTGGACATAAATGTGCGATAATATTGAACATGTCACTGAAAAACCTGCTGAACATCGGCTGCTAGTCTCTCCCTGTGTATTGCGGGCTTACAATGTATGGCAAAGAAAAAAAGGGGTCTGTAGTTTCGAAAAAATCCGAGATGGCAACCATTGTATATAAAGGTATGGACCGATGGAGTTTCAGTCATTCTCTCGTATATAAGCTTGTTGTACAGATTCGATCCTACAGCAGACTGAGTTTATGCTTGTGGGCTACCAGCTAGTGTATTTCCAGCCATATGATAGAGAGTTACAAGTGCATATGTGCACTGATCTGGAACATTGGTGCTATGACTTTGATACGTATCAGGGAGTTCTATTTAGGAAGGCTTTGCTTGTGGAGATTGTAATGATTGTGCAGTGAGGTATTGAGACCTGATAGTTCCCTGGCATGTACTAAACAAGACCTAATTGCCGCCATTTATGGTGAAATGATTGCAGAAGAAGAAACGGGCCAATGGAAAGTTAGCTTTCAATTTTATCTTCAACATCGAGGCTAGACCATCCGAGAGAGAAGGTGTGCCATGGTTATATATACACTTTCATTTTTCCTCAAGGCAGATACTCATTTCTGTCTACATGCAACAGTTTCTCGTGTAATGTCACCAACTCTCATCCAGAATAAAATTCTAAGCTAATGCCAAATACTTTCTCATCGAACACTGTCTTAGTTCTGTAAAGTATGAGCTACCATTTTCATTTAAAAACTACAAAGAGATGTGCGGATGTAAAGTTTATTTTAAATACATGTATGGTTTTGGGTTTATGCTAACAAGTAACAAACCTGAGATGCTGAGAAGTGTACCTGATTGTAACAGTTCAGTGTTATTTAAATCAATGTAGACCATATATGACTGGGAAAAAATGCAATGGTAAATGCAAGGGTGAGCATATTGTCACTAATTATTGTTATAAAGTCAGAGTAAGAACAATGTTATTTATAGAACAGGCTAAACAGATCCACTGCATTACCTTGAATGCTGTGGTGGGGATGTTCATTTTTTTAAAGCAATGAATAAATACATGTTGGTCACTTGGTGTGTGTCAACAAATTTGTTGTGTATTAGGACGAGCAAGGTTCTACCCCCAAACCTTTCTTGTACTGTAACCTTGCTTTTGCATTTAATTGAAACTGCTACCTTATATGTTATTAAATAAAACTTCAAAATAGAGCGTGCTATATCATGGGTTAGGTACAAAGTATACTGACAACCACCAGATAAAAATTTAAAAAAATTGGTCAATAAAAGTTATACTATATCAATTCTAGAGCAATAATTACCTGGTCAAAATAGTGAATATAAAATGTGGATCGACAGTAAGGTGATTACTAAATAACCAGACAAATTGAATTGGCATTGGAGGAAAATATATATTTTATATCGTTTCTTTAATTTTTTTTAAATATCATATTCAGTGCATCATAGTAATAATCTCAAGGTGCCCCTAAACCAATAATTTTCCATTTCATTGTATTTAAAAATAATAAGCATACAATTGGGGCTCCTGACATGCATTATTATGTCATTAAAACTGAAACCTCTTGTGTATCAATATTCTTTTTCTTATAAATCGCGTCGTACTAATTTCAACATCTCACCAAACGAATTATGTAAGATAATACTCAGATAAAGTTACATTCTTGCATAACATGACTGCTCGTTACCAGAGCATTCAATTAAAAATGTACATTTTTTTGCTTTTTATATAGTTCCTAAATCCTAATTCAACTTGCGCACAGAGTCCTGCCCGAGGATGGTGCGTCTCCTTAGATTGAGTTACCACAGCCATCATCGCTGTCAACTGGTAGGGGGATGCCGAACAGTGATGTAACTGGACATGGAAGCTGAGGGCGTCCCAACGAGTAGCAGATGAGAAGTTGCCTCACATGCCTGGAACTGAATTACTGGACTCGGAACTTGGAAACTGACTGACATTGGTGTCGACCTCTACACGGAAAACGGGATAGGGAACATTTTAATATAACTTACCCAAATGGAGGGAAAAAGTTGTTACTTATCGATCATATGTATCCGGCCGCTTCATCTCGGATCGAAACCTTACACTAGTATGTACACTGTGATAGGGACGGCACACTCCACTCGTACAGTCTCGTAGTGAATTAAAATTTAAAAGGATAACTTACTGTACAGTCCCTGTTAACCAACAGAGTTAAAAACTCTATTCCTTAACTAATTTGACATTCCAGTGAAATACGAATTTAACTGAAATAATTTGTACCAAAATGCTGTTAACTTTTAAATCTCTAAAATATTAAACAAATTAATTTTCCACTAAGTCAAAATGAACTTAAGTACCGACCTTTACTTATTAAATTGCACTAAAACATCATTTTAAATATTAGGACTGCCCCAAAGAGGGAAATTACCCTATCTGTATAGCAAATATTCCCCTTATCAGTGATAAAATTACACATAACTAAATTCACCTGTAAACTGAAAGTATAGCAAACTGAACAAATCAAAATTCTAAACAAAATCAATTATCTATTCCTTCGATACAGTAAAATGTCTACCTTGGTAAAAAAGTTAACCCTGAAATACTAAATTAAGGCCTGTGTCTACCTGCTAGATATAAACAAACGAACGGTCAGGACTACAAAAAGAGCTGACATCTACGAATTCCAAATTTGCTCTGAATATTCGTAATATTCCTTACACGATTAATAATAAAAAAATCTCAGGAATCTACCAAAGTGGGAATTAAAAATCTCAGGAATCTACCAAAGTTGGAATTAAAAAGTACTAATGTGGATTTAAAATTTTCTTTAAAATTTTGTAACAGCACAATATGAAGTTTTAAATGGTAGAAGCTGACGAAGGCAATTTTTCATGTATCGGTGTGGAAAAGTCAAATTATATTAATATCACCACTTTATTTAAGCACTTATAGCAGTCCAAATTGTTTCATTTCTGTATGAGGGAAAAATAGTGTTTGTGCCTTATGATCAATTTGGCTTTCATACATTCAACATGACGTTCATCCATCCTGCCAACCTGTGTGTATCCATAACTTCCATTAAGTCAAGTGTGGAATATTCTTTTTAGTCTAGAGGGAATTTGCGACAATTCACGAAACTTGTGATTCGATATTCTATTTAATCATAGCTCATTTTCCTTTACAAATTAGAAAACTCATTAATTGATCGAGTGTTCTGATTGAAGTAAGTGTCTGGTTCATTTTATGAATCCAACAACGGTTTTGCCAGCATCCGTGGATGAAGATTTTGCACACGATTAAGATAGTTTTCCTTATGTGATAGATAATGCCATCTTATATGCTCCACGCTGTTCTAAAGATCCCTGTACTCAAATATGTGGTGCTGAAAAGTCTAAACAAGGGTGATGGAGGAAATGCATTCATTTAGAAAATACACAGAGCCAGGATTTTGAAAATACACAGAGCCAGGATTTTGAAAATACACATAGCCAGGATTTTGAAGGCAATGTCCAAAAATGAATTAAGTAAATATTCTGTGAAATTTAAAACTCTTTTTAAACATATCTCTCAAATAGTCAAAATATTTGTGAAAATCACTTGTTCAATTGTTTAATGTAAGCAAATTGTGTATATTGTATGTTGTGCGTGTATTGTCTAAATGTCTCTCAAATTGTTTAATTGGAGTCAAATTGTCAAATTGTGTAATGTCAACAGTGTCATGTTAAAGTGATAATCAAAAATGTCAAAAGGCTTACATCGAAAGATTACTAAGAAATGGTTTTGTGTAAAGTGATGTACTTTTGCATATAGTAAATATTTCGAAAAAAATTTATTTGATTGTAATTTAATTGTTTTAACAAACCACTATCCACTTGCATATTTTGTTCTTATAGGCTGATGAAAAAAAGTGTGCATTATGATGTAATATTAAAATTAAGTGATGTCTAAAATGATCCAAGTTTCAAGGTAAAGAAAAAAATACTACGTTTTTAAAATTGTAAAATTTTTATCTGTCATAATTATTAACATTGCATATGAATTTTAACACAATCACAAAATAGTTATAAATTTTTTAAGATATCATTTAAACAAGAATTAAAAACAAGTGAGTGTAAACTAAAGCAAGCAGGTATTTTTTTTTTTAAAGAAAATAGCTTCCTGTGGATCTCACATTTCAACCTGTATCATGCATGAAGAAAAAATTACCAACCCACCCCGTTCACGAACTTAAGCACCTTTGAATACAGCTAACTGACAATAACCACTCACCCCTTTATCAAACACTTTTGAATTCCTCCAAGTTATTTGATATTGGATTCACTCAGGGATGGTGCTGTTAATTAAAACTCAACTGTAATGGCTTTTCTTCCAAGCATAAACATTTGTTTGCATGCAATAACGGACTTATTGGAATTTTTGACGTGATTACTCGTCTCATCTATAAAATGTGATATGGGTCTGACAGGTTTTGTCCTAATTTGGCTTTTCTCCCAAGAGCATTTATGTCGAGGCCAACATACATTTTCTATGGCAATATTTTTTAAATGGCTTTCTGAAAAATCTTTTACTTGTGTGTGCCTTTTTAAGTTCGGTAAATTGGAACAAGACTCACGCACTTGGGGCGAGGTACGTCCGCTTCTTTTAAAATTGCTCTGAATAATTGGTCAAGCTTCCTTTTTCTAGAAGTCTTTTGGAACATAGCTATTTCCTGTGTGCGTGAGACTGGCAAAACGGTATATTATCGTCTAAAATCTATATTAAAATCTGTTATTTATTGCATGGGGCATGCAATACCTATAAGTTATTCTTATCCCTAAAACCTTCTATAGAAATTGGGTCAGGTGGAGAGTATAAAAGGGAGCTGTAATTCCCCACCCTAGATGAGTAGTATATGGGTAGATTGAGGACAATCCATTTTTAGGCCCAAATTTAATGTTTTTTCCCCCAAATTTCAAGCTTTTTACCCCCAATTTCAAGTTTTTCATCAATGTTTAATGTTTTTGCCCCCCAAAGTTATGCTTTTTACCCCCGAATTTCATGTTTTTTACTCCAGTTTTAATGTTTTTACCTCAAATTTCACGTTTGAATTTGATCCCCCCAAAAAATCCGGCAAGAATAGAATACGGGAACATTAGAACCAAAATCCAGCAAACTGAAGATAAAATCAATCAAATTTCTCGATTTCCAAGTAAATTTTCATGTTTTATTGAAAACGTTAATTTTGCAAGCGAGTAATCTAAATCAAGCAAATTGAAGCCCAAATAAAGCAAAATGAGTTAAAATAAAGTAAAAGTATTGAAGAGAATAGTTTAAATTCGAAACTCTAATAATTTTTGAAAAACTTAATCTATCTTCTCAAAGTCGCCACATATTTCATGAAGTACAAATTTATTGGTTAAGTTTTCGAAGAGTGTAAAATGTAAACTTTGTAGATTTCGATGAAATTTTTAAACTAATTCTCTGAGTTTGTCAGAAGCATTATCTTATTTATAGGAAGGCGTAGTTGACTTTCTACCATCTTTAAAAAGCTTTGTCATACTGCAAGGTAAAACAGGAATTTTTATTTATAAAAGAAATATTTATTTAGCGAAAGAAAATAGCTCATTCAGGTTTAACAAAAATATTTTTTATTCGATGAAACAACTTAAAAATGCATCTAAAAAACGTATTAAATTATCGAAACAGTTTTTTGTTTCTGTAAAATCTTTTACATCCTCCATTTAATCATATTAAATTTTTTTATAAATCTAGAGTAATTCTTTCTTTCATATAAACATAAGTAAGATTTCGTGTACCAATTAAAATAACATTGCAAATGGTACATGCTTCAACAGTAGTTTTTCTATACATGCAATCTATAACATATGATCTTCGCCCCCAAAATGAATAGTAATTAATATCACCATCAAAGTTTACAGTTGGTTTATAATAAAGTTCATTCTTTCTATAGCCGGTACCTAAATTAGTTTCTAAATTTTTAAAATCATTAGAAACAAGAAATTGTTTAAGACAAACGCCGTTTGCAATGTCTAGATTCCAGTTTTCTTTACGAAAAATTTCATTTCTACCATTTTTAACATAAATGTTTCTCACATTACAATGAACAAACATAGTACTGTGTTTATACTGTTCAGCACGATTTCTTCTATTAAGTTGGAAACCTACAATTGCAAAATCAGTCATACAAAATTTTAAATTATTAAACTGATCTTTTATATGAAAGTGAAAAGTTGTACGAGTAGGAAAATATTTTTCTAAAAATTGCCCATAATCAAAACTAATAAGTGTTTCAGGTTCTTCATATAATTTCCCTTTCAATGCAAAGACCGTGTTCGATTCATGTTAAACAATAGGCCACATAATATCTAATTTTCAATAACAATTTTACCAGGATCGTGATGATGGTTTGTAACTTTACTAACCGTATTTTGAGTTTCATATAGAAATAAACAGTTGAATCAGATGCATTACGAAAAAAAGTAATTTGATAACCATCTTTCCAATAAATCTCATTGTTATCACGAATGAAACAAAACAAATATCTCAGCGAATAATAATTTTTTTTCAACACTACAAAAAGTTTGCATTTCTTTTGTTATATAATCAGAAACAGATTTATCTCGATATAGATTACCAACCCCAGAAAATTCTTAATAATACTTGGCGATCTAAAAAAAATATATATATATTCATTATTGTTGATGTCATACGTTTATTATCAACAGCTTCAATAATATTTCCAGGTTGTGAAATTTCTACTCTAGAAAACTGGAAAGGAAAAAAGTTAGAACAAACATCAATACTGTCTTCTTCACCATATTTTGATCAGCTCGAACTTTATCTCACTACGGTAGAATAAATTGCTCATAAGCGTCATTCGGAAAAGAAAAGCCATCTCGTATAGGAATAACAATTTCTATTATATTATTGTAAACATTTAAATTATATTATTGTAAACATTTAAATTATATTATTGTAAACATTTAAATTATATTATTGTAAACATTTAAATTATATTATTGTAAATTCCCCCTAGTTTGACCAGTTGGGGAAAAAGTGTGTGTCTCGAAACTCTCAATATTTTTGTAACTCATTTAAAAGAAAAAATTGTATATGAATGATGTAATCAAAGGGAAACTCTTGAGTTAAATTACTCATTGAAAAATATCAAAATATATTTAAAAAAACATTTAAAAAAATATGAAAAAATAAGAAAATGCTACTATTAATCGACGAATTACGAAATATTGGTAAAAAAGTAAGTGAAGAAACTAATAATTTTATAACAACATTAGTCCCAGTAGTTGTAAAAATTTATATTATCCACCAACACCAGAAGGAACATCATTTCAAAGAGACTTATTTGCTAAAGATATGTCTCTAATTTTGGGTATAATGTCATCGAAAGACTCAACTATTAGACTCGGGAAATATATTTCTGGATATATTTATAAGATAAATGAAAAAAACAGTTTCATGGAGATGGGCACAATTTTAAAATTGGCGATACCCAAGTAGAGATAGATGACGATAGACAATCTGTCAAAGTTAAAGAATATGAATTAACAGAAGAACTTTCTGGATTGTTAACAAAAAGTAGCTATGAAGAAGTTATGGGGAGTTACAATGATAATTACTCAAAAAATTACACAGAAAATATTTTATTAACCAATGCAGTATCCAAAAATATTTTCCTAATAAGAAAAGTAATAATCCAAGTTCAAGTATTGGTTGGAAGTATAATAATGAAATTAGTCAAATTTATGAAAAATATATAAAAATTTTACATTCAAAATCAGCAATAAACACACCAGACAGAACGAATTCTCCAAGAACTCCTAGATCTGGAGAAGGTATAAAAATACAATAATTTACCAAAATAATGTGTTTGGATGGATGACTTTAGACAATTAATTGATAGATTATTAGTTATACATAGTGAAGAAAATGCTGGGAATAATAGTTATTTGCAATGAAAAGTAAGTATAATAAATATGTAGAACAATAAATTTTCTGATTTTGTTTATAATATTCCAAAAGGAATTCAATATCTTGTAAGAGATTTAAATGTAATCCCACACTCATTTTGGAATTCTGATCATCATGGTAAAGGCAATATAAACTTGGCATTAAACAATTTAAATTTAATCAGAAACGCATTTGTCTGGTGATAATTATTGTGCAACATTGACAAAATTAAACGAACGATTAGAAAGAGGAGACAGGAATAAATAAATTAGACGAAGCATGCAAACATCACGATATTGCATATAGAGACTACAAAGAATAAGAATCTAGACATAATGCTGATAAAAATTTTACAAACAGAAGCAAAATGAATCATGTTAGATAAAAAAAACTCCAATTGGAGAAAAAATTACTTCTGCTGCTGTTGCCTCAACAATGTTTACAAAAAGAAAATTAGATTGGGGAATTAAAATGATTTATTATATATAACTTATAAATTAAGATAACAAATTTAACTTTCGATATTCCTTTGATGAATTAAAATATGTAGGTATTGTTAAATTTTTAACAAATAATAAAGTTGAGAGAAAAAATAAAAATTGAAAGAAGGCAAAAGTTTCAAATTAACTTTATCTTTACCAATAGTTATAATATGGCCAAATAATAATCTGGAAGTTGTTTCTACCATGGAGGAATTATTCCCATTATAGTTGCTGCTTTAGTTACACTTGGCGCCTTAGATGGAAGAGCTAATGAAATTTACAATTCTGTTGAACAAACTAGAAAAATAAAAAGGAATTAAGAACAAAAACAGAGACACAATTTGGCAATGGAAAATAAAGCAGGAATTAGCTTAGTTGCGAAAAAAAGAGGAAGGACAAAAAATGAATATATATATCCACTATCTTATATCGATATATAGCCATTATCTAATATAGATATATAGCCACTATCGAATATGGATATATAGCCACTATCTAATATCGATATATAGCCACTATCTAATATCGATGTTGAAAAAATGAAAAAAAAAATATTAAAAAATAAAAAATTCTAGAAATGTTAATATGCTTGATCAATTACCAAAAAAATATGCTCAAAAATTAATGTACTGTGGTTAATTTCGACATTTCATAAAATCCTGGTACCCATTGTGTTTGGTATTTTAAAGAAAACATTTATTTTTACGATTTCGATTTATTTGGAGGTAAATTCCTAATAATTTAATGAATTATTTCAAAAATAGAAATGTTTATTACAATGATGATCGAATTTAGAATTACAATTCAGTTATTTGTGCATATCTATGTTTAATTGTTTTACAACTTTCTTCGAAAGATTTTAAATTTTTATGGCATTATTTCTTTGTTATTAAATTACGTATATATTTGGAAAACCAATTATAAAATCTTTAAATATAATTTTTGACACTAGTGCTTATGCTTTAAAAACATACGTAGATTTACAATGCGATTCCAGTATTTCTCATATACAAAGTAAACTAAGCATTTGTTTTTATTATACAAAATCTTATAATTCTTTTTTAGGGCATAGAATTGTTAATGTAGATGATCCTAGAGACGATAACTACGCGGTCAATAAAACATTTAAAAATAAACAAAAAGCTGATTATGCTTCAAAAGAAGATATACATTTTCAATTCAGTAATACTGTTGCTGATTATATAAAAAGAATAAATAATGCAAATCAGACACTAAAAAGGAAGTAAATTCGAGATAGAATAATAAATAATTATATACTCTATTGTAAAATTAAAACAAATCAGTTTTGAATTGTTGTGATACACTTGTTAACTTGAAAATTGAAAAAAAAAGTGAGGAAGAAAATCACATATATTTTATTTACCTGCAAAATGGAATCAAAGTAATAATAATTTTCGCTTAGAAAATAATAAAATTTTCTTTGATTTTTTGATGGATTATAATGTTTATAAATTAATCACTGCTAATCGCAATTTATACGAGATACTGTGACTGTTATTATGGGATCTGAAAAAATATATTGCAGTAAGCCTTTTGATGTTGACATAGGTGATACTTTAACTTTTAAAATAAAATAAAAACTAAAATTTCTGAATATGATGATGGTTTAATGACTACGATAGGAATATTCGTAAAATACAAAGATAACTTTACATATTTTTACTATTAAATGGAGAATACTTGGTGTTTGAAGTGTAAAAATATTACTAAAAATAATAATATAAAAACTGAAAATTCTTAAAATGGGCGATTAGTCCAGAAGAGTATATGCTCGATATGTAATTCTAAAAAAATCAACATTTCTAAAAAATCAACATTTCTAAAAAAAATTGCTCAATGTGAGATAAGGAATAATGAACAATTCTATAAGCATGCCCGAAAAAATTTTCCAAGAAGAAAAGTAAATATTGTTGATCTATGGAAAATTTATCTTTTTGAAATGGATAGTGGAAATTTAAAAGGCTTATCACATATAAATAATTGATACAAGTATATAATGACAATTATCTATGTTTTTCCATAATATTCATTTGCTATTCCAATTAAAGATAAAACTGCTAAAAATGTAGCAAATGCGTTAGAATCTATATTAGTTTAAGGAAACTACGGAACATGCAAAGCGACGCTGGCTTAGAAATGCATAATAAAATATTTAGTGAACTTATGCAAAAATTAAACATCAATCATTATTCTACATTCAGAGAACTTAAAGCCAGTTGTGTGGAATTATTTACTCATACAATGAAGAGCAAAATGTGGAAGAAATTTGTTTTAAATGGCAATTACAAATGGGAAAATATATTAGACGATTTAGTTAAAGAATTCAATAATACCAAACACAGAACCATTGGTATGAAGCCACTTGAAGTTAGTAAAAAAATTAAAAAAATTCAAGACAAGATTTTGTGGATATGTTTAGTAAAAAAAAAAAGTTGGTGATATCTTAAAAGTGAGCAAGAGTAAACGAATCTTTGAAAGGGATTATACTACTAATTGGACAACAGAATTATTTACCATTTTTGAGGTTTTGAATAATAATATGCAAACATACAAACTGCTGTGATGACAAAGGTGAAGAAATAAAAGGCAGTTTTTATGAATATGAAATTATGAAAACCGACTATTGTGATGAATATTTGGTTGAAAAATTTTTAAAGCAAAAGACGATGAAGTTTATGTAGAATTGTTGGGTTTTGATAATATCCATAACACTTGGATTAATAAAACAGTTGTTTCTTAAATTTGAAAATAAAAATTAGTTTCTTACTTAATCCGATAAAGATTGTTAATATCATTAATCAATTGTTATTAAGCATAATTATTTCCTTTAATATAAAATTAGTTCCAAAAATACTAAATGTGGTCATTCAAAGTTTCTTACTTTATTTTATATAAAATTATAAAATTTGTAATGTAATTAATTCTCAATATTATTCGCAATTTGGATGTCTATCTTCAGTTCTATACAATGGATATTTAACAGTTTTTCTTTGAGCTTTAACGACATAGTAATCATATTCACAGCCATTATCAAATAACTTTAAAAGAACGAAAGTTGGTCTTAAATTTTGATTTTGTATTTGTGGTACAACATATGGGGCATTTCTCTGGTTATCTCATTTCTGCGAACTATTTCATCTAATGCCTGATCAACTGACACTCTTAAATGTTCAATATCATCATCTTTAATTTCATTCATATCCTTTAAAAGCTTTATTTTGCATTTATAGAAATGCAATACATCTTTTTAAATCTTATATTCGCCATAGTTTATAATTGATGGAATAACATATTTAAATATCAATGTTTTAAAGACTTCAGGAATATCACAAGGAAAACTAAAAATAAGTTCATATAAACCAGGATCACTAATATTAACTGCTTTGCCTTCGTTATAAGGGAAGTGATATGCATTTTGCATATCACCTATTTTTTAAAGAAAATATCTATATTTTGGAGAAACTTTTTTATAAAGGACATATTTTACGTTTTGATATTCTAAATTTTCAGCACTATCTTTGCACAAAACCAAGGATTATTTTCCTTGTCAATAATCATATAACATGTTTACCTTTATAAATTAGTTTGTTATTATTTATGTCTAGAATTAACTCCATTTTTTATATGCGAAATAATGCACAAGTGAAATAAGCGAGTTGTAATAAGCATTTTAGTTAATATTCTTTTTTATAAAGGAAATAAAAAATTGAAAAATATAAATTTATAAAATATAGACCAAATTCATTGTTAAAAATTGTTTTCAACTTCTCTAAAGATGGTATGCAATTCGGAGCCCTCACAAAAATAATTTTTTTCCATTTATAGATTGATTTATAAAATTAAAGTATACAGGCCGATTCACTGATAAATATAGCCTTTGGCTGTGAAATTCATTTTAAGAGAGGTGGGATGAATTTTTCATTCTACATATTACTTAAACAGATGTTTAGTAAATTTTCCTTAAATCAACATTCTAAAAAGCTGCAAATGGTATACAAGCAACTACAAGCCCGGGACCTTATGTTTTGGGTTTACGAGCAAGTTAATGCCAATGATCCAATTTTCCGGCCTTATTTATAACCATCAAAACTTCCCCACTTCACGAATGGCCATAATTTTTTTTTAGTATTAAAGTGCGGAGAATTATTCTTTATATTTTTTATTTCTAGTACTCCCATATGATGCCTTACACCACATGAGGGATACATCATTTATATGTATTAATATATAGAATATGTAAGCAACTTTTATTGGCTCAAATTTTGAATGATTTGGTGATAATCTAATAGTGCAAATATGGGCGCCTCATATTCACCATATTAAATTAACTGCTCTGGCTGGGGATCGATCCCATGACCTTTAAACTTGAAATCAGATACCTTGCCGCTGAGCCACAATGGCAAGACGAGCGAAACAATGATTTTGGTGCATCTTGTAGTGAGTTGTGGTGAGCTGGATGGCTGTTATCAAGAGTCGTGCAGTGTGTTCGGCGCATGGCGAATATATAGCGATGCAATCGCGAAAACAATTCCTGTCGCGACGAGAGCTCGCTGCAGTCCCGACGAGGAAAACTGGCCATGAGTGAAAATGAGATATCTAGACATGAATTAAAAACAGTTGCATCTGATTTCTCTACTTACAACTGTTCATTTTCTACTCACTTCTATTGTGATAAAACCATAGTCTTCGTTCCAACATTTTGCACAGATCTCTTTAAATTTTTCATAAGGTTTTTCGCCACCAAAAAAAAAAAAAACATTACAAATAATCTTTGGTTCGTGGCATCTTGTCTTAATATACATAGAAAGTCCATGTTGTCTCTCACAAGATGTTTGGGCACTCTGGAATATGTTTGTGCAAGATAAAATACACCTGTATTCTTGTGTCTCTCCCTAGTAAAGTACTCACAGATTATATTTTGATAGTCTTAATTAATATTATCAAATATGACTAAAGAATTATTTTCACATTGATCTAAGGGAATCATCTCACCATTGTTATTAAAAGAGTATACCATTTTTTTCATGACACCTGTTGGATATTACACGAAAGTAATTTTGTAACTGAATATATATTGTTGGATTTAAATTTTTCAAACAAACATACAATTTATTAAAGTTTAACCATCCTGACATAAAAAAATTATCATCAGGTTGATTCCCCCACATTTGCTGGGCCCAAAAATTGAGTATCTTATGTTATCAGGCAATAATTCACTATTGTTTATACATTTAGAATTTTTGTTTAAAAAGATAATTCTTGTAATATAATAAATGGAGAATAAAGTATTAAAGTTAACAAACAACAGTTCTGTACTAGCACAGTGACGTTGTTCTACATGGGGTTTCCATGGCACTAGACGCCCTATCAGCCACGGTGGGCGTTGGTTCGGGTCTCGTTGAAGGAAGAAACTTCACTATGCCATATTTCATATAGATCAATCGATGACATTGATTAGTTTTCATGTGAAATTTTTAACTCCCAAAATAGACAATAAAACTATAATAACCAATAAAAAGTTGAGTGCTGTTGTTGATAATGATTAAGTTATCACCATTCCTAGAGCCATTATGATGTTGAATCTTAAAAAGAATCTATAAATTCGTTTGATCCATTTTCCACAAATTTCATTGAAATAACAACAGACAGTGCGAAAAACAGAATATCTATTAAATCTAAGTTTGACATTAAATTTCATGACCAGTTGTCCGATATTCGTGTCTTTGAAAGAAATATAACTACTGAAAAAGACAAAATTGTTGTAGGTACTAAGTTACATAATTTTAATCTAGTTAAAACAATAACTGTGCATTGTAATTTGACATATGGAATGTTCATAAAGTTTAATGAATCTAATCATTTAGAAAGTGACATCAATGCTAGTTTTCCATCAAAAAATATTTTTTACTTCGGAGATTATATTAGTTATGAGCACGTATATGTCCAGTTTTTTTTTTATAAAATTAATAATGAGTGGTTTAATCACATTGTTTTGAAAATTTGGAACGACAATGGTAAACTGATTGATTTTGATATTGTTTTAGAGATTAAAGATGTTTAAAATGTAATATAGAGATATAATAAATATAAAATTATTTGTTTTGTAACTCCATGGTAGTAATGTATCTATAATATCGTATTTTTCATTCAAAATCATGTTTTTGTGTTACTTAAAACAAAATTATTTTGGCATAAACTTATTCACCAAATTTATTTGCTTTCTTATTTCTTGTAATTAAATTGTTTTTATAATCACATTTTTCTTAGGTTTTTGTACTAATTTGCCCATCGATTTCATGTTTAATTGTGAAGCATTTCCGTGATTTAGAGTAAATCCTTAAATTTTTTTTACTTATTTTCCCAAAAAAAGTGTTATAACCATAGCTTTTAGACCCTGTACTTATCCAGTTTATACCATAATAATTTTTCCCAAATTTTTCTGTCCATTCACCATGCATGCAGCCTGTTTAAACAGTTTTTTTACCATCATTAATGTAAACCACACTATCTGTGTCATAATGTACTACTTTATCACCTAATTTATCTAATATTTCATACGAATGTAATAGTGCATTTGATGTGATAAAAGTTGCTATACGTATAATTGTTGTAATAATAACTTCTACATAATTGTCGTTGTGTTTATAGGACACTTCAATTACTTTGTCATTGATTTACTTCTATTCTATTGTCTAATAACAATACGTATTAACAATTTGGTTAAGTAAAATATTCTGTTTTTGTTAACTTTTGCTTCTGTTCAAAATTTACCCAAGGTGAATTTAAACAAATTTTGGCAACAGCATGTTTCCCTGGATTTTGATCAATTTTTTCAATGTTTAAATCAATATTTTGCTATTTTTTATGACACAAATATATTTTTCTTTTTATTTTTAATCGTTTTCACAAGGACTAGTTTCCAGTTTAATTTTCATAAATGTATTAATCTTCTTTGTTTGAAATGCCAAATTTCATATATTTGAAGTAATTTGTAACCCTTTTCGATAGCTTCATTGAGTTCTAATGTAGTCCAAGTTCCATTTATTGCTCTTTCTTCGTCACTATGATTAATTACACTGTCATTTTATCTTTACAACACATTTTGAACATAAAGTAAACAATAGTTTTCTTGTTTAATTGGAAGTACTGGATGCTATATATTTGGTGGTGACAACACTTTACATTTGACCAATCCAAACCATTTTTCGTCGTAATTTTTGAAGTAAAATATTTAAATCGGTTGACCAACTGGGTAATAAGTAATAATCGTAGAACGTCACTGTGGGATATAAACTACACACACACAGAGTTATTTACTCTGCAACTGTTAAATAATTTAGATTTTCTCCTGCTTGACAAAATTTTGTAATAATGCTTGTAATAAGATAAACTTTACATAATTTATATAATGTTTTATGTCTTATTCTCTAGCTATAATACATATATCAATTTTTTTCCTGAAACCTTTAATTTTTAAACAATCTTCTACTCCAAAGAATGCACCTCTTGATTATAATGGTTCAATTATATTGTTTTTAGCTTTTTTAAAATTACTTTTATAAAATATTTTTTTTCCATTTGCAAACCACACATTACCCTTACTTTGTAACCATTTTGTCATAAAATTGTTGTCCGATTGATTGTTTCAGTATAAAAGTCATCATTTTTTTCTAATTCTAAATTATTTATACGAATACCGTATTACGTTCGCCAAATGCTGAAACCTTCATTAAAATGACGACTTATTTCGGGAATTATAAATGGTTGTCTTCTTTCTACATGTTTATAAAACATTTTTTTTTAAAGGAAAAATTTGACCCAAACTTTAATTTTCTTCTTTAATAGAATAAAGGCAAATTTTCGTTACTTTTATTTCTTGGTTGTACAAATATCTGATTAGAAAGATGGGTGTATATATTTTTTCAATTAGTTTTTATTTCTTGGTTGTACAAATATCTGATTAGAAAGATGGGTGTATATATTTTTTCAATTAGTTTTTATTTCTTGGTTGTACAAATATCTGATTAGAAAGATGGGTGTATATATTTTTTCAATTAGTTTTTATTTCTTGGTTGTACAAATATCTGATTAGAAAGATGGGTGTATATATTTTTTCAATTAGTTTTTATTTCTTGGTTGTACAAATATCTGATTAGAAAGATGGGTGTATATATTTTTTTCAATAAGTTTTTATTTCTTGGTTGTACAAATATCTGATTAGAAAGATGGGTGTATATATTTTTTCAATTAGTTTTTATTTCTTGGTTGTACAAATATCTGATTAGAAAGATGGGTGTATATATTTTTTCAATTAGTTTTTATCTTTCTTATTTAATTCATTGATATTGGTATAACAATATGGCAAGTTTTCTAAGTTTCTTTTATTTTGGTTATCAATAACAGTTCTAATTAAAGCATATTTCCTAAAATTACATATATTTGTTATGTTAAAACTTTTAGCTTTAGTTCTTTACTCTGCAACTGTTAAATAATTTTGATTTTCTCCTGCCTGACAAAATTTTGTAATAATGCTTGTAATAAGATCAACTTTACGTAATGTATATAATTTTTTGTCTTTAATCTCTAGCTATAATTCTCAATTCGGTCAATCTCCTTTCGTGCTGATCTACTACTGAATAATTCATAGCCATATTTCTTAAGTTATAATAAATAAAAATTAACAATCGTTTTAATAAATAAGGAAATGAAGAAATGTACAAAGTCATGAATATGCTGGAATGAAGTGCTTAAATTATTGATAATAATTTTTGAAAATATTTAACTTCTTCTGTGATAATATTTCTCACTACATCATTTTTTGCATATTGTTTGTTTGTCTTTAGTGTTTTTATTAATAAAAATTATTTTATAGATTTATTCTCATTACAAACTGTGCGTGTTTATGTTGGATAATTACCATTTTGAATTCCGTTAAGAATATTTATTGATTTATTGTGTTATTTAGTTTTTTATGCCCTTTGAGATATATAATACAAACATATTTTCCACATTCAAATTATATTTTCTCATCAAACATTCTTTACGTATTGTAGTGTGTTTGTCTATAGTCGCTTTATGAGGATAAGATAAATTGATAGATTTATTCTCATTATGTACTATACACGTCTTATTTGAATATTCATGAAGAATTTCATTGGGATTGTGAGATTTACTATTTTAATGCTTTATAAGAAATAGTTTAGAAACATATTTTGGACATTTGCAAAATACATTCTCTTTTTTAACTCATATTGATTTTTAGCATATTCAGTTGAACATTTTTTAGAAGTTTTTAATATGTTTATTTTTTATGTGCCTATGTGATGGAAAACATTCAATGTTTAATATTTCGCCACATTTTTTACATTGCTTAGCTATGATATTATTTTCCATTTCGAGCGTAGATTCTATTTTATTTGTTAAGAAAATTAATTTATTAGGAGAAAGGAAAATATTATTCTTTAATATTTTATTGTTTGTTAATTACACAAAACAAAACATTGAATCTCTCCTCAAGAAGTTGAACAATTCGTATGAATAGACTAAACGACAATATATCGAAAAAAATAAATAGTTTACTGCTACGGATTTTAAAATTTATAATCATAATTTTGGTAAAAAAAACGAATTGCATTGTAGGTGGCAAATTAAAAATTGCATTACCAGAGTGTTATGTGAAGATACTTAATGAAAATGCATATAGAGGTATAAAAGAACTGAGAAATGGAAAGTCTGTGCATGATACATAGTTTTATTTAAAAATATGTATCTTCTATAAATTATATTTTTCAATATTTTTACTTTATTTTATCTTATTTTGCTTGAGTTTGGCTTAAATTTGCTTGATTTAGAGTGTTCGCTTGCAAAATTAACGTTTTCTAGAAAATATGATAATTTGCTTGAAAATCGATAAATTTGATCGATTTTTAGCTTTAATTTGCTTTATATTGGTTCTATATCTCGCGTGCTCGATTCATACCGGATTTTTTTGGGGGCTCAGATTCAAACGTGAAATTCGAATTTTAAAAACATGAAATTTACACTTATACTTCTCCTATGAGTTACTGATGGACTTCCGACAAATTAGGACGAATTCCGCGCTTCTGTGAACGCCAACAGATTGCCACACTTCCAACTCCGTCTAATAGGAGGAATGGATTGGTCATCGTGAGGAGGTGATTGTCGCTATTTCAGCGAATATCACCCTGCTAGAACCAGCCTCGCGAACAACGGTTTCAACAACTAGTTCGCAGAAGTTACTTTTAAATGTAAGTTAATAATTTATTTTAACAGTGTGCTTAGCTATTTTTGGATTTGTGGTTAAATATTTTTTGTATCGGGTTTGTTTTGGAATCATTCAAAGTAATTTCGAAGCTGATTTAAATTCATTTTTGAATATTTTTGAAATCGTTAAAATTTTTTTTAAATATTTTTGGAGTGGTTTTGGACTGTGTTTAAGTATTTTGAAACTTTTTAAAATATTTTGAAAGTAGTTTTATTGAATTTTTTTAAGATGGGGTTCTTCAGTAGCATAGTTGATTAAACCATAGGTCGTGAAGTAACCCTGGTAAGGATTCGAACGCCTTCAGGGTAAAATGGATTAGATACTGGTTTACCTATTGAGAAATGTATACTGATTCATGGTTTATTGGTTGGAAATGCATTAATTCGGTATATGTATGCTTTGTTTAATAGGGAATACTGATAGTTCAATAGCTTTACACAAATACAAAAACACTTTTTTTTTGTGTTTTACAGGTATTTTACATTCGTTTCATGTGTCTATAATTTTTTCCCCCTATTTTATTTCAGATCCTGAATTTGGTGAGCAGGTTGGTTGCTGTTATTCGGCATCAGACATATCTGTCTCCCAAGACTTGCCATACATCCTTTTGGATATGGCGTTTGGACATATAACCATTAATGTACCAATAAGTAATAACAGTTTTAGACTGATGCAAACATTTTTTTCTTTCAAAGATGCAAGGCATACATTTTGAATATCAATGATGAGGCACCCAGACGTTTAAAAATTTATGCTTCTCTAACAGTCAGGTTTTTTAAAAACGACCCCATTGAGGAAAATGTTACAGAGGCATTTCATTTTTCGAGTAAAGTTTCTCCTGTCCTCAATTCATCCTATGTTGGCCAAATTTATGAGGAAACTATCATCCCTCATCTCACTACGAATATTCGTGTGTTTTGTGCGAGAGGTAGTGGGTGGGGAATGAAACTATTATTGTAAATGGATGTTTACATTTCGCAATACTGACCATTCACAATAGGGGCTATAAATTCAAAGATGTGAATTCATTGCCGATAGGAAAGCTTGCATTAATTTGCAGTTCTCAGGTGACAAGTGCTTTTTGTATACCACACTAGCGAATTTATTTCCTGCCACAGACAATGTCTGTTAATCTGGTTCGTATCCAAAACCTCACCAGGTTCTGAATACGAAGGGATTGTCGACTCCTGTAGTGTTACATGAGATCAAACAATTTTAGGAGCTCTATAATATTTCCATTAATGTCGACTCTGTGGTAGACAAATGTAGGAATATAGCTGATTAATTGTTTGACAACTCTAAGGTAGGGATAGTCATACAGATCTGAATTTCTCCTGTGCAATGTGATCGTTATGTGGATATTTAGAGCCAGTGGTAGTAAAGCCCACTTGCATTTTGCAATGATCAAAGTATGTCACGACTGCTGTACAGTCAGATGAGTAAGTAAAAGATAAAAAATTATGCTACTGAATACAACAACTGAATAAAACAAGTACATTGAATTCACGAATTTTGCCAAACAGCAAAGAATGGGTTTGTGGTATAATGTGATACCGAAGCTTATCTTAAAACGATGTCCACTTGCTTTCAATGTAATGATAGTAACAACATAACTCTAAATATAATGATAGTAACAACATAACTATCAATAAGCGTGTACCATATGCTTCTGGAATTTGCTCGTGTGCTCTTATGATTCAAGTTTGTTCCAGTATCGTGAGCTTGTGAGTGAAGATTGTATGTATATTATGGTTGATAAGTTTGTTGAATTGACAAAGTGGGTTGCAGACACATACAGCATAACCATCCCAATGAAGCTATTGAAAATAGCTGAGAGAACTAGGTTAGGCGGCTCAAACAAGTTGTCATATCTTTAATAAACCACTCGGCAAAGTTTTTGTGGCTGACCATGACCACATGACGGGCACAGTCAGAGGTGGCGCACAAACCCAATGCAATCTATTATTCATACTGAAAAAGAATAAACATGCTGCTGTATTTCATAATCTGCAGAATTACGATGTCCACTTTATTATGAAGCCTTTGCCCACAAGACGTCACACAGACCGACGGAAGCATGGTAATCGAAAATCTGGGCAATGCAAAGGTGATTAAAACAACCTTGGAAAACTACAAATGTTGTTTTAAGCACATTCGCCATGGGAGAAGTCTGGAAGAAAGTATGCGAACTGTGCAATTATGCTTTGTTGAATTATTAAATTTTACAAGCACATCTCTGGAGACATTGGCAGGAAATCCGACTTCTGTCCAGCTGAGTATCACCCGCTCACAGTTTCCAGACAACACTCAATTTGATTTAACTCAAAGAAAGGTACGATTTCCATGTGACTTTGTTAAGTACATGGAATTCCTGGACCGTTCCTTACTCCCATCAAAGGTCGCATTTAATAATGTAATGAAAGGCGAAGGCTTTACAAATGCAGATTATGCTCATGCTTATTCCACATGAAATAAATTCATTTGACAATATTTGGTAGAGTATGCAATTCAGTATTTACATGTCGATATGTGTTTTTTGGCTGATGTATTTATTAGTTTCAGAACCGTATGTTTGGCATGATACGGTCCTGGCCCCACAATATACATTACAGCTCCCTCTCTCTTTCTCTCATGGAATTCCCTTTTGCTCAAAACAGGTGTGAAGCTGGAGCTAATCACAGACTCAGATGTGTACCTTTATGTGGAATGTGGGGTCAGGCGTGGTATTTCCCCAGTTTCCAAAAGGCACGAGGATGCCAACAACATTTATGCGAGAGAAAAGTACAACCCCACTGTGACAGAGAAGTACATTTGTAATTTCGACTTAAATGGTCTGTATAACCACACGATGAAGTGCACGCTATCTATTGGGACTATTGAGTCGGTTGAGCCAGATGTGTTTTCCACATGGAATTTGGCCAACACTGAAAATTATGGGGACAAATGTTTTTACCGCCGTAGTTGATTTGTATTTTCCGTATGAACATCATGATACCCTAGCTGATCTGCCTCTTGCCCTAGTATCTGCCATACCTCCGAATGGCAAAACAGAGAGATTAATGTTAACACTCGTGCTGCAGATGAAATAATGGCTACGTACATCCCACTCAGTATTCAGAAACATGCTCTGGGGGAAAATGATTTCAAAAAATCGTTTTGTTTAAATTGATGAACATCTCAGTGTATAGAAAGTCTTCGCAGAATGTCCGCCGGAAAGGTACATCAGAATATTATCGCAGTATGACACTATATATATATATATATATATATATATATATATATATATATATATATATGGGCTGGCAGAATTGATCGGGCGAACTACATTCAAGGCAAGGCAAATCCTCGATGAAAATCTATCCCTGATCGAAATAGATAAGTTCTGTGTTACATTCAACAAACCGGTGTACACTTCTGTTGCCATTTAAGACTTGTACCTTTATGATTTTCACTATAGGTACACTATATGTCCCAGAAATTTCCTCAGCAGGCTGTGCATCTTCTATATTGCGATACCAATAGTTTGATTTACGAAATTCATTGTCATGATGTGTAAAAGACTATTACACCAAAATTGGCTCAATGATTTTATACTTTCGATTATGTGCCAGAAAAGCTGCAACATTTCGCATTGGCGAACAAAGACATTGTAGGAGATATGAAGCATGATTATGTTGGTCGCATCATCACACATTTTGTAGTCCTACGCCTTTATCTTTACTCATATATTGTTTTGAATGAACAGTGTGTGTGTAAAGCGAAGAGGGTAAAGCCTAGCATATTGCAGTATCTCCTGTATGGGAATATTTGTAGATTGCTTCGAGCAAAATTCAAGAGTAATGGGGACAGAATTTCACTACAAAAATTGCCATGTCAAGTAATGAAGACAAAAGCTATTTCAGACCGAAAAATTTCTTTTTGACATTACCATGGGGCACTACAACATTCCTCAATAAAATTCCCCTCTACTTACCAATATCAGCCAACCCCACCATCTGCCAAATTTACCATACATGAAAACCACTGCTTCAATATCTAATATCTGCCGCGAGGGTCCTATCACAACTGTCAACCACCAAAAACTGTGAATGTCATCAACATCAATAATGTCCACCAGGTGTGAGACCATTGACTTTATCACTTCATCTGACTGCGAGACCAACTACATGCTAAACAATAGTATCCTGAATCTCTATCCATTAGTGGTACTGCAGAACTTGTTAAAGATAATTAAAAAGTGAGTTAAACAATGAATTGTTGTGAAGGTCCAGCAAGGACAACCCGTTTTTGACATAACAGATGCAAAGTGCACGAATGTAAAAATTGTATAAAAATATAAGTGAAAGATACACCCCAAATGTGCTCCTGTAAATACAATAAATGTAAATAATTTATTTTATGTTAATGGATAAAGTAAAGAACTGTGTTCCAGAAGAGTAAAGGATATTAAAATTATTAAATTTAATAAAATGTGTTTGAGATAAGTATTGTAAGAAAAAGATGAAAATATTTAATTTAAGATGATATTTTGTATGTATATGTGTGTGATACTGGGGTTGTTGGGAAAAAAATGTGTGAGCAGAAATAAGAAGTATTTCAAACCGATGATTTGTTTAATTTATAGTAATTAACTTATCTTAAAAATGCAACAGAGAGGATATACATAACTTACAATTCAAAACATTCGAGAAAAGAGTGAGTGAGCAAATATAAGTAAATGTGATGGAATAATTTTACTATCAAGAGTCATAACTTCAAACACAGAAGAGAAAAGAGCCATTCAAATATATGCTGTGTGAAAGAAATAATGATGAAACCCTAGCTATTGCCAATATGGTCATGGTGGTATAAGACATGAATACTGGTGACTGTAGCTCAGTTGAGCTCGAGCTATGGTAGGGAACGGAGAAGCAGATATATCTTGTACTTGTGAAATTGTTATGTTCTCTATAGGTAATGCAAGTCTGATATTAAATAATAAATGCATTATTCATTGCTGCATATACAGGTGTGCATAGTATGTTATTTCACTATTATAATAAATTAATATAATTATTTATTTAAACAAAAATTAATTTTCCTTTTCACTCATCCTAGCACTATGCAACTCCAACCCCTCCCCCCTTCCACTGAAAATTCATTTCCCCTTCCTTTCTGTCTCGAGCTCCCGACGAGACAACACCTAAATGCATTTCTCCTCCATCTGCCTCCAGTTCCCTACCAGAAAACATGTGTACTTAGTTCTAACTGCTCATTGTGAAAATGCATACATAAAATATAAGTACCACAACAAACAAGCACCAGTCCATTCCACTTCAGTATGGTGGCCACTGAATCCACAACGCCCTACCAGAACATACCCTCAATTCTCCGGACACTCATGAGGGAAGGGGAGTGGAAGTATACTTGCAATTGCAATTACACATGAAATGCTATTCTAAATAAAATTTCAATTGAACATGTCCCAGGTGCAAGTGCACTGGTGAAGGATAAGGGATAAGTGCAACTGCATCGCCACCATTTTGAATAAATGAAATACACTATCATTTTCCTCCCCCTACTTTCGTGCACTCACAAGTCATTTAGAGCTGTTCAGCACGAAATATCTTGCAGTGTAATTAAAAGGGATACAATAACTCCAGTTCGCCTCAGACTAGAGAGGGCTGAAAACATACTGAACAGGGAATTTAAATTAGCTCAAGAGGCCAACACCAATTACTCCGAGATAGATTTGTTTATTGCAAAATGTCGTGATCTCGGTACAGTTAAATGCGGATTTGACTGGGATTACGTACAGTGCAAATTATTATCAGAAAAAGACAAAGGGATTTATGCAGAAGTTCGCATGTTATGTATTGGTAAACTTAACGATACACATATTGAGGTTACGACTATGCACAGTGCATTGACAAAGGCATCAGTAGAGGAAACCCACACGTCAGTTAGTAAAAATATATTTATGGTTTAAATATTCTTAAAGGGAAACGACACCATACAAAATGTGTTATTTCATTGGAATGCTTTGATGCTATGTTTCCGGTAATGCAGTTCGAAATGATTTCATGATTTCGTCTGCTTATATGGTTCTGCTGGTAGGGATTATAGAAGGTCAATTTCTGCAACTGCTTAAATATTTTATGTGTCATGCAGTATATGTATTCATTACGTATGTGTATGGGTGTTTGTCTGTTTGTAATAAAATCTTACATTTGTTTAACAATACGTGCTTTTAAGTATAACAAAATGTCTTAGTATATAGGCGAAAGCATTAAATATATAGTTACCTATATTAGGAAATAATTTAATATGCTTCCACATCGAATACTAAATATATTATATAAGTGAAAAGTATATAAATATAATAATAATATAAGTTAACATTAATATGAGTTTGGAAGAAAACAGTGTGTCTGTGTGTGTAATTTATAGATGTGGAACTCGCGAATATATATCTGAAATATAAATGTATGCAGCAAACAAATATTTTAGAGTGGATTTTAAAATTAATTTAGAAAATGAGTGGTTTACAGTAGGTGTCATTGTTCTAACATATAGTAACTAGTTCTTATAGCGAATTCCCTCTAGTAAATAGAACAGCATGGTTGTGTGTAGGTATTGTGACAAAATATTTACGTGCAGGAGAGATGAATTAGAATACTTAAAGGATACTAAAAATTCCATTTATCTGCTCCAGATACTGCATCAACAAAAATATATGTAATATTATATGGTGTTGAAAAACAGTTTTAATGGATGTATGTTTCGCATTGGTTTTTTTTTGTATATATATATATTCGTGGGAGGATATGTGTCGCAATAGTGGCTTTTGCATGTCCTCTTAACAATATATGTATTCCTGGGAGCATATGTGTCTCAAAAGTGGTTTTTAAACGTGTCCCCTTACTAATAAATGTAATTCTGGGAGGATATGTGTCGCAATAGTGGTTTTTAGCATGCCCCCTTCCTAATATATGTATTCCTGGGAGGATATGTGTCGCCATAGTGGTTTTTCGCATGTCCTCTTCCTAATATATGTATTCCTGGGAAGATATGTGTCGCCATAGTGGTTTTTAGCATGTCCTCTTCCTAATATATGTATTCCTGGGAGGATATGTGTCGCAATAGTGTTGTTTAGCACGTCCCCTTCCTAATATATGTATTCCTGGGAGGATATGTGTAGCAATAGTGGTTTTTAGCATGTCCCCTTCCTAATATATGTATTCCTGGGAAGATATGTGTCGCCATAGTGGTTTTTAGAATGTCCTCTTCCTAATATTTGTATTCCTGGGAGGATATGTGTCACAATAGTGGTTTTAACATGTCTCCTTACTAATATATGTATTCCTGGGAGGATATGTATCGCAATAGTGGTTTTTAGCGTGTCCCCTTACTAATATATTTATTCCTCTGAGGATATGTGTCGCCATTGTGGTTTTTAGAGTGTCCCCTTCCTAATATATGTATTCCTGGGAGGATATGTGTCACCATAGTTGTTTTTAGAATGTCCTCTTCCTAATATATGTATTCCTGGGAGGATATGTGTCGCAATAGTGGTTTTTGGCATGTCCTTTTCCTAATATATGTATTCCTGGGAGGATATGTGTCGCCATAGTGGTTTTTAGCATGTCCTCTTCCTAATATATGTATTCCTGGGAGGATATGTGTCGCCATAGTGGTTTTTAGCATGTCCTCTTCCTAATATTTGTATTCCGGGGAGGATATGTGTCGCCTTAGTGGGTTTTAGCATGTCCCCTTCCTAATATATGTATTCCTGGGAGGATATGTGTCGCAATAGTGGTTTTTAGCATGTCCACTTCCTAATATATGTATTCCTGGAGGATATGAGTCGCAATAGTGGTTTTTAGCATGTCCTCTTCCTAATATATGTATTCCTGGGAGGATATGTGTCGCCATAGTGGTTTTAACATGCCCTCTTCCTAATGTTTGTATTCCTGGGAGGATATATGTCGCCTTAGTAGTTTTTAGCATGTCCCCTTCCTAATATATATTCCTGGGAGGATATGTGTCGCCATAGTGGTTTTTAGCATGTCCTCTTCCTAATATATGTATTCCTGGGAGGATATGTGTCGTAATAGTGGTTTTTAGCATGTCCCCTTACTAATATATGTATTCCTGTGAGGATATGTGTCGCTATAGTGGTTTTTAGTGTGTCCCCTTACTAATATATGTATTCCTGAGAGGATATGTGTCGTAATAGTTGTATTTAGTGTGTCCCCTTTCTAATATTTCCGGTTATAGAGGAGAGAGAGTAATTAATGTCTATATTATGAGGGGAAATTCTGTTCAACTCATGTTGGTGTTGTTTAGATGAGTGTTAATGCGAGTGGTAAACGATCGAATATTTGTATGATGTATCAAGTAATATTATTTTTTTTTTGTGTGAGTCGAGTGTTTTGATTGCTATTTGAAAAAATATTGCATATCTTCGTGCGCGATATAACTAGATGTTCAGGACTAGAATGTTGTTATACAATAGTATTGCATGTTCAAGTGAAGGATTGCTTCACTAATATGATGATTCGAGCGAAATAAATTATAATGTCTAGTTGAAATAGAAATTGAAGTTTAAAAAACTGTATTTGAATGCATGTTGTGAAAATCGATGTAAATGTATGTTTGAGTGTTGCATTACTTATTTTACCTTATGTGTATGTCATTCAAAATAAAATTAGTTTATATCAATTGTGTATTGCTTGAATGTAATTGTTTTATGGAAACATATATTATTTTTACACTATGTGTTTAAAAATTGTTTTATTTTTTTCGCCTTTACGTTTAATGTATTTTTATTTACAGAATTTTTAAAATTTTTTTTATTAATTTTCTAGGAACAATTTGTTTCATATAATCATTTTGTTTTCATTTCCTAGTAAATTTGTTTAATTATTATTCACGAATGTGTTAATATAGGATCGTTTTGTTCCACCGTATGTTACTCAAGTTAAAGCTTTTCACGAATGTTTTGCTTACAATGGTGTAAAAGGTCGTTTTGATTAGGTAGTTTCTGCATTGTATTTGTGTGTGTTTACATGTAATTATTTGTATTAGCATTTTTAGGTAACTTTTTAATGGGAAAAACATATAGCCCTACTTATTTTTTGTACATAACTTGCTTCTGGAAAAATTTTCTAAAGAGTTTTGCAAAATTTAATTTTTTCACGTTAGTTAACACATCCTAAGAATGGTCTAATTTCCTTGGGGATGATTTTTATGTATGACATTTTGTTCTCCAATATGTTAGTAACTCTACGAAATGTATAAGGTGTGGGTGTATTTAGGTAGTTATTTCATTCTGTTTGTGAGTGTTAACATGTCGTGATTGATAATAGCAATTTTTAGGTGACTTTTTGACAGGGAAAGCATATAGCCATATTTGCTACACGAAATGTTAACAGTGCGGTAGTAGTTACTCCATCGTAGTTTGCTGTGTAAGAAGTTAATATGTAGGATATGTGTTCTTGGGAAGAAACATCACAGTGAACGCTTTATTCGAAACAAAAGTGTAGTTATTGTGAGTAGGGGTATCTCGATGTAAGTAAGATATATACATAAGAATGAACCTGTCACAGTAAACCTACTGGACATCTACATTAACATTTGAATGGTCAATGTTTGTTTAATATTTGCGATGACATATATATCTGCATGTTTTGATGTGTTTCGGTTTTACACCTGCAACGGGTAGAGCTTCGCCTGAATTTCAGTGTCCGCACTGCTATACCAACTTTAAGAATTGTTGCACTTTGCTTCGTCATGAAAGAAGTATTTATGCAAATAATCCTGTGTGTATGAGATATTGCTGTGCTGAGAGTGGTCATACCTTCAAGAGAAATTCCGCATTTTCGAAACAGTCAGCCACATGTAAAGGTATTCCTTCAGCGGGAATAAAAACTGTATGCCGTTTTGTAGTCAAACATTTATGGTCGTCAGCATTGTTCATGAGAAATGTTTGGGTTGTGGTCGTCAGCATAGAGCATTATATTTTTAGTGCATGTGTTTGTCAGCATAGAGAAATAGATATGCGGGACGTCTTGTCGTCAACATAGAGCATGAGTGATGCATGGCGGAGCTCGTCAGCGTAGACCATGAGAGATGTATTGCGCGTGGTCGTTAGCATACAGCATGAGCAATGTGTGGCATGTGGTCGTCAGCGTAGAGCATGAGTGATGCGGGTCGTGTAGTCGTGAGAATAGGGCACGAGATATGCAGGGCTTGTGGTCGTCAGCATGGAGTATGAGAGATGCGTGGCTTGTGGTCGTCAGCATAGAGCATGAGAGATGTGGGACGTGTGGTCGTCAGTGTAGAGAATGAGTGCTGCGGAGACTGTGGTCGTCAGCATAGAGCATGAGAGATGCAGGGCATGTGTTAGTCAGCGAAGAGCATCAGAGATGCGGTTTGTATGGTCGTCAGCGTAGATAATGAGTGATGTGGGGCGTGTTGTCAGCAAATAACATGACAGATGCGTAGCATGTGGTCGTCATCATAGAGAATGAGATGTGTGGGGCGTCTGGTCGTCAGCGTATAGTATTAAAGATTCGCAGCATTTGATCGTTAGCATATAGCATGAGAGATGTGGACATGTGGTCTTCAAAATAGAGCATGGGAGATATATGGTGTGTGCTCGTCAGCTAAGAGTATGTGTGATGTGGGGCATGTTCTTATCAGCTTAGAGCATGAGAGATTTGGTGATGTGGATGTCAATATTGACCATGATAAATGTGGGGCGAGTGGTTGTCAGTGGGCGCGTGGTGTGTGGTCGTCGCATTAAGCATTAGAGATCCGTGCCGTGTGGTCGTCTGAATTGAGCAAGATATATTTGGCGTGTACGATCGTCAGAATGGAACATTATATATGCGGGGTGTATGGTCGTCATCGTTGAGCATCAGAGATTCAGGGCGTGAGTTCATGAGCGTTGTGCATGAGAGATGAAAGGCGTGCGGTCGTCACCGTAGAGCAAGAGAGATGCAGGGAGTTTATTCGTCAGCATAGAGAATCAGATATGCGGGGCGTCTGGTCGTCAGCATAGAACATGAGATGCATAGCCTCTGGTCGTCAGCATAGAGCATGAGAGATTTCTTGTGTGTGGTCCTCAGCATAGAGCATGATTGATGCGGGACATGTGGTCGTCAGCATAGAGCATAAGACATGCTGATCCCGTGCTCGTCAGCATAGATCTAGATAGATGCGGTGCATGTGTTGGTCGGCATAGAGCATGAGAGATGCGTGGCGTGCCGTCGTCAGCATAGAGCATTATATATGCAGGGCGTGTTGTCTTCAGAATAGATCTTGATAGATTAGGTGCATGTTTTCGTCAGCATAGAGCATGAGAGATGCGGGGAATGTGGTCGTCGCCATAGAGAATATGAGAAACGGGTCGTGTGATCGTCTGCATAGAGAATGAGAGATGCGGGACTTGTGACGTCAGCATAGAGCATGAGAGATGCGGTGCGTGTGGTCGTCAGCATAGAACATGAGCGATGCGGGGCGTGGGTTAGTCAGCGCAAAGCATGAGAAATATGATCGTGGGTCGACATCATAGAGCATGATATATGTGTAGCATGTGCTCGTCAGCATAGATCATGAGCAATTTGTTGCATTTGTTCGTCAGCATAGATCATGTGAGAAGCGGGGAGTGTGGTCGTCATTATAGAGCATTTAAGATGCAGGTAATGTGTTCGTCAACATAGAGATTGAGAGATGCGGGGCATGTGGTGGTCAGCATAGAGCATGATTTCTGCAGGGTGTGTGTTCGTCATCGTACAGCATATGAGCTGCGACGCATGTGGTAGTCAGCATAGAGTATGAGAGATGCGGTGTGTATGGTCGTCAACATAGAGCATGAGAGATCAAGGGCATGTTGACGTCAGTGTAGAGCATGAGAGATGAGTGTCGTGTTGTCATAAGCTTTGAGCATCATAAATGTGGAGCGTGTGGTCATCAGCATAGAGCATGTGAGATGCGGGGAATGTGGTCTTCAGCATAGATAATGAGAGATGCAGGGAGTGTAATCGACAGCATAGAGCATGGAAGTTGTGATGCATGTGGTCATCAGCATAGAGCATGAGAGATGCGAGGCGTGTGGTAGTCAGCATAGAGCATGATAGATGAGGGGGTATCTCCCAGTATAGAACATGAGAGATGTGGAGCATATGGTCGTCAGTTTAAAGAATGTATGATGCATTGCGTGTGGTCGTCAGCAAAGAGCAAGAGATGCAGGATATGCGGTCGTCCACGTAGAGCATGAGTGATGCAAGGCGTGTATTCGTCAACTTAGAAAATAAGAGATGTGGGGTTGTGTAGTAGCCAGCATAGAACATGAGAGATGCGGACCTTCTGGTCGTCAGCACAGAGCATGAGATCTATGTGGCGGATGGTCGTCAGCATAGAGCATTAGAGATGCTGGGCGTGTGGTCGTCAGGGTAAAGAATGAGAAATATTGGGTGTGTGGACGTCAGTGTAGAGAAGAGAGATTCGGATCGAGTGGTCCTCAGCATAGAGCATGAGAGATTCGGTGCATGTGGTCGGCCGCATAAAGCATGAGAGATGCGGGACGTGTGACGTCAGCATAGAGCATGAGATATGAGGTGCGTGTGGTCGTCAGCATAGAGCATGAGCAATGTGGTTCATGTGTTCGTTAGCGTATATCATGAGCTATGCAGGGCATCTGGTCGTCAGCATAGCGCATGAGAGTATGCGGTGCGTGTGGTCTTCAGCATTGTGCATGAAAGATGCGGCCATGTGATCATGAGCATATACCATGAGAGATTCATGGCGTGGGCACATCAGCTTAAATCATGAGAAATGTGGTTCTTTCGGTAGATAGCATAGAGCATGTGAGATGCGGTGCGTGTGGTCGTCAGCGTAGAGTATGACAGGTTGTGGGGCGTGTGGTCGTCAGCATAGAGCATGTGAGATGTGTGGCCGAGTTGTCGTCTGCATAGAGCATGAAAGATGCTGGGTGTGTAGATGTTAACGTAGAGAATGATATATGTATTTCATGAGAACGTCAGCATAAAGCATGAGCAATAGATTGCATGTAGTTGCAGCGTACATGATGAGATATGCGCAGCGTGTGGTCGTCAGAATAGATCATGAGATATCCGGGGCTTGGGGTCGTCAGCATAGAGCAAGAGAAATGCTGTGCCTGTGTTCGTCAGCCTAGAGCATGGGAGATTCTAAGCACATGGTCTTGAGTGTAGATCATGAGCTATGCGGGGCGTCTGGTCGTCAGCATAGAGCATAAGAGATGTGTGGCGTGTGGTCGTCAGAGTGGAGCATGAGAGATGCGTGGCGTGTGGTCGTCAGTGTATAGCATGAGAGTAGCGGGTCGTGTGGTCGTCCGCATAGAGCAGAAGAAATGCAAGGTGTGTGGTCGTCAACATAGAGAATGGGAAATGCGTTGCGTGTACTCGTCATCATAGAGCATGAGCAATGTCTGCCATGTTTTCGTCATCATAGACCATGAGATACGTGGCGTGTGGTCGTCACAATAGAGCATGAGATATGCGGGGCATGTGGTAGTCTGAATATGGCAAGAGAGATGGAGGGCGTGTGCTAGTCAGCACAGAGCACAAGAGATGCGATGCGTGTCGTCATCAGCATAGAGCATGGTAGATGCGGGGGTCATGTGGAGGTCAGCATACAGCATGACAGATGCAGGACGTGTGTTCGTCAGTGTAGAGTATGAGTGATGCAAGGCGTGTGATCATTAGCATTGAGTGTGACAAAGGCGGGGCGTCTATTTGTTATCATAGAGCATGATTGATGCTGTGCGTGTGGTCGTCAGCATAGGGCATGAGTTATGCGTGGCTTCTAGTCATCAGCATAGAGCATAAGCTATGTGCAGTACTTGATCGTCAGCATAGAGCCAGAGAGATGCGCAACAATTTATCGTCAGCTTAGAGCATGAGAGATGCATGGTGTGTGGTCGTCAGCGTAGAGCGTGATAGACGCGCGGAATGAGGTCACAAGCATAGAGCATAATAGATGCGGTGTGTGTGGTCGTCAGCATAGAGCATGAGAGATGCAAGGCATGTGGCCTTTAGCATTGAGCATGAGAGATGCGGGCATGTGATCATGAGCATAGACCAAGAGAGGTGCGTGGCGTGGTCACTTCAGTGTAAATCATGATAAATGTGGGGTTTTCGTAGATAGCATAGAGCATGTGAGATGCGGTGCGTGTGGTCGTCAGTGTAGAGCATGAGAGGTTGTGGGGCGTGTGTTCGTCAGCATAGAGCATGTCAGATGTGCGGCCGAGTGGTAATCCGTGTAGAGCATGAGAGATGCAGGGTGTGTGGTCATCAGCATAGAGCATGTGAGATGTATTGCGTGTGGTCGTCAGCATATAGCATGAGCAATATTTGGCATGTCGTTGCAGCGTACAGGATGAGTGAAGCGCGGCTTGTGGTCATCAGAATAGAGTATGATATATGCGTGGCATGTGGTCAGCATAGAGCATGAGAGAAGTGGGCCTTGGTGTCGTCAGCAAAGAGCATGAGAAATGCTGGGCCTGTGTTCGTCTGCTTAGAGCACATGAGATGCTCAGTCTGTGGTCTTCAGTGTAGATCATGAGCTATGCGGGCGTCTGGTCGTCAGCATAGAGCATAAGAGATGCTTGGCGCTTGGTCTTCAGCATAGAGCATGAGAGTTGCGGGTTGTGGTCGTCAGCATTCAGCATGAGAGATGGGGGTGTGTTGTCAACGTAGAGCATGAGAGAGCGGGGCATGTGGTCATCAGCATAAAGAATTTGTGTTGCGGGTTGTGTGATCGTCAGCAAAGGACATGAGATATTCATGACATGTCGTCATCAGCGTAGAGCATGAGAGATGCAGGGCGTGTGATCGTCAGCATTGAGCTTGAGAGATGTGGGGCGTGTGGTCGTCCACATAGATCATGAGAGATGCTTGGCATTGGTTCTCAGCATAGAGCATTATAGATGAGGTACGTGTGTTCGTCAACATAGAGCATGAGTAATGCGTGGCCTCTGGTCATCAAAATAGAGCATGAGAGATCGTCGCGTCTGGTCGTCAGCATAGAGCATAAGAAATGCTTGGCATTTGGTCGTCAGCGTAGAGCATAAGAGCAAGAGGACGTGTGTTAGTCAGCATAGAGCACAAGGGATGCGGGTCATATGATCATCAGTGTAGAGCATGATAGATGTGTGGTGTGTGGTTGTCAGTGTAGTGCACGAGAGATGCAGGGCTGTTGTTGTCAGCATAAATCATGAGAAATGGAGGGCATGTGGTCATCAGTGGAGAGGGTCAGTTTTGCGGGGCGTGTGGTCGTCAGCATAGAGCATAAGATTTGCGGGGCATGTGTTTGGCAGCCTAGAACAAGTGAGATGCAAAGCTGTGGTCATCAGTGTAGATCACGAGAAATGCTAAATCTGTGGTCATCAGTTTAGAGCATGAGAAAAGCGAAGTTTGTGGCCATCAGCATAGAGCATGATGAAATGCGGGGCATGTGGTCGTTAGCATAGAGCATGAGAAATACGGGCATGTTATCATCTGCATAGACCATGAGAGATACATGGCGTGGGCTCGTCAGCCTAAATCATGAGAACTGTGGGGTTTAGGTCGACAGCATAGAGCATGAGAAATGCGAGGCGTGTGTTCATCAGCATAGAGTATGCAAGATGAGGTGCATATGGTCGTCAGCATAGACCATGAGAGATGCGTGTTATGTGGTCGTCAACATAGATCATGAGAGATGCATGGCGTGTGGTCGTCAGCATAGAGCATATGAGGTGCAGTGCATATAATTGTTAGCGAAGAGCATGAGAGATGCGGGGCGTGTGTCAATCTGCCTAGAGCATGAGAGATGTGGGGCGCCTCTTCGTTTTCACAATGCATGGTAGATGCTATGTGTGTGGTCGTCCGCATAGAGAATGAGATGTGCGTGGCGACTGGTCGTCAGCATAAAGCATGTTAGATGTATGGCGTGTGGTCGTCAGTGTAGAGCGAGACAGATGTGGGGCATGTGGTCGTCAGTGTAGAACCTAAGAGTTGCTGGGCCTGTTGTCGGGATTATGATAGATGAGGTGAATGTGTTCGACGTTATAGTACAAGAGAGATGTGGGGCGTATGTTCGTCAGGATTAGAGCAAGGGAGATGTATGGTGCCGGCTCATCAGCTAAGAGTAAGTGAGATGAGGACATGTGCTCGTCAGCTTAGTGCATAAGAAATTGGGGGGGGGGGGTAGGGTGGGGTTGTCACTATTGAACATTAGAAATGTGGGGCGTGTGGTTGTCAATGTAGAGTATGAGAGATCCGTGGTGTATGGTAGTCGAATTTAGCATTGGAGATCCGTGGCGTGTGGCCATCTACATTGAGCATTAGATATACGGCGTGTCTTATCGTCAGCACAGAACATTAGATATTCGGTGTGTATGGTCGTCATCGTTGAGTATCAGAGATTAAAGGCATGAGTTCATCAGCATAGGGCATCAGAGATGCAGGGCGCGTGGTCGTCAGCATAAAGCATGAGAGATGCTGGGCGTGTATACGTCAGCATTGTGGATGGGAGATGCGGGGCGTGTGGTTTTCAGCAAAAAGTATGTAAGATGCTGGGCGTGTGGTCGTAAGCGTAGAGTATGAGAGACGCGGGGCGTTTAGTCATCAGCAGAGAGCAATATAGATGCGTGGCTTGTGGTCGTCCGTGTAGAGCATGTGTGATGCATTGTGTGTGTTCGTTAGCATAGAGAGTGATAGATGCAGGGTTGTGTGGTAGTCAGCATAGAACATGAAAGAATCGGTGTATCTGGTCGTCAGCAATGAGCATGAGAGATGCAGGGCGTGTGGTCGTCAGCAAAGATTATGAGAGTTGCGGGTGGGTGGTCGTCAGCATCCAGCATATTTGATGCGCTGCGTGTGGTCGTCAATGTTGAGCATGAGAGATGCAAGTCATGTGGTCGTCAACATAGACCACGAGAGATGCGGGGCGTGTGGTCGTCAGCATAAATCTTGTGTGATGCACTCGTGTAGTTGTCAACGTAGAGCACGAGAGTTGCTGGGCGTGTGGTCGTCTGTATATAGCAGAAGTGATGCAAGGTGTGTGTTCGTCAATATAAAGCATGAGAGATGTGTTGTGTGGGCTAGTCAGCATAAATCATGAGCAATGTCTGCCATGTGGTCATCAGCTTACAGCATGAGAGATGCAGGGCGAGTGGTCGTCATCGTTGATCATCAGAGATTCAGGGCATGTGTTCGTCAGCGTAGAGCATGAGTGGTGCGGGGCGTGTGGTCATCAGCATAGAGCATGATATATGCTGGTAATCTTTTCGTCAGCATAGAGCATGGAAATTCGTTGCGTGTGGTCGTCAAAGTATAGCATGTGAGATACCGGGCGTGTGGTCAGCAGCATAGAGCATGATATATGTTGGGCATGTGGTCGTCAGCATAGGTCATGAGTGATGCGGGGTGTGTGGTCGTCAGCATAAAGATTGAGAGATGTGTGGCGTGTGGTCATCAGCATAGAGCATGACAGATTGCGGGGCGTGTGGTCGTCTGCATAGAGCAAGAGGGATACAACAATTGTGGTCGTCAGAGTAGAGCTTGAGAGAAGCTTTGCGAGTGGTCGACAGCGTAGAGCATGAGCGATTTGTGCTATGCGGTCGTCCCTGAAGAGCATGCGAGACGAGGGGTGTGTGGTAGTCAGAATTGTGCATGAGATATGCGGGGCATGTGTCCGTCAGCCTAGAGCATGAGAGATGCGGGGCGGGTTGACATCAGCATAGTACATGAGAGATGGGTGCGGTATTTTTGTCAGAGTAGAGCATGAGAAATTCCGGGCGTGTGGTCGTCAGAATAGACCATGAGATATGCGTGGCGTGTGGTTGTCAGCGTAAAGCAAGATAAATGTGGGGCGTGTGGTCGTTAGGGGCATGAGAGATGCATGGCTTGTCGTCAGAGTAGAGCATGAGAGATGCAGGGTGTTTGGTCGTTAGCATACAGCATGAGAGATGCGAGGTATGTTGTAGTTATCGTAGGGCATGATAGATCCTGCCCGTGTTGTCATCAGCGTATAGCATGAGAGATGCGGGGCGTGTGGTCGACAGCATAGACCATGAATGCTAAAGGGCGTGTGGTCATCAGCATAGGGAATGAGTGATGTGGGGCGTGTGTTCGTCAGCTTAGAGCATGAGATATGCGGGGCGAGTGGTCGACAGCATAGAGCATGAGAGATGCGGGGCGTGTGATGGTCAGCATTGAGCATGAGATATTAAGGGCGCGTGGTAGTCAGCGTAAAGCATGAGAGATTCAGGGTTTGTGGTCATCAGCGTATAGAATGTGTGATGCAGGTCGTGCGGTCGTCCGCATAGAGGATGATAGAAACTGTGCTTGTGGTAGTTAGCGTGGAGCATGAGAAATGCGGGGCATGTGGTAATCAGCGTAGAGCATGAGAGAAGCACGACGTGAGGTTGTCAGCATAAATATTCATAGATGCGGTGCATGTTGTCAACAGTGTAGAGCATGAGAGATGTGGGGCATGTGTTAGTCAGTGTAGAGCTTGATAGATGCGTGGCGTGTGGTCATCAGCTTAGAGCATGAGAGATGCGGGTACGTGATCGACAGAATAGAGCATGAGAGAAACAGTGCTGGTAGTCTTCAGTATAGAGCATGAGAAATTCAGGTTGTGTGGTCGTCAGTACAGAAAATGAAATATTCGGGGAGTGTGGACGTCAGCGTAGAGCATGGAGATGCTGGGTGTCTGGCTGTCAGCATAGTGCATGAGTTATGCATGGTGTGTGGTCGTCAGTGTAGTGCATGAGAGATGTGGGGCATGTGGTCGTCAGCATAAATATTGAGAGATGCAGGTCATGTGGTCGTCAGCGTAGAGCATGATAGATGCGGTGCGTGTTGTCGTCAGTGTAGATCATGAGATATGTGGGCATCTGGTCTTCAGCATAGAGCTTGAGAGATACGGGGCGTCTGGTTTTCAGCATAGGGCATGTGAGATGCAGGGTGTATTTTCGTCAGCATAGTGCATGAGAGAAGCTGAGCGTGTGGTCGTCAGCGTAGAGCATGAGAGATGCGGGGCGTGTTGCCGTCATCATAAAGTTTGAGAGAATGTGGGCGTACGGTTGTCAGTGTACAGCATGATAAATGAGGGACGTGTGGTCTTCAGCCCGAAGTGGCCATCTCTGATGACCAGTGTCTGATGATTATGATTATGATGCTGTTACATATAATCTACATTTCCAGCTGTAGTGAGGGATGTCAGCCCTCCCCAACACATTAATCAATCCCGTGTGATTGTTGCAATCCGCTTCAGCGTCTTATAAATATTTCGAAAATTAAGATAAACAAGTTATACAGTCTTTAAGCGGCTGGGTCATATAAAAGCGTGCGTAACCGATAACAGAACATTTATTCACTTTGCTTCCCTCACTGGGGACCTTACATGTTGTGCTCCTTTATAGCACCGATTACTCTAAAACTGATAAAAAATGTGCGAAGCTTAAATTAATTACCCTGAGAAATTAATTATGTATGCAGCAAAATATACTGATGCGTAGGGTTGAACAATCCGAGTTAAAACAAGCAATGAATGTTACGGCAGATTACGTTTGAACGCTCTGGCAATGTCTTGATGAGACAAAGTGATAGAGGTCCAGAGAGGCCGCGATCACACTTCACCCACACGAGATTTTTAAGACGCAAGGAGGCCCACAGAGGCCGCGATCACACGTCCACAACACGAGATGTTTAAGAGTCTAGGAGGTCCAGAGAGGCCGCGATCACACTTCCACCACACGAGATGTTTAAGACGCTAGGAGGAACAGAGAGGCCGCTATCACACTTCCACCACACGAGATTTTTAAGACGCTAGGAGGCCCAGAGAGGCCGCGATCACACGTCCACCACACGAGATGTTTGAGAGTCTAGGAGGTCCAGAGAGGCCACGATCACACGTCCACCACACGAGATGTTTAAGACGCTAGGAGGTCCAGAGAGGCCGCGATCACACGTCCACCAAACGAGATGTTTAAGACGCTACGAGGCCCAGAGAGGCCGTGATCACACGTCATCCACACGAGATGTTTAATAGGTTAGGAGGTACAGAGAGGACGCGATCACACGTCCACCACACGAGATGTTTAAGTGTCTAGGAGGCCCAGAGAGGTCGCTATCACACATCCATCACACGAGATGTTTAAGACGCTAGGAGTACCAAAGAGGCCGCGATCACACGTTCACCACACGAGATGTTTAAGAGTCTAGGAGGTACAGAGAGGCCGCGATCACACGTCCACCACACGAGATGTTTAATACGCTAGGAGGACCACAGAGGCCGCGATCACACCTCCACCACACGAGATGTTTAAGAGTCTAGGAGGTCCAGAGAGGCCGCGATAACACGTCCACCACACGAGATGTTTAAGACGCTCGGAGGCCCAGAGATGCAGCGATCATAAGTCCACCTCACGAGAAATTTTTAAGAAGCTTGGAAGCCCAGAGAGGCCGCGATCACACGTCCACCACACGAGATATTTAAGAAGATAGGAGGCATAGAGAGGCCGCGATCACACGTCCACCACACGAGATTTTTTAGTTGCTAGGAAGCCTAGAGAGGCCGCGATCACAAGTCCACCACACAAGATGTTTAAGACGCTAGGAGGACCAGAGAGGACTCGATCACACGTCCACCACACGAGATGTTTAATAGTCGAGTAGGTACAGAGAGGACGCGATCACACGTCCACCACACGAGATGTGTAAGAGTCTAGGAGGCCCAGAGAGGTCGCTATCACACATCCATCAAACGAGATGTTTAAGACGCTCGGAGGACCAAAGAGGCCGTTATCACACGTGAACCACACCAGATATTTAAGAGACTAGGAGGTACAGAGAGGCCGCGTTCACACGTCCACCAAACGAGATGTTTAAGAGTCTAGGAGGTCCAGAGAGGCCGCGATCACACGTCCTCCACACGAGATGTTTAAGACGCTAGGAGGTCCAGAGAGGCCGCGATCACACGTAGACCACACGAGATGTTTAAGACGCTCGGAGGCCAGGAGATGTCGCGATCACAAGTCCACCACACGAGATGTTTAAGACGCTAGGAGGACCAGAGAGGCCGCGATCACACGTCCACCACACGAGATGTTTAAGAGTCTAGGTGGTACAGACAGGCCGAGATCAAACGTCCACCACACGAGTTGTTTAAGACGCTAGGAGGACCAGAAAAGCCGCGATCACACGTCCACCACACGAGATGTTTGATAGTCTAGGAGGTCCAGAGAGGCCGCGATCAAACTTCCACCACACGAGATGTTTAAGACGCTCGGAGGCCCAGAGAGGCCGCGATCACACATCCAACACACGAGATTTTTAAGAAGCTTGGAGGCCCAGAGATGCCGCGATCACACGTCCAACACACGAGATGTTTAAGATGCTAGGAGGACCAGAGAGGCCGCGATCACACGTCCACCACACGAGATGTTTAAGGGTCTAGGAGGTACAGAGAGGCCGCGATCAAACGTCCACCACACGAGATGTTTAAGTGTCTAGGAGGCCCAGAGAGGTCGCTATCACACATCGATCACATGAGATGTTTAAGACGCTTGGAGGACCATAGAGGCCGCGATCACACGTTCACCACACGAGATGTTTAAGAATCTAGGAGGTACAGAGAGGCCGCGATCACACGTGAACCACACGAGATGTTTAAAACGCTAGGAGGACCAGAGAGGCCGCGATCACACCTCCACCTAACGAGATGTTTAAGAGTCTAGGAGGTCCAGAGAGGCCGCGATCACACGTCCTCCACACGAGATGTTTAAGACTCTTGGACGCCCAGAGAGGCCGCGATCACACATACATCACACGAGATGTTTAAGACTCTTGGACGCCCAGAGAGGCCGCGATCACACATACATCACACGAGATGTTTAAGACGCTAGGAGATCCAGAGAGGCATCTATCACACGTCCACCACACGAAATGTTTGGGACGCTAGGAGGCCCAGAGAAGCTGCGATCACAAGTCCACCACACGAGATGATAATAGTCTAGGAGGTCCAGAGAAGCCGCGATCACACGTCCACCACACGAGATATTTAATAGGCTAGGAGGTCAAGAGAGCTGCGATCACACGTCCACCACACGAGATTTTATGAGGCTAGGAGGTCCAAAGAGGCCGCGTTCACACGTCCACCACACGAGATATTTAAGAGTTAGAGGTCAAGAGAGGCCGCGATCACCGTCCACCACACGAGATGTTTAAGAGTTAGGAGGCCAGAGAGGACGCGATCACACGTCCACCACACGAGATGTTTAAGACGCTAGGAGGCCAAATAGGGGTCGATCACACGCCCACCAAAACGAGATGTTTAAGACGCTCGGAGGCCCAGATGGCCGCGATCACACGTCCACCACACGTGATGTTTAAAGTCTAGGAGGTACAGAGAGGACGCGACACACGTCCACCACACGAGATGTTTAAGAGCTAGGAATCCCAGACAGTCGCTATAACACATCCACCACACGAGATGTTTAATAGTCTAGGAGGTCCAGAGAAGCCCGATCACACGTCCACCACTAGAGATGTTTAAGTCATAGGAGGTCCAGATAGGCAGCGATCACACATCCACCACACGAGATGTTTAAGACGCTAGGAGGTCCAGAGAGGCCGCGATCACACGTCCACCACACGAGATTTTTAGAGTCGCTAGGAGCCCAGAGAGGCCGCGATCACACGTCCACCACACGAGATGTTTAAAGTCTAGGAGGTCCAAGAGGCCACGATCACACGTCCACCACTAGAGATGTTTAGAGCGATAGGAGTCCAGATAGGCCGCGATCACACGTCCACCACACGAGATGTTTAAGACGCTAGGAGGCCAGAGAGGCCGCGATCACACGTCCACACACACGAGATGTTTAAGACGCTAGGATTCCCAGAAGGCCGCGATCACACGTCCACCACACGAGATATTTAAGAATCAGGAGGTCCAAAGAGGCCGCGATCACACGTCCACCACACGAGATGTTTAAGACGCTAGGAGGTCCAGAGAGGCCGCCATCACACATCCAAAACACGAGATGTTTAAGACGCTAGGAGTTTCAGAGAGGCCGATCACACGTCCACCACACGAGATGTTTAAGAGTCTAGGAGGTACAGAAGGCCGCGATCACACGTCCACCCACGAGATGTTTTAATAGTCTAGGAGGTCCAGAGAGGCCGCGATCACACGTCCAACACGAGATGTTTAAGACGCATCGGAGGCCCAGAGAGTCCGCGATCACACATCCATCACACGAGATGTTTAAGACGCTTGGACGCCCAGAGAGGCCGCGATCACACATCCATAACACGAGATGTTTAAGAACTTGGAGGTCCAAAGAGGCCGCATCACCGTCCACCACACGAGATTTTAAGAGACTAGTCGGTCCAGAGAGGCAGCGATCACTCGCAACCACACGAGATGTTTAAGAGTCTAGGAGGTCCAGAGAGGGCGATCACACGTCCACCAAACGAGATGTTTAAGACGCTCGGAGGCCCAGAGTGGCCGCGATCACACGTCCACCACACGTGATGTTTAATAGTCTAGGAGGTACAGAGAGGCGCGAACACACGTCCACCACACGAGATGTTTAAGAGTCTAGGAATCCCAGACAGTTGCGCTATACACACATCCACCACACGAGATGTTTAATAGTCTAGGAGGTCCAGAGAGGCCACGATCACACGTCCACCACTAGAGATGTTTTAAGACGATAGGAGGTCCAGATAGGCAGCGATCACACATCCACCACACGAGATGTTTAAGACGCTAGGAGGTCCAGAGAGGCCGCGATCACACGTCCACCACACGAGATTTTTAAGTCGCTAGGAAGCCCAGAGAGGCCGCGATCACACGTCCACCACACGAGATGTTTAATAGTCTAGGAGGTCCAGAGAGGCCACGATCACACGTCCACCACTAGAGATGTTTTAGACGATAGGAGGTCCAGATAGGCCGCGATCACACGTCCACCACACGAGATGTTTAAGACGCTAGGAGGACCAGAGAGGCCGCGATCACACGTCCACCACACGAGATGTTTAAGACGCTAGGATTCCCAGAGAGGCCGTGATCACACGTCCACCACACGAGATATTTAAGAATCTAGGAGGTCCAAAGAGGCCGCGATCACACGTCCACCACACGAGATGTTTAAGACGCTAGGAGGTCCAGAGAGGCCGCCATCACACATCCAAAACACGAGATGTTTAAGACGCTAGGAGTTTCAGAGAGGGTCCGATCACACGTCCACCCCACGAGATGTTTAAGAGTCTAGGAGGTACAGATAGGCCGCGATCACACGTCCAACCCACGAGATGTCTAATAGTCTAGGAGGTCCAGAGAGGCCGCGATCACACGTCCAACACGAGATGTTTAAGACGATCGGAGGCCCAGAGAGTCCGCGATCACACATCCATCACACGAGATGTTTAAGACGCTTGGACGCCCAGAGAGGCCGCGATCACACATCCATAACACGAGATGTTTAAGAATCTTGGAGGTCCAAAGAGGCCGCTATCACTCGTCCACCACACGAGATATTTAAGAGACTAGTCGGTCCAGAGAGGCAGTGATCACTCGACAACCACACGAGATGTTTAAGAGTCTAGGAGGTCCAGAGAGGCCGTGATCACACGTCCACCACACGAGATGTTTAAGACCCTAGGAGGTCCAGAGAGGCAGCTATCACTCGTCCAACGCACGTGATGTTTAAGAGACTAGGCGGTCCAGAGAGGCAGTGATCACTCGACAACCACACGAGATGTTTAAGAGTCTAGGAGGTCCAGAGTGGCCGCGATCACACGTCCACCACACGAGATATTTAACAGGCTAGGAGGTCAAGAGAATCCGCGATCACACGTCCACCACACGAGATATTTAAGAGGCTAGGAGGTCAAGAGAGGCCGCGATCACACGTCCACCACACGAGATATTTATGAGGCTAGGAGGTCCAAAGAGGCCGCGATCACACGTCCACAACACGAGATGTTTAAGACGCTAGGAGGCCCAAAGAGGCTGCGATCGCACGTACAACACACGAGATGTTTGAGAGTCTAGGCGGCCCAGAGGGGCCGCGATCACACGTCCACCACACGAGATGTTTAAGATGCTAGGAGGTCCAGAGAGGCTGCGATCGCACGTCCACCACACGAGATGTTTAAGACGCTAGTTGGCCCAGAGAGGCCGTGATCACACGTCGACCACACGAGATATTTGAGAGTCTAGGAGGTCCAGAGAAGCCGCGAACACACGTCCACCACACGAGATGTTTAAGAAGCTAGGAGGCCCAGAGAGGCCGCGATCACACGTCCACAACACGAGATGTTTAAGACGCTAGGAGGTCCAGAGAGGCCGCTATCACACGTCCATCACAGGAGATATTTAAGACGCTAGGAGGTCCAGAGTGGCCGCGATCACACGTCCACCACAAGAGATGTTTAAGACGCTAGGAGGTCCAGAGAGGCCGCGATCACACGTCCACCACACGAGATGTTTAATAGTCTTTGAGGTCCAGAGAGACCGCGATCACACGTCCACCACACGAGATGTTTAAGACGCTCGGACGCCCAGAGAGGCCGCGATCACACATCCACCACACGAGATGTTTAAGAAGCTTTTAACGCCCAGAGAGGCCGCGATCACACATCCATTACACGAGATGTTTAAGAGGCTAGGAGGTCCAATGAGGCCGCGATCACACGTCCACCACACGAGATGTTTAAGACGCTAGGAGGTCAAGAGAGGCACCGATCTCACGTCCAACACACGAGATGTTTAAGACGCTAGGAGGAGCAGAGTGGCCGCGATCACACGTCCACCACACTGGATGTTTAAGGTTCTAGGAGGTCCAGAGAGGCCGCGATCACATGTTCACCACTCAAGTTGTTTAAGACGCTATTAGGACCAGAGAGGCATCGATCACATGTCCACCACACGAGTTGTTTAAGACGATAGGATGTCCAGAGAAGCCGCGAACACACGTCCACCACACGAGATGTTTAAGACGCTAGGAGGCCCAGAGAGGCCGCGATCACACGTCCACAACACGAGATGTTTAAGACGCTAGGAGGTCCAGAGAGGCCGCTATCACACGTCCATCACACGAGATATTTAAGACGCTAGGAAGCCTAGAGAGGCAGCGATCACACGTCCACCACACGAGATGTTTAAGACTCTCGGAGGCCCAGAGATGCCGCGATCACACTTCCACCACAGGAGATGTTTAAGACGATAGGAGGTCCAAAGAGGCCGCGATCACACGTCCACCACACGAGATGTTTAAACGATAGGAGGTCCAGATAAGCCGCAATCACACATCCACCAACCGAGATGTTTAAGATGCTAAGAGGCCCAGAGAGGCCGCGATCACACGTCCACCACACGAGATTTTTAAGACGCTAGGAGGCCCACAGATGCCGCGATCAAACGTCCACCACACGATATGTTTAAGAGTCTACAAGGTCCAGTGAGGCCACGATCACACGTCCACCACTAGAGATGTTTAAGACTATAGGAGGCCCAAAGAGGCCGCGATCACACGTCCACCAAACGAGATGTTTAAAACGATTGGAGGTCCAGATATGCCGCGATCACACATCCACCACACGAGATATTTAAGACGCTAAGAGGCCCGGAGAGGCCGCGATCACACGTCCTCCACACGAGATGTTTAATAGTCTAGGATGTCCAGAGAGGCCTCGATCACACGTCCACCACACGAGACGTTTAAGATGCTAGGAGTCCCAGTGAGGCCGCGATCACACATCCATCACACGAGATGTTTGAGAGTCTAGGAGGTCAAGAGAGGCCACGATCACATGTCCACCACACGAGATGTTTAAGACGCTAGGAGGTCCAGAGAGGCCGCGATCACACGTCCACCACAGGAGATCTTTAAGACTCTCGGAGTCCCAGAGATGCCGCGATCGCACGTCCACCACACGAGATGTTTAAGACGCTAGGAGATCCAGAGAGGCCGCTATCACACGTCCAACACACGAGATATTTAAGACGTTAGAATGCCCAGAGAGGCCGCGATCAGATGTCCACCACACGAGATGTTTAAGAGTCTAGGAGGTCAAGAGAGGTCGCGATCACACGTCCATCACACGAGATGTTTAAGAGTCTAGGAGGTCAAGAGAGGTCGCGATCACACGTCCACCACACGAGATGTTTAAGACGTTAGGAGGCCCAGAGATTCCGCGATCACATGTGAATCACACGAGATGTTTAACACGCTAGGAGGTCCAGAGAGGCCGCGATCACACGTCCACCAAACGAGATGTTTAAGAGTCTAGGATGTCCAGTGAGTCCGCGCTCACACGTCCACCACACGAGATGTTTAACACGCTAGAAGGTCCAGAGAGGGCCGATCACACGTCCACCATACGAGATGTTTAAGAGTCTAGGATGTAAAGTGAGTCCGCGCTCACACGTCCACCACACGAGATGATTAACACGCTAGAAGGTCCAGAGAGGGCCGATCACACGTCCACCACACGAGATGTTTAAGTCGCTAGGAAGTTCATAGAGGCCGCGTACACACGTCTACCACACGAGATGTTAAAGACGCTAGGAGGTCTAGAGAGGCCGTGATCACACGTCCACCACACGAGATATTTAAGAGGTTAGGAGGTCAAGAGAGGCCGCGGTCACACGTCCACCACACGAGATATTTATGAGGCTAGGAGGTCCAAAGAGGCCGTGATCACACGTCCACCACACGAGATATTTAAGAGGCTAGGAGGTCAAGAGAGGCCGCGATCACACGTCCACCACACGAGATATTTATGAGGCTAGGAGGTCCAAAGAGGCCGCGATCACACGTCCTCCACACGAGATGTAAAAGACGCTAGGAGGTCCAGAGAGGCCGCCATCACACATCCAAAACACGAGATGTTTAAGATGCTAGGAGGTTCAGAGAGGGTCCGATCACACGTCCACCCCACGAGATGTTTAAGAGTCTAGGAGGTACAGAGAGGCCGCGATCACACGTCCAACACTCGAGTTGTCTAATAGTCTAGGAGGTCCAGAGAGGCCGTGATCACACGTCCACAACACGAGATGTTTAAGACCCTAGGAGGCCCAGAGAGGACGCGATCACACGTCCACCCCAAGAGATGTTTAAGAGTCTAGGAGGTCCAGAGAGGCCGCTATCACTCGTCCAACACACCAGATGTTTTAGACTAGGCGGTAAAGAGAGGCAGTGATCACTCGACAACCACACGAGATGTTTAATAGTCTAGGAGTTCCAGAGAGGCCGCGATCACAAGTCCACCACACGAGATGTATAAGACGCTCGGAGGCCCAGAGAGGCCGCGATCACACATCCATCACACCAGAAGTTTAAGAGGCTAGGAGGTCCAAAGAGGCCGCGATCACACGTCCACCACACGAGATGTATAAGATGCTAGAAGGTCCAGAGAGGCCGCGATCACACGTCCACCACACGAAATGTTTAAAAGTCTAGGAGTTACAGAGAGGCCACGATCACACGTCCACCACTAGAGATGTTTAAGACGATAGGAGGTCCAAATAGGCCGCGATCACACATCCACCACACGAGATGTTTAAGACGCTAGGAGGCCCAGAGAGGCCGCGATCACACGTCCACCACACGAGATTTTTATGACGCTAGGAAGCCCAGAGAGGCCGCGATCACACGTTCACCACACGAGATTTTTAAAGCGCTAGGAGGCCCACAGAGGCCGCGATCACACGTCCACCACACGAGATGTTTAAGACGCTAGGAGGACCAGAGAGGGCTCGTTCACACGTCCACCCCACGAGATGTTTAAGAGTCAAGCATGTACAGAGAGGCCGCGATCACACGTCCACCACACGAGATGTTTAAGACGCTAGGAGGCCCAAAGAGTCTGCGATCACACGTACAACACACGAGATGTTTGAGAGTCTAGGAGGTCCAGAGAGGCCGCGATCACACGTCCACCACACGACATGTTTAAGACGCTAGGAGGTCCAGAGAGGACGCGATCGCACGTCCACCACACGAGATGTTTAAGACGCTCGTTGGCCCAGAGAGGCCGCGATCGCAAGTCCACCACACGAGATGTTTAAGAGTCTAGGAGGTCCAGATATGCCGCGATCACACGTACACCACACGAGATGTTTAAGAGGTTAGGAGGTCCAAAGAGGCCGCGATCACACGTCCACCACACGAGATTTTTAAAGCGCTAGGAGGTCCAGAGAGGCCGCAATCACACGTCGCCACCCAAGATGTTTAAGATGCTAGGAGGACCAGAGAGGCCGCGTTCACACGTACACCACACGAGATGTTTAAGTGTTTTGGGGGGCCCAGAGAGGCCGCGATCACAAGTTCACCACACGAGATTTTTCAGACGCTAGGAGGCCCAGAGAGGCCGCGATCACACGTCCACCACACGAGTCATTTAAGATGCTAGGAAGAACAGGGAGGCCGCGTTCACACGTCCATCACACGAGATGTTAAAGACGCTAGGAGGTCCAGAGAAGACACGATCACACGTCCACCACACTAGATGTTTAAGACGCTAGGAGGACCAGAGAGGCCTCGATCACTCGTCTACCACACGAGATGTTTACGAGTCTAGAAGGTCCAGAAAGGCCGCGATCACAGGTCCACCACACGAAATGTTTAAGAGTCTAGCAGGTCCAGAGAGGCCGCAATCACTCGTCCACAACACGAGATGTTTAAGACGCTAGGATGTCCGGAGAGGCCGCGATCACACGACCACCACACGAGATGTTTGAGAGTCTAGGAGTCCCAGAGAGGCTGCGATCACACGTCCACCACAGGAGATGTTTAAGACGATAGGAGGTCCAAAGAGGCCGCGATCACACGTCCACCACACGAGATGTTTATGTCGCTAGGAGGCCCAGAGAAGCCGCGATCACACGTCCACCAGACGAGATGTTTATAACGCTAGGAGGTCCAGAGAGCATAGATCACACGTCCACCACACGAGATAATTAAGCCGCTGAGAGGTCCAGAGTGGCCCCGATCACACGCCCACCACACGATATGTTTATGACGCTGGGTGGTCCAGAGAGGCCGCGATCACACGTCCACCACACGAGATGTTTAAGAGTCTAGGAGGTCCAGAGAGGCCGCGATCACACATCCACCAAACGAGGTGTTTAAGACGCTAGGAGGCCCAGGAGCCCGCGATCACACGTCCACCTCACGAAATGTTTAAGAGTCTAGGAAGTCCAGAGTGGGCGCGATCACACGTCCACCAAACGAGATGTTTAAAACGATTGGAGGTCCAGATAGCCGCGATCACACATCCACCACACGAGATATTTAAGACGCTAAGAGGCCCAGAGAGGCCGCGATCACACGTCCTCCACACGAGATGTTTAATAGTCTAGGATGTCCAGAGAGGCCTCGATCACACGTCCACCACACGAGACGTTTAAGATGCTAGGAGTCCCAGTGAGGCCGCGATCACACATCCATCACACGAGATGTTTGAGAGTCTAGGAGGTCAAGAGAGGCCACGATCACATGCCACCACACGAGATGTTTAAGACGCTAGGAGTCCAGAGAGGCCGCGATCACACGTCCACACCAGGAGATCTTTAAGACTCTCGGAGTCCCAGAGATGGCCGCGATCGCACGTCCACCACACGAGATGTTTAAGACGCTAGGAGATCCAGAGAGGCCGCTATCACACGTCCAACACACGAGATATTTAAGACGTTAGAATGCCAGAGAGGCCGCGATCAGATGTCCACCACACGAGATGTTTAAGAGTCTAGGAGGTCAAGAGAGGTCGCGATCACACGTCCATCACACGAGATGTTTAAGAGTCCGCGATCACACGTCCCCACACGAGATGTTTAAGAGCTAGGAGCCAGAAGGCCGCGATCACAGTCCACCACACGAGATGTTTAAGACCTAGAGCCAGAGAGCCGCGATCACACGTCCACCAACGAGATGTTTAAGACTAGGAGCCAGAGAGGCGCGATCACAGTCACCACACGAGATGTTTAAACGCTAGGAGGCCAGAGAGCCGCGATCACACTCCACACGAGATGTTTAAGAGCTAGAGGTCCAGAGAGGCGGATACACGTCCCACCGAGATGTTTAAGACGCTAGGAGGCCAGAGAGGCCGATCACAGTCCACCACACGAGATGTTTAAGCTAGGAGTCCAGAGAGGCCGCGATCACACGTCCACCACACGAGATGTTTAAGACGCTAGGAGGTCCAGAGAGCCGCGATCACACAGTCCACACACGAGATGTTTAAGACGCTGGAGGCCAGGAGGCCGCGATCAACTCCACACACGAGATGTTTAATACTGGAGGTCCAGAGAGGCGCGATCACACGTCCACCAACGAGATGTTTAAGACGTAGGAGCCAAAGGCGCGACCAGTCCACACACGAGATGTTTAAGAGTCTAGGAGGCAAGAGAGCCGCGATCCCGTCCAACACACGAGATGTTAAGATGGAGGCCCAGAGAGGCGCGATCACACGTCACCACACGAGATGTTTAAGACCTAGGAGCCAGAGAGGCCGCGATCACACGTCCACCACACGAGATGTTTAAGAGCTAGAGTCCAGAGAGGCCGCGATCACACGTCACACACGAGATGTTTAAGACGCTAGGAGCCAGAGAGGCCGCGATCACACGTCCACACACGAGATTTTAAGACCTAGAGCCAGAGAGGCCGCGATCACACGTCCACCACACGAGATGTTACACGTAGAGGTCCAAGAGGCCGCGATCACACGTCCAACAACGATGTTTAAGACGTAGGGGCCAGAGAGGCCGCGATCACACGTCCACCAGAGATGTTTAAGAGCTAGGAAGTCCAGGAGCCGCGATCACACGTCCACCACACGAGATGTTTAAGACGCTGGAGGTACAGGAGCGACACAGTCCACCACACAGATTTAAGAGCTAGAGGCAAGAGAGGCGCGATCACCGTCCACACACGAGATGTTTAAGTGCTAGGAGCCAGAGAGCGCGATCCCGTCCACCACACGAGATGTTTAAGACTAGAGGTCAGAGAGGCCGCGACACACGTCCACCACACGAGATGTTTAAGACGTAGGAGGCCAGAGAGGCCGCGATCACACGTCCACCACACGAATTTTAAGAGCTAGGAGTCCAGAGAGGCGCGATCACACGTCCACACACGAGATGTTTAAGAGTTAGGAGCCAGAGAGGCCGCGATACACGTCCACCACACGAGATGTTAAGACGCTAGAGCCAAGAGGCCGCGATCACACGTCCACCACACGAGTGTTTAAACGCTAGGAGGCCAGAGAGCGCGATCACACGTCCACCAACGAGATGTTTAAGAGCAGGAGGCCAGGAGGCCGCGATCACACGTCACCACCGAGATTTAAGAGCTAGAGGTCAGAGAGGCCCGATCACACGCCACCACACGATATGTTTAGACGCTGGGGTCCAGAGAGGCCGCGATCACACGTCCACACACGAGATGTTTAAAGCTGGAGTCAGAGAGGCCGCGATCACACTCCACCACACGAGATGTTTAAGAGCTAGGAGGTCCAAGAGGCCGCATCACACGTCCACCACACGAGATGTTTAAGAGCTAGGAGGCCAGAGAGGCGCGATCACACGTCCACCACACGAGATGTTTAAGAGCTAGGAGGCCAGAGAGGCGCGATCACACGTCCACCACACGAGTGTTTAAGACGTTAGGAGGCCAGAGAGGCCGCGATCACACGTCCACCACACGAGATGTTTAGAGCTAGAGTCCAGAGAGCCGCGATCACACGTCCACCACACGAGATGTTTAAACGCTAGGAGCCAGAGAGGCGCGATCACACGTCCACCACACGAAATGTTTAGACTAGGAGGCCAGAGAGGCCGCGATCACACGTCCACCACAGAGATGTTTAAAGTAAGAGGTCCAGAGAGGCCGCGATCACACGTCCACACACGAGATGTTAAGACGCTAGGAGGTCCAGAGAGCCGCGATCACACGTCCACCACACGAGATGTTTAAAGCTAGGAGCAGAGAGGCCGCGATCACAGTCCACCACACGAGATGTTTAAGACGCTAGGAGGTCAAGAGGCCGCGATCACACGTCACCACACGAGATGTTTAAGAGCTAGGAGGCAGAGAGGCGCGATCACACGTCCACCACACGAGATGTTTAAGAGCTAGGAGCCCAGAGAGGCCGCGATCACACGTCCACCACACGAGATGTTTAAGCTAGGAGGTCAGAGAGGCCGCGATCACACGTCCACCACACGAGATTTTAAAGCTAGGAGGTCCAGAGAGGCCGCGATCACACTCCACACACGAGATGTTTAAGACGCTAGGAGTCCAGAGAGCGCGATCACACGTCCACCACACGAGATGTTTAAGAGCTAGGAGCCAGAGAGGCCGCGATAACGTCACCACAAGATGTTTAAACCTGAGGTCCAAAGGCCGCGATCACACGTCCACCACACGAGTTTTAAGAGTAGAGGCCAGAGAGCCGCGATCACACGTCACCACACGAGATGTTTAAACGCTAGGAGGTCCAGAGAGCCCGATCACACGTCCCCACACAGATTTAAGATGGAGGCAAGAGGCCGCATACACGTCCCACACGAGATGTTTAAGACGCTGGAGGTCCAAGAGGCCGCGATCACACTCCACATGTAAGATGGCAGACGCAACGTCCCAAGTTTAGGATCAGAGCCGACACCGTCCAGAGTTAAACGTAGATAACCGACACCCACACGAGTTTTAGCTGTTCAGAGGCCGATACTTCCCACAGTTATAGATCAAGGCGCGATCATTCCACACATTGTAAACCAGATCAGAACGCGCAACGTCCACCACACGAGATTTTAAGAAATAGGAGGCCATAGAAAGGCCGCGATTCAAGTCACCACACGAGATTTAAAACGCTAGAACCAGAAAGGCCGCGATCCACGCCACCACACGAATTTAAGCGAGTAGGAGCAGGAAGCCCGATCACACGTCCACCACACGAGATGTTTAAGAGCTAGGAGTCCAGAGAGGCGCGATCACACGTCAACAACAGATGTTTAAGACGCTGGAGGCCAGAGAGGCCGCGATCACACGTCCACCACACGAGATGTTTAAGAGCAGGAGTCCAAGAGGCCGCGATCACACGTCCCACACGAGATGTTTAAGACGATAGGAGGCCAAGAGCCCGATCACACGTCCATCACACAGATGTTTAAGACGTAAGAGACCAGAGTGGCCGCGATACACGTCCACCACACGAGATGTTAAGAGCTAGGAGGTCAGAGAGGCCGCGATCACATGTCCACCACACGAGTTTTTAAGACGCTAGGAGGCCAGAGAGCCTCATCACATGTCCACAACACGAGTGTTAAGACATAGGAGGTCCAAGAGGATGGATCACAGTCACCAAGATGTGATTAAACCAGAGGTCAAGAAGCCGCGGTCCACCGTCCACCACAACGAGATTTTAAGAAGTAGAAGGCAAAAAGACGCGATACACGTCCACCACACGAGATTTTAAGAGGCTAGGAGCCAGAGAGGCCGCGATCACACTTCCACCACACGAGATGTTTAATACGCTACGAGGACCAGAGAGTCCGAGTTCACATGTCCACCACACGAATGTTTGGGACGCTAGGAGGACCAGAGAGGTCGCGATCACACGTCCACCACACGAGATGTTTAATAGTATAGGAGGTCCAGAGAGGCCGCGATCACACGTCCACCACAAGAGATGTTTAAGACGCTAGGAGGCCAGTGAGGCCGCGATCTCACATCCATCACACGAGATGTTTAAGACGCTAGGAGGACCAGAGAGGACGCGATCACACGTCCACACACGAGATGTTTAAGAGTAAGTCGGTACAGAGAGGCCACGATCACACGACAACCACACGAGATGTTTAAGACGCTAGGAGGCCCAAGAGCCTGCGATCACACGTCCACCACACGAGATGTTTAAGAAGATAGGAGGCTTAGAAAGGCCGCGATTACACGTCCACCACACGAGATTTTTAAAAAATAAAAAAAAAAAAAAAAAAAAAAAAAAAAAAAAAAAAAAAAAAAAAAAAAAAAAAAAAAAAAAAAAAAAAAAAAAAAAAAAAAAAAAAAAAAAAAAAAAAAAAAAAAAAAAAAAAAAAAAAAAAAAAAAAAAAAAAAAAAAAAAAAAAAAAAAAAAAAAAAAAAAAAAAAAAAAAAAAAAAAAAAAAAAAAAAAAAAAAAAAAAAAAAAAAAAAAAAAAAAAAAAAAAAAAAAAAAAAAAAAAAAAAAAAAAAAAAAAAAAAAAAAAAAAAAAAAAAAAAAAAAAAAAAAAAAAAAAAAAAAAAAAAAAAAAAAAAAAAAAAAAAAAAAAAAAAAAAAAAAAAAAAAAAAAAAAAAAAAAAAAAAAAAAAAAAAAAAAAAAAAAAAAAAAAAAAAAAAAAAAAAAAAAAAAAAAAAAAAAAAAAAAAAAAAAAAAAAAAAAAAAAAAAAAAAAAAAAAAAAAAAAAAAAAAAAAAAAAAAAAAAAAAAAAAAAAAAAAAAAAAAAAAAAAAAAAAAAAAAAAAAAAAAAAAAAAAAAAAAAAAAAAAAAAAAAAAAAAAAAAAAAAAAAAAAAAAAAAAAAAAAAAAAAAAAAAAAAAAAAAAAAAAAAAAAAAAAAAAAAAAAAAAAAAAAAAAAAAAAAAAAAAAAAAAAAAAAAAAAAAAAAAAAAAAAAAAAAAAAAAAAAAAAAAAAAAAAAAAAAAAAAAAAAAAAAAAAAAAAAAAAAAAAAAAAAAAAAAAAAAAAAAAAAAAAAAAAAAAAAAAAAAAAAAAAAAAAAAAAAAAAAAAAAAAAAAAAAAAAAAAAAAAAAAAAAAAAAAAAAAAAAAAAAAAAAAAAAAAAAAAAAAAAAAAAAAAAAAAAAAAAAAAAAAAAAAAAAAAAAAAAAAAAAAAAAAAAAAAAAAAAAAAAAAAAAAAAAAAAAAAAAAAAAAAAAAAAAAAAAAAAAAAAAAAAAAAAAAAAAAAAAAAAAAAAAAAAAAAAAAAAAAAAAAAAAAAAAAAAAAAAAAAAAAAAAAAAAAAAAAAAAAAAAAAAAAAAAAAAAAAAAAAAAAAAAAAAAAAAAAAAAAAAAAAAAAAAAAAAAAAAAAAAAAAAAAAAAAAAAAAAAAAAAAAAAAAAAAAAAAAAAAAAAAAAAAAAAAAAAAAAAAAAAAAAAAAAAAAAAAAAAAAAAAAAAAAAAAAAAAAAAAAAAAAAAAAAAAAAAAAAAAAAAAAAAAAAAAAAAAAAAAAAAAAAAAAAAAAAAAAAAAAAAAAAAAAAAAAAAAAAAAAAAAAAAAAAAAAAAAAAAAAAAAAAAAAAAAAAAAAAAAAAAAAAAAAAAAAAAAAAAAAAAAAAAAAAAAAAAAAAAAAAAAAAAAAAAAAAAAAAAAAAAAAAAAAAAAAAAAAAAAAAAAAAAAAAAAAAAAAAAAAAAAAAAAAAAAAAAAAAAAAAAAAAAAAAAAAAAAAAAAAAAAAAAAAAAAAAAAAAAAAAAAAAAAAAAAAAAAAAAAAAAAAAAAAAAAAAAAAAAAAAAAAAAAAAAAAAAAAAAAAAAAAAAAAAAAAAAAAAAAAAAAAAAAAAAAAAAAAAAAAAAAAAAAAAAAAAAAAAAAAAAAAAAAAAAAAAAAAAAAAAAAAAAAAAAAAAAAAAAAAAAAAAAAAAAAAAAAAAAAAAAAAAAAAAAAAAAAAAAAAAAAAAAAAAAAAAAAAAAAAAAAAAAAAAAAAAAAAAAAAAAAAAAAAAAAAAAAAAAAAAAAAAAAAAAAAAAAAAAAAAAAAAAAAAAAAAAAAAAAAAAAAAAAAAAAAAAAAAAAAAAAAAAAAAAAAAAAAAAAAAAAAAAAAAAAAAAAAAAAAAAAAAAAAAAAAAAAAAAAAAAAAAAAAAAAAAAAAAAAAAAAAAAAAAAAAAAAAAAAAAAAAAAAAAAAAAAAAAAAAAAAAAAAAAAAAAAAAAAAAAAAAAAAAAAAAAAAAAAAAAAAAAAAAAAAAAAAAAAAAAAAAAAAAAAAAAAAAAAAAAAAAAAAAAAAAAAAAAAAAAAAAAAAAAAAAAAAAAAAAAAAAAAAAAAAAAAAAAAAAAAAAAAAAAAAAAAAAAAAAAAAAAAAAAAAAAAAAAAAAAAAAAAAAAAAAAAAAAAAAAAAAAAAAAAAAAAAAAAAAAAAAAAAAAAAAAAAAAAAAAAAAAAAAAAAAAAAAAAAAAAAAAAAAAAAAAAAAAAAAAAAAAAAAAAAAAAAAAAAAAAAAAAAAAAAAAAAAAAAAAAAAAAAAAAAAAAAAAAAAAAAAAAAAAAAAAAAAAAAAAAAAAAAAAAAAAAAAAAAAAAAAAAAAAAAAAAAAAAAAAAAAAAAAAAAAAAAAAAAAAAAAAAAAAAAAAAAAAAAAAAAAAAAAAATTTTTTTTTTTTTTTTTTTTTTTTTTTTTTTTTTTTTTTTTTTTTTTTTTTTTTTTTTTTTTTTTTTTTTTTTTTTTTTTTTTTTTTTTTTTTTTTTTTTTTTTTTTTTTTTTTTTTTTTTTTTTTTTTTTTTTTTTTTTTTTTTTTTTTTTTTTTTTTTTTTTTTTTTTTTTTTTTTTTTTTTTTTTTTTTTTTTTTTTTTTTTTTTTTTTTTTTTTTTTTTTTTTTTTTTTTTTTTTTTTTTTTTTTTTTTTTTTTTTTTTTTTTTTTTTTTTTTTTTTTTTTTTTTTTTTTTTTTTTTTTTTTTTTTTTTTTTTTTTTTTTTTTTTTTTTTTTTTTTTTTTTTTTTTTTTTTTTTTTTTTTTTTTTTTTTTTTTTTTTTTTTTTTTTTTTTTTTTTTTTTTTTTTTTTTTTTTTTTTTTTTTTTTTTTTTTTTTTTTTTTTTTTTTTTTTTTTTTTTTTTTTTTTTTTTTTTTTTTTTTTTTTTTTTTTTTTTTTTTTTTTTTTTTTTTTTTTTTTTTTTTTTTTTTTTTTTTTTTTTTTTTTTTTTTTTTTTTTTTTTTTTTTTTTTTTTTTTTTTTTTTTTTTTTTTTTTTTTTTTTTTTTTTTTTTTTTTTTTTTTTTTTTTTTTTTTTTTTTTTTTTTTTTTTTTTTTTTTTTTTTTTTTTTTTTTTTTTTTTTTTTTTTTTTTTTTTTTTTTTTTTTTTTTTTTTTTTTTTTTTTTTTTTTTTTTTTTTTTTTTTTTTTTTTTTTTTTTTTTTTTTTTTTTTTTTTTTTTTTTTTTTTTTTTTTTTTTTTTTTTTTTTTTTTTTTTTTTTTTTTTTTTTTTTTTTTTTTTTTTTTTTTTTTTTTTTTTTTTTTTTTTTTTTTTTTTTTTTTTTTTTTTTTTTTTTTTTTTTTTTTTTTTTTTTTTTTTTTTTTTTTTTTTTTTTTTTTTTTTTTTTTTTTTTTTTTTTTTTTTTTTTTTTTTTTTTTTTTTTTTTTTTTTTTTTTTTTTTTTTTTTTTTTTTTTTTTTTTTTTTTTTTTTTTTTTTTTTTTTTTTTTTTTTTTTTTTTTTTTTTTTTTTTTTTTTTTTTTTTTTTTTTTTTTTTTTTTTTTTTTTTTTTTTTTTTTTTTTTTTTTTTTTTTTTTTTTTTTTTTTTTTTTTTTTTTTTTTTTTTTTTTTTTTTTTTTTTTTTTTTTTTTTTTTTTTTTTTTTTTTTTTTTTTTTTTTTTTTTTTTTTTTTTTTTTTTTTTTTTTTTTTTTTTTTTTTTTTTTTTTTTTTTTTTTTTTTTTTTTTTTTTTTTTTTTTTTTTTTTTTTTTTTTTTTTTTTTTTTTTTTTTTTTTTTTTTTTTTTTTTTTTTTTTTTTTTTTTTTTTTTTTTTTTTTTTTTTTTTTTTTTTTGCGATCACACTTCCACCACACGAGATGTTTAAGAGTCTAGGAGGTCACAAGAGGTCGCTATCACACGTCCACCACACGAGATGTTTAAGACGCTAGGAGGCCCAGAGAGGCGGCGATCACACGGCCACCACACGAGATGTTAAGAGTCTAGGAGGTCCAGAGAGGGCGCGATCACACGTCCACCACACGAGATTTTTAAGACGTTAGGAGGCCCAGAGAGGCCACGATCACACGTCCACCACACGAGATGTTTTGAACGCTAGGATGTCCAGAGAGGCCGCGATCACACGTCCACCACACGAGATGTTTAACACGCTAGGATGTTCAGAGAGGAAGCGATCACACGTCCACCACACGAAATGTTTAAGACGCTAGGAGGCCCAGAGAGGCCGCGATCACACGTCCACCACAAGAGATGTTTAAAAGTGTAAGAGGCCCAGAGAGGCCGCGATCACCCGTCCACAACACGAAACGTAAAATACGCTAGGAGGTCCAGAGATGCCGCGATCACAAGTCCACCACCCGAGATGTTTAAGAAGCTAGGAGGCACAGAGAGGCCGCGATCACAAGTCAACCACACGAGATGTTTAAGACGCTAAGAGGTCCAGAGAGGCCGCGATCACACGTCACCACATGAGATGTTTAAGACGCTAGGATGTTCAGAGAGGCTGCGATCACACGTCCACCACACGAGATGGTTAAGACGCTAGGAAGCCCAGAGAGGCCGCAATCACACGTCCACCACACGAGGTGTTTAAGACGTTAGGAGGTCCAGAGATGCCGCGATCTCACGTTCACCACACGAGATGTTTAAGAGGCTAGGAGGTCCAGAGAGGCCGCGATCACACATTCACCACAAGAGATGTTTAAGTCGCTAGGAAGCCCAGAGAGGCAGCGATCACACGTCCACCACACGAGATGTTTAAGACGCTAGGAGGCCCAGAGAGTCTGCGATCACACGTCCACCACACGAGACGTTTATGACGCCACTGAATGTGGTTTGATGTGCAGTTTTCTCACTGGCTGGGCATTATCATGTACACATTAACAAAAGTTTCATTATAAAAGAAATATAATGAATGAAAAGGGATGTACATGTGCAATACTGGTGAGCAGAGGATACACAAAAATATTTTCATCTTTATTAAAAATACATTTTAAGATAAGTATTAAAATATAACGCTATTGTCGTTTGTCGTTAATGTGGCACTTAAACTAAATTGTAGGTATTTTCAAGGAGAGCATGTGTTGCTCCTAGTCCACTGTTTATCTCGTTCTTTGGTCCAAGACACTGAAGAATTTGTGGTGTTTTTCTTCAAACTACATGTCACTTAAAAAAAAATACTTATATTATATTAAACTTTGCAAACGTAGGGTAACTTGCCACGGTGTTTATATGCTACTGGTTTCGTTTGGAGTTTCATGTTAACTGTTGCCTCTTATGTTTGCAATTCTGTACAATACTGGCAAACTTACAGGACAATAGTGACTAACTAGCAAAAGTAATAATTATGAAGAAGAGACTGCACGTGCAAATGGGTATGTCTCAAGCGTTGTACGCTAAATATGTGGGAAACATTACATTGTAATATTTACGGAAGCGCTGCATGTAAACAAATTGGTTGATGTTGCGCAAAACAAGTACATGACATAATCCTTCACAGTAAATAATAAAAAGCACTGACAAATAAACAATATATACAACACATTCAAATTAAATAATAGAAATTAACATGTATAAATGGAAATGGATATATAAGGTGTAAATAACAGATATGCACGTACGTGGCATGCTGGACAAACAAAACAAATGCTATACACAAAAACACATGAGGTAGCACTGCACACATAAAATAGAATAAAACAGAAGGCCATAGCAGAACAAAAATAAAAACATATAATTGATCACTCATTGCACTGATGCATGCCTACGCTCCATTGTAGAACACTATTTTGGAGCACAATGCTGCTCTCACGTGGCGGTTGGATGAACTGTACGCACTGCTACCGGCGATCTGGATCGTATCACGTGTTACACGTCAAAGGACTCTTTATACACTTTATATAGGCCAACGTTAAAATTATTTATTTAATAATAATATTTATTATTTAATAATAAATATTTTTGAATAAATTTTTTGAATAGAATATAGTTTGAATAGAATATTTACCTGCAATGTTAAATTCTTTAACCTACTTCTTTACTAAAAATTGATTTTCTGAAATGCGAACTACATTAAAAAAATGATTGAAGGTTGCGACAATTAAACCAAAATAATATTAAAACCATAATTAAATTTTGCAAGAAACGTACATTTCCAAAAACAATTTCATTACATTTTCAAAGTTACTCTGTAATCCACGACAACCTACCGACAATAAATTTGAACGGATGCTATTGCTAAGATGGCGAAACCAAAACGTGTACATGTACTCACTCCACTCGCATGTCATCCAATTTGAACGGATGCTATTGCTAAGATGGCGAAACCAAACCATGTACATGTACTCACTCCACTCGCATGTCATCCAATTTGAACGGATACTATTGCTAAGATGGCGAAACCAAAACATGCACATGTACTCACTCCACTCGCATGTCATCCAATTTGAACGGATGCTATTGCTAAGATGGCGAAACCAAAACATGTATATGTACTCACTCCACTCGCATGTCATCCAATTTGAATACGGCACGTTTTGGTTGTTTACAAAGGAGTTAAAAAATTTAACTTTTTCAGAGCATGATAATATGAAAAATAAATTGCTCGCGGGAATAATACACTGCATTGCAGTATTATATGTAGTAGCTAATTATTGCAATGACATCAAAAATATTGTAATTTATTTTCCAGTATATATCCCTATTTATGCTTGCAATTTCCTCAGGGTCGGAATAAAGCAAGATTTTCAAGGAAATTAAAGTGGTTTGAGGTTATAGTTTATTGTTAAACATTTGGATGGTCGGCCTGCACAATGGGCAGTCAATAATTCTTACTACCAGAGGAGTCTGGAATTGACTTTCCTAAAAGATAACACAACTGTCCTCTGCCATTCACTTTGAGTGAAGTGATATGTCGTCGACATGCAGTGAAAAGTGAGTGAAAATGTTTGACCAGCCCTTGATATAGGGGCCCTGAGAGCAGGTGAGGGTTAAGCGAGGTGAGTATGCAGCAGCACGGTAATGCAAGGGCCGGGGAAACGGGAGACCTCCGAAGAAACCCGCCGAACAGAAGCATCATACAACACGTGCGAAAATCAAATCCGGGAGTGGCCCAGCAGAAAATCGAACCCGGTTCATCTTGGTGGAAGGCAATCTCTGTAGCTGGGGTCCCAGGACGTGGAACACAATGGTTCTGTCTGCCATCCCATTCTCACGAGGGACACTGACCTGGGATCGAACCAGCGATATCTCGTTGCCACACTGGAGTCCTGTGCAAAACTGCGCTCTTAGCTCTTGACCTCGTGTACTGAACAGTATTCAGCTAACTTCACTGCATTTATAATGGCCAGCTTAATAGTATATTATATGCTCAAGCAATTTAAAAATATTATTTAGTTGACTCACTGGAGACCTGTGATTTTGTCACGACTCTTCCCTAAATTATATACACATTAACACACTTTCAATAATATCGATATGCCTTAAGAATTCATATGACTTTGTCAAACATTGTAAATGTACAGAACTTATAAAAAAAAATTATTTATTAATCTGCCAAACACGATTACTCGGCAGGTTGTAAATTTTACACCCTTTCTGTGGTTTTCCTTACTAAGGTATATTCAAAGTACTACATGAATAATGTAGCATATATAGAATTTATCACAATAAAGAATATGGCCTGTTGTCACCAAACTTTACATTCTGACAAGAAACATTAATACAAATAAATATAGTCTTGACGCAAGAAGTACAAATGATAATAGTTCTGGAAATCAGGGACATCTGTTATCAATAGTTGTTGTTGACAATAATTACAGCTAATTACCAACGTGGATAAGATAACTTGGTTCTTCATATTATGACGAAGGCTTATTGTCTTATCTTCAACTTAGTTGTTTTTCTAATTAGTATTCGGGTGAGATGGAAATAGAAGGTGAGGAATACTTTCAGAGAATCACAACCCGACATCTTGGATATAGACTTTTTCCATTTTATACGCAATTTTTCGCACGGCATAATATATATATTAGATTCTCAATGCATATCAGATAAGTAAAGCTTCACTGCCTTTATTCATTTTTGAACAGTGACTGCTGGAAAAAAAAAGGAATAACTTTTTCTTGCAGTCGATTACAGAAATGATACTACCAACAAAAATTAAGAAATAGATATAAAATAAATTAATATTGCAAAGCAATCATCTGTACTCTATCGATGCCTAAGATAAAATACGAAATCAGCGAGGCTGGTTGTGGCAAAAACTATACCAATTACACGACGCGGGACGGGGGGGGGGGGGGGGTAGCCTCCTTAGCGACATATATAAGAGAGAGGCGTTACCATCGTAATCACATCGTGCAGGTTACGTGTGGCCAGAAAGGTAGCAGTTCATAACTTGGAGCGATGTGATTGCCGGTTGGCTGGTTGGACGCTGACCTCCTACATGACATGAAGTGGGGATTTTCTCGGAGTACTCTCGTCACCTTCTTCGTCCTCATTCCGCCACCGCTCGTATCGTCCATTCTCTAGGCTGCCTCAACCACAGGTATGTCCTGTTGATAGCTAAGCCGCCTGTCTCAGGTTCTGCTTCTCCTCGCACACTTTGTCGACCCTCTGATACCGCATTTCACCAAGTGAATTCACATTTTTTTCACATTAACGAAAATAAATGTCTCTACACAATATTGCAATCGTTGTAATTTATACCCCACGTTTGATTGGTTTATACGTCGTTTATTGGATACGAAAACACTTCAAAAATAACGAGACGAAGTCTCAATAATTTATCCTCCCCCCATCCCCTTCCCCCTGCAAATTGGTGTTAACACTGCATTGAACAAAACTGGAATTTATAAATTTCCAAAAATAATTGTCAGCATTTTAAAAATGCCAAATTTCGGTTTCTTGTCGAAAATAATTTGGACATATATGTACCTGGAATGGAACTTTTTTTGGTGGTAAGAAGAAATGTTAAATCAGAAAGTTTAAAAAAAAATAAAATTAAATAGCGAAATTAAATTTTTAAGCTATATACGTTTGAAAGTCTGTTAAAACTCTCAGAGTTTCTTTTGAAATCAAGCTCTCTGTGTGAGACCCTAGAAACTGAAAATAATGAATGTTTGAAAGTCTGTTAATTCTCTTTATGTTGAGTTTTAAGGCAAGCTGTCCATGTGGGACATTTGAAATTCACAATATTGAGTGTATGAAAATATTAAAATTTCTTTTAAAACCAAGCTGCCCATGTGTGACACTAGAAACCCAAAATATTATATGATTGAAAGTCTTTTAATATTTTGAAGGTTTCTCTTAACATCAATTTGTCCATGTGTGAGATTAGAAACTCAAAATACTGAATGTTTGAAAGTCAGTTAATACATTTAATGTCGCTTTTAAAGTCAAGGTGTCCATGTGGGACATTAGATAATGGAAATATTAAATGTTTGAAAATTCCAGTTTCTTTTAAATCAAGCTGCCCATGTTTGATACTAGAGACTCAAAACATTGAATGTTTGAAAGTCTGTTAATATTTTTAAATTTTTTCATAAGATCAAGCTCTGCGTAGGTGACATTAGAAACTTAAAATATCTAATGTTTCAAAGTCCGTTTATAATTTTATTGCTTTACTGAGCAGTTTTAAAAATATAGTGCAAACTTTTAAAATCATCACGCAAAGTCAAAGCAGATTCGGGTATTACATGTCATACATGGAAGGAGTAGAGAGTATCATTACATGTCATACATGGAAGGGGTAGAGATTATCATTACATGTCATACATGGAAGGAGTAGAGAGTATAATTACATGTCATACATGGAAGGAGTAGAGAGTATCATTACATGTCATACATAGAAGGAGTAGAAAGTATCATTACATGTCATACATGGAAGGAGTAGAGAGTATCATTACATGTCATACATGGAAGGAGTAGAGAGTATCATTACATGTCATACATGGAAGGAGTAGAGAGTATCATTACATGTCATACATGGAAGGAGTAGAGAGTATCATTACATGTCATACATGGAAGAAGTAGAGAGTATCATTACATGTCATACATGGAAGCAGTAGAGAGTATCATTATTTGAGATATGCGAATATTATGAATTAATTTGGTAGCAGTTTAAAATTCCCTGTCCTTCACAAAATCGATTATAATTGGCTAAAGAGTTGGCCAGGACATTTATCATAACTGCTATAGACAAATCTTAAGATGAGTTGCTTCAAGTTAAGCCTACCTTTGAAATAATTTGCGAAATCCTTCTGACTCGATGAGAAATAGGATTTTACTGATACTAGCACAGAATTCAGGATTAAGATTTCCGTCAATAGAGTCCAAATTCTTAGTTAACAACACATCATCAGAGAAAATGGCAGACTCCTGGACCACTAGGCGAATGACATGTAGATGGTGTGGACAATTTGCATTTTGCTAATTTGCATATTAATTGTTAATTAATTGATTAATAGCTAGTTAATTTGCTTATTGGATTAAAGAATTATTTACCTGGATCAAAGAATGGTTTTATTAAGTTTCTTTGATCAAACTTCATTGATAACAATTCTTTGATGTACTCTTTTTTCTATTTTCGGGATGTGAAATTTAGGAGCAATGTATACTCTCTGACATGCGGGAGCCAACTGAGCAGAGTTATATTGTTATTGGGTATATAGGTGTTGAGGTTGGAGGAAGAGTGGTGTAAGGGACATTAATTTTTTTATTTGTTTGGAGATGTGTTGGAGCACTTCGACTAATGGCAGCGGGTACACATCCGTTCAGTTCGAATGTCTGTGGAGAAATGAACACTTATGTCTGATGGAATGCACAAGAGCAGCTCCGTCCACCTATATATGCGAAATTCCGAAATTGTAATAAATTATAGTTAGGAACGAACTATTTCGGCGAAGCAAATGAAATAAGTACAAAACATTAAAAATTACTTCAATCACTAACCCAACTGACCAATATGTACCGAATGGACCACAAGATTATTTCCCTACCAAAGAAACCTATCACTGATCTCCACTTCAATCATGCAATTACTACACCTAACATTTAATAGGACTTATATAAACAGAACACTACACTTTAATGATGCGATTACCACAGATTCATTAAACCAATTAACATGAAAGATCAAAAAATCTTTAATAGTGCGATAACCGAATGAAACACATTTATATAAATATCACAGCGAATTAACCACAAAACTATTTTAATCACCAGAATAAACTAAACAAATGCTAACATAGTTATTAAACAAAGTTAATTAAATTAAAGTAATAAAACAAATGAAATATCCAGTTAAAATGAAAACAATAAAACCAATCACAATAAAAAGTAAAACTCACCAGCACTCCAGGTATCACAAAACATATATAATCATGATAACGCACTTCGCCCCCATCAGCTCTCAAGAGCAAAACATAATCAGAATGAGAAATCCTAAACATCGAAATGCAAATATGCACAAATCTGTAAGATGCAACAAAATACAGGTTAAACAAGGCGAACGATCTTCCACATTTCACCTAATGCCTTACAAAATTGAATGATTACACTAAGAAATTTATCTAAGTTACCCCAAACAAACATTTTTAAAAAACATGTAAAGTACAAGCATTTCATAAATCTGTCTTTCGTTACCTCATACGACCGTCATAACATTCGCCTATTCCGAAAATCCAATTCACGTAGTTTGCTCTCACCACACGTTAAAAACGCACTACTGCGAACCTGTTCTTATAAATGCATTATGAGATGTCACACAGCAATTCTACAAAAGTTTTTGTTTAGTCTGTTGTACACCGGTGAACCACACCTCTGTTTCTCTGACATGCCACTCTCAACATTCGCCTATCGCACCGTATGCATTTCACGTAATCAAATAAAAATAAAAATGTTTCAATCAATCAAATCTAATAAATATCCTGAGCACTTATTCGAACATGCAAGAGATTAATATATCGAAATTGAGGAAGGTGGTGTATTGTACATGAAATGTTAACACTAGTCCATCCACACAAGCCAGCTGTTCACTTGGAACTCACCTCACCCGAGAGTGCACAAAGTGTACGATTCAACCCACACCCCATCGACGTAGCCATCCTTTAGGGAGAAGGAACCTACCTGTATACCTCAATTCGTCTTATCGTCAAGACAGGTCTGGCGCCTCTGTGTCGTGTCTAAAGCTACTGCGCCAACTGGCACTCAAAGCTAGCTCGCTGAGGAAATTTCAAATTAATAGAAAATAAGTTAAAAAAGAAAATATATTCCCATCACATCTCCAGCAAAGGAAATAACAAAGAATTTAACTCCAGGAAATATATTCTAACCGAAATTATTTTACCCATATTTCAAAGAAATATCCCGCAAACACGAGCTGAACGAATCTGTTTTAGTATTTCCAAAAACCACGTTTAATAAAAATAATCCATTATTCAATGATCACACTCATCTTATACTCACAGATATAAACTAAGTGTTTAAAATGAACCATTTTCACAAACATAATTCTTTAAACATATGTGAAAAAATTTTTCTATCAAATGTTTTTGATACCAAACAGTATTTCTATCAAAATCTTTTGATGCCAAAAGTTTTCTGTTACTAACAAGTTGATATCAAACGTTTTTTATATCTACCACAATTCTATAAGCATTTTAATGTGCATACATATATATTCATCCTAGAAAATTCATTTTTGCATGTAGAATTCTCTACGAAGCTATAAGATTTAAACCAATTTTCGTATACGCGAAAATTAAATACTGTCTCTTATAACTTATATTTACAAACGTTCCCCTCCAAATCTGTTAGATATATAGACAGATATGTATATTTGTGGGCACATACTAAACCATTTTATTTTAGAAATATCACGTTTTTATTGGAAATCAAACCACTAGGAATTCGTATCGGTCTTGTAAAGTTCCAATATTTCAACAAAACGTAATGTTTTAAAAATTTCAAACACAATAGGATTTTGTAAAGGGACAACAATTTACTATATTTCAACAAAAAATACTTTAAGCAGAATTATCCGAGACGATCCTGGATTGATGTCAAAAAACGAACATATATCTGAAACAGTAAACACATTTTTGCATATGGAATATTATACTAAGCAAAATTCCTGTATACTGTCTCTATTAACTTCCATTTCAAATGCTTCCAAATAAGATTTTCGGATACACCGCCATATGTATCGGAAAAGTGTATGCTCGGACAAATCTGTATATTTCGGTAAATATAAAATATTTCATTTAAAAACATTAAATGTTGACAAAATATTACCAAAATATCAAGTACCCAGCCTGAAAAGAGTTGTAAAAATGCCAAAATCCACAACACATAACAATTTTTCTCAAATGCCATATTTTAAGCAATATTAAAATAAAATGGCGACCATTTTGAATCCATATACTATATAAGAAGGAATATATTAATTTTCTGTCAGTCTGCAGCCAGCAGTCATTGAGATGAGATTGTGTCAGGAGTGTATCACTGGGAGGTTTACATCAATCTACAGATTTCACTGAGATGTTCATCAGTCTTCAAAGCTTCACCAACAGTTAATATGCCCGATGGACACTGCCATGATAACTATGATGAAGAATATGTGAGAGTGTTTAATGCAATTTTAGCGTATGGACATAGTGAAAAACTTTTAAGTTTTGATATTGAGAATCAGCCCTCGCTGCTACCTAGAGTCTTTATGATAACTTCTGCATCACACAAAATCCAACCAATATATCTATTCTTCTCAGAGGAATTAAGGGGAAATGAGGATGTAATCTCATTTTTGCCTTGTGACGAAGATTTTCCGTATCGTACACCAGCTTTTTTCAATGAACCAAACACAATCCATCTGAGAAGAGATTGTGTAATGCGAAGGTAGCAAAATGTAATGAACATTATTGACTGTCCCGGATAGGCAAGGGACTACTCAGGAATGGACGGAGTCGATTCTGAAGTCACAACTGAACTTTTGTAAAGAGAACACGCAAATAAACTTGTTAAACTCTGATGTAACCATGATTGAAACAGTCTAATCATGACGTACCTTGCGGAAGGATTTGATAATTATCAAGACTAGTGTTTTGTAACTAAAAAACTTGCTATATGTTATGTGTCTGATGCTATTGACAAAAAAGTATTTACTTCAAAATTACGAGAGCCTTGGTCTGCTGTAAATCCGGAATTGAAAATGATATTTCAGCATCAAACTTACAAAATACAAGATTTAAAATGGGTCTCTTGTGTTATAGCTTATGAAGACCGTTTACAATATGTGAACAATGTGCTTCTTGAAGACTATCCTGTATATGTCATTGGAAAAATGCACAAGGAAATTTTAAAAAGTCTCACTAATAAGGAAATTTAAATATCGGAAGATATCATGGCGGTTCAAACAAAAATTTGCTAGTAAATATCTATAACACTAATCATTTCAAAAAGAATGTGTTTTATTCGCAATTGAAAAGCAAAACTTTAAAATAATATTTGTATCAACATCATACCTATGTGTGAAGATAATAAATTAAACTATGGTTTGTTCCATGTTCATACCTGCATAACGCTTAAAATAGAAACATTCAATCCAGAGATGGTGTACAAGAGAGTAACTCCAGGTTACGGGAGTGTGATTCATGTCTCTAAACAACCTGTACTACCAATAACAGATGTGTAATGGAGATGAACACAGGAACTTTTCACAAAGTCTTGGAGGAAATACCTATAAACAACAAGTATTTTGCGATAATGGCTGCTCTGTTATCAATATGCGACCTGACAGCGAACTACCGTGCAGTTCGAACAATCTATGTTTTAAAACCAAAAGTGAAGAAATGGCCAAGGAACCAGGATTTAGACAAATAAAATAGAAATAAAGTAGTGAGTTTTACGACAGCCCGACCTTTTGGAAAGAAACATGTAATATTAACCAAAACATCATGCAAATGAAAGGAAGTAACCGATTTCAAATATCGTCATGTGGTACGTGGGATTGTGAAGTTTTGCAGACCAACACTTTTTATTCCAAATAATTTTTACTCCTACTTGGTGGTACAGACCCAGTAAAGTGTGAAAACATTTTTTTTCTTTGAAAAAATTATATACAGAAACAAACATATAGCATAATATCACTTATAATGGAGAGGTTCGACTCATCACTTCAATATGCAAGTATTACTCCAGGATACAGGAGAGTGTGGTTTCAACATGAATAAGATATTCTACTACAAATTGAGATGTGCAATGGAGAATAACATTAAGGTATTTCAATAATTAGTCCTACATATAATAAAAAAATTTTGGTTGGTTATTTACTCTTGAGAACAATGTGCTTTTTATAATTTGTGCCTTGAGAGTATGCTAACTTACACTGGGAATATATTAGTACTGGAAGTTTTACCTAAACACATTGCGAAATGCACATCATGCAAGAAAATTTAATACATAATGCAAAAGGATTGCTGCTGTTATTTTCCTGTACTGTGGAGCCAACATCGTGACAACAAGGACCATGTTAAGCATATAGGTAACCAAGAATTAACTACTCCCTGTGGTACATGGCAATGCAACTGTTTTCTAAACATTAACACTTATATGAGAAAACAGTCTCGTAACAACAGCTATATAAAGGAATGAATAACTGAATAAATTGTCAATCATGGTTACTATCTTCGAGCCTACAGTCGTATACAATGTTCTGTAAATAGGATACAGAAGAGTTTTCTTTAGACCTTCGGGTAATATATTACAAGTTGCAGTTTGTAACATCATAGAACATTGGTGCTACACTTTCGATTTCAGTCTCCGCATTCGCTTTGGTGAAGGCATACCATGCTACATTTGTGCTGTGAGGTATCTATGCCCCGACATTGAAGTGCCATCAACATTTGAAGATCTGATGTTAGCCAGCCTTACCAAAGAGTTCGAAGAAGAGAGCGACAACAGGGAAATCGCTTACCAACTCACCAGACCTCACTAGGGAACCACAATCCATTGGAAGGAAACATGTGTTGGAACCTTTCACAACTTTATTTTCGACCAACGAAGTTTAGTTTCCCCATCGATATGCAATATATATGCTTGTGAAGTGGCAAATTCAGAATAATGTTCTTTTGATTTGTAAGTATTCATTGTTGAAAGGGCTTTGTATTCTGTAACTTATTGTGTAGCGTATTCCTATGTTTTTAAGGAAATGTGTGTTAGACAATAATTGCATGTGTTCAAACTTGTCTAAATCATTGTTATCACATAATAAACCATGTAGTTTTGATTCCAGTGTAACTAACTTCAACAGTTCGAAATGTCTTGTAAATCAATGCAGACCATACAGGTTTTGTAAGTTTAAGGGCAAGCATATTATAATGACATTTTGCCAGGAAGAACAGCCTTGAAACATCTCATCTGTACAGCAGATAATATTTTTCCATATCAGTATTCTGAAGAATGTAACAAAGATATTCATATTTTATATGAATAACGCAAAAAGCTTGGTTATGCATTTCGAACAGAGTGTGTTTCTTCAAAGTGTTATGCACATCGAGCTGTAAAATTAGCAAAAATAAAATTTAGTCCTTAAACACATTTTACTTGCAAAGATAGAAGAGGATTATTAATATATACATTGTTGATTACTAAACTGTTCCTAGTCGAGTATTGGATTGCATACAAGCAACATGACATTCTTTCATAAAGGAAATAATTATGTCAGTCTGAAACAAGATGAGTCTAATATATTATGTATGAAATTGTGTAACCAGTTTATCATTGAATTTACTGAGTCATTCAAAGAAATATATAATTTGAAAGTGATTTATTTCCCCTTAGGGGAAGAATAAGTCATGAGTTAATTCAATGTAATGATACAATGAAATTTGCTTTGTTTTATATGACTGCATTAACATCACTGCCATCTAGTATTGATGACGTACATTCGCACTATGTCGAGACATACCCAAACTTTGTTGAAAGTGTTGTTTTACATTCCCCCGAATGTAAATATGAATATATTAATACAGGCAGGATCAAACCAGGACATAAGAAATGTTCTTTCCTTGAAAGTAGACTTCAAGAAGAGGACCAGATATATTTCTACGAAAATGTACGATAAAACTGTTTACTAATGTTGCTTATATCATATAACTTGTGATAAAATATTTTTGGAACACACTATCCTTACTTGTCTTATTCATAACCTTGCATAAGTTTTGCTATCTGTGTTTGTTTTCTTATAAATGTTATATATAGTTTTGAAGCATCCTATACCCATACAATGTTTCTTGTATTTTGAAACAAACTGTGTTTAAATGACTGTATAACATTTGCTTTTTTATTGTGAAATGCTCTATGTTTGTCATGCACTTAAAACCGGCTGTATAACATTTGCATTTTTGAAAATATTCTATAATTGTTCAAATGTGTTACGTATTTTGAAACAATATATGTTTAAATGAATTTATTTGTTTTATGAACCCTCCTATACTAGTGTGCTGTGCTTGTGTAGTATTGAAATGATTGGTCGTTCAATATACTATGTATTTGAAACAAACTATTGAAAAAAATTCCACATATACAAATTAGTAAATTAATATGTGTTCAAATGAAAGGATTTGTATGTATTTTAATTGCCTGTTGTCCTCTTTACAAAGAGATGGTTGTTTCCTTAATAAATTGATAACTTTTTTTACGCTGTTTAATAAAGAGAGAGAAAGTCTTAAACTTCATAAATTTTCTAACTATATAAAAATATTATTTCTAAAAGTGTTTGGTTTATATTAATGAATGGTGAAAAATCTAATATCTTACAAAAATAACTGGAGGCTAGAACTGTAGATGCCTGCGAAAAAAGTTTTTTCTGAAATTGTGTATGAAGAAATAATAATAATATAGTATATTTCACAGAAACACGATTAAAACTCTGGCATTTGAGGTAGAAAGCCAAGCTGGGAAATAAGTTTTTTTATGTTTTCTGAAAGCATTTTTCAGCTAACCAGTACTAGCATGCAGAGCTTGGCATTTCCAGTTCGAAACCCAAGAGCATAAAAAATATTTTTTAAGGCTAACAGCAGCACTGAAAGCATTCCCACCCGCCCGCATCTATTTCCCTCTCACATTGACCCATGCCAACTCCATTAAAAACAGCTCTACCATGCATAGAGTATTCAAACACAATAAATTTTTAATTATTAATTTTCGAACATAACAGAAATAAACCAAAATAGTTGATTTATATCGCCAAACTCCGTGGCATGTTTGGAGACCACTATAGTGTGGGGTTCCGGATTCGATTCCCGGGAAAGACATGGATAATATAATTAATTGTCCTTATAAATGTTACATAACATTCTTTTGCATTATAATAAATGTTACACTATTGCATATATATGCAATGTTTGATAGCTAATTAAATAAATAAAAGTTTAAATTAAAACTACAAATAACTTATATTCAAAATTGGAAACTTATTTTCCAAAAGAAATTCGTTCATATATGTAATCAATAAATAAACATGCAATTCAAAATAAAGGTAAATATTAATACCAAAGAAATATGCATATTTCATATTTCAGTTCCAACTCAATATAATTGTAAAAGAGAATAACCAGAATACGGCATCAGTTCTTAAAAAAATGTTCTAATTCTAGTATTTTATGTTAAAATTATTTATTCATTAAGACAATCATATTTCCTTTATTTCAATTACGTTTTATTATCCAATTATACTGTTAGTATATGTTCCCCAGTAAGACTGGGGAGGGGGTGTTAGGTTATATAAACATGCGCAGGAGCAACGCTCGTCATTGATCAACCTACCATCATGGGATGCTGACCGCCTCTTTGCTAGTGTCCGGCACTGCTCATCACGCAACCACCGGGCGCTGGAACTCTTGACGGTCTGTGGCGATGCGATGATGGTTTAGCCGAGGTTCGGAGCAGCCTAGGCCCAGTGTATGCCTGGGCAGTAGCCACCTGCGATACTCGACTGGCTCCGCTTGTGGCCCCTCAGGTCGCCCGCACCCTCACCTGCCAGAATGGGGTTCAGGCCTCGCCTACCACATTTGGTAGCAGACTTTATGTAAGTAAATAAAGTTATTATTTGGGTTTTTAATACTGTTTGTTGTCGAGTTAATAATTTAATAACTTTTGGATTTGTTAAACATATTGCACTTAATTAGAGAGAAAATATTTTTAAAAAAATTTATGGTTGTTGAGAATTTTTAACAAAGTATATTAAATTACTATTACTTTGTTCAATTTAGTTCTTTTGTGGTATTTGTTATAAGTGTCTTTTATATTTCTACTGGCTTTTTCTTTAAAATGGTTCAGCTTTTTTGGTAATTGCTCAAAGTTTTTAGATTTATATCAGGACTTTCGTAAATCTCGTACATTTTCTTCAGATTTGTTAAAACTTTTAGAATTTGTATGAAATTTGTTTAAATTTTCTTTGGATTTGTTTGTTATAATTTGCTTAAAATATTTGGAATTTTGTTTGTTTTACGTATTTTTGAGACATTCTGGATGGGTGGGTTGATGTATGCTTAGGAGTGAATGATTGTACATAAAAAATATTTCTGAACTAATCCAAACCATGATCAGCATGTTTGGCTGTCTAATAGACCTTCCCATGCCTATATTCTGAATTAGTTTATTGGCGATGTATGATTGAATGGTGATTGAATGGACATGAGTGAATTTAATGATTGTCGAATGTATGATAAGTGGATTGGGTGGGAATATTTAGTTTTATAATTAAACTATTTTTCTCAGATTTGTTGAGTTCTTGCATGACTGCGGGGATGATGTTGGAAGAGATTCGAGGTGGGTTCTTGATGTATGTTTGTGAGTTTTTTTAATGGAATAGAGAGTAAGAAACTTGATAACTGTCATTGTATTTACAATGGACAACAGGTCGTGACAATATCACAGACTGAAGCTCTTTCTACACTGTCAAATACTCCCAAAGATATATCAAAACCATCTAGAATATATTACTGAGTACTTACAAACAAAATTATTGAGTAGTTGCATGAGTGTGAACATGAATGTGGGGAAAAGTATTGGAAGTCATTCGAGGTGGGTTCTTCATGTATGTTTGTGAGTTTTTGTAATGGAGTAGAGAGTAAGAAACTTGGTAACTGCCATTGTCTTTACAATGGACAGCAGAGTGTGACAATATCACGGACCAAAGCTTTTTCTACACTATTAAATACTCCCAAACATATATCAAAACCAACTAGAACATATTACCAAGTACTTAAAAACTAATGCCTAAAACCTTCATTGTGAATGATAATGTCTGTTGAGAATACTTGGATGTGTATAGAGAATTTTGATGCTTATGTATGTATGTGAGAGATGGGTTGGCTTGATTTTATGTTAATTGACATATTTTGAAAAGAAAAAAATTTAATTTTAAATTTTTTTTAAATAAATACTTTTACAAATGTTTTGTTAAATATAAGTATTTTTTAGTTGTTATCTAAGTGAATTAATGGTTTAGTTTTAAGACTGAAAAATAGTATTAACTTACTAAAATTTTCTAGAAAATAATTATTTAACTTTTTTTCGATAATTTATAAAAATAAATTACAGTGTCAAGTACTTCCATTTTTAACTGTTTATCATACCTTAATTTTTAATGGTGTAACATACTAAAATTTTTGATTGTGTCAAATACTAGAATTTTAATGTTGTAACATACTTTAATTTTTTATGGTGTCAAATACTTGAATTTTTAATGGTGTCGAGTAATTCACAATATATTTAAAAACTTCAATTAATATTTAAAGTCTTATCTTAAACAAATCATGTTCAACAACATGTTTAAAAGTCGATACCATGCTGTTGTAAACCCTGCTCATCTGCTACTAATTGTGATGGTAATGCGCGATGTGGAAGGTTCATGCAGCATTGTGTAAACTGGAGTGGTTAATGTCCCATGGCAGGTGACAGCAGTCGCCGCATACTGGCAGTATCGTTCAGTGCACTGCAGCGAGCAGAGGAATCGCCGGAGGGGCAGAGGAAAGCGGAAAGAGCAGCCATGAATCTCAGTGTGATGCTTAACACAAGTGCGCCATGAAAGGGATGGTTCACTACAGCATGTGGGGAACGGAGGGCAATGCTCAGCACATGCTTATGCAAATGCACTGTGAAAGGGGGGATTGCAGGGAAGTTGCTGGAACAGGTATGAGAAGTGGTGCTAAGCTCACACAGTTGCAGTCTGTAGAAGCTCACAATGTCTCCCTCCCTCTCCCCATGTTCCCTCACAAGGTGCATTTCATATAGTTCTGACAGCATTGCTTCGCCGTGCATGACCCAGCTCGCCTCCCTCATTTCGCCACTCTCTCTTGTACCTGCAATTCTTGCAGTCATCGTCTATTTTGTAAACAAGCCCTTGTTCCATCATAGTTCAGCACACTGTGGGAGTAAGATCTCTTGTACCCTGCTTTTTAAAGGCAAAAATTTTGAAAAATATTATTCCATTGCATAACAAATATTATTATTACATATATTACTTAACCCATTATTTTTTACTCTGTTTATTATAAACATTAATCAATGTATATACCACTAATTACAAATTTTAAAATTGAAACAAATTAATCTAAATTAATGAAAGAGATATTTAGTACTTCATCTTTCCATCTGTTTATAAAATCAAGTTATTTACATTTATAAGAATATCCTCCACTTTGCTTAAGATGTTACTAACACATATTCAATTTCAGGTGTCTCAGTACGTCGTGTAAAGTGTTTATAGTGGGCTTTTTTCTGTTTTGAAAACAATGCAACACTTTATATATTTTATGATGTTGTAATTATTATACTGGGAAATAATAATTTTATTTTGAAACAATGAGTGGATGTAAGCAACAAAGTATTGACAGATTGTTGCAAGAACTTTTTGTAAGTAATTGAGACTCTGAATCACAGATGGATAGACTGGCTATTGCAGACTGTCAAGATGTTGTTTCATTACCTAAGTAGAGACAATTTGATATTTTGCTGGATAATCTGTCAAGCAATTCCAGCACAGACTCATTCATCGAAGGGCCGTCGACTGCAGCAGACCATATTGAGCCCACTTCCCCCAAATGTGAAAAGGTCGAGCTCTGGTTACATTATTTGTTTCTATCTGTAATAGGAAATTCCTGTGATTTAGAAAGTGATTCCTTTAATCTCACAGCCAACTTTCGAGTCAGTTAGAGAGACTTCATCTAGGGAAATGGAAAATAATTTGTTACCTAATACCAATCTTCAGTGGAAGTTTCATTGCTTGAATTGATGTATCGGCTATTGGCCACTGCATTCACAAGTAGATTATCTGATGCATGTGTAGTTAATGACCAAACTAATACTGATGCTGATTATTTTGAAAGCTTGTTCAAACTGCAATGTTCTTTTCTTGATGTTATTAACTGCATCGCCCTGGCCAATAATGCTTAGTCTCACCATAGTGGTTAAATTCTTTAAATTATTTTTTTGCTGAGGAAGGAAGCTACACAGAAGTTTTTTAATTTCAAAGTGAATCAGTATCCATCCTGGATTTAACCAATGTTGGCAAACTTTATAATGAGGCAATTAAGTCTTACCTCACAACATACTTAAGGAGTTTAGTGTATGTGGCTGAGGTTGGCATCTGCTTCTTATTCTGCATATGGATGTTTACATATCACATTTTAGGCCATTCACCATCGGCGATGCTCACACAATGCTCGCCAATTTCATTGCTAATAGGAAAACCTGCAGTGTCCTGAGGGACTGTGTTTCCAATACACTGTTATATAAGCTTTATTTCCTGCTGCAAAACATGTCTACAGAATTATTTAATATATCCAAATCCTTACACGGTTTTAGGCATGGAAAGTCTGTTGGATCATGTAATTTTACAGGATATACGAAAGTTCGAGGAGAACAATGCTATTTCTATCAATGTCTACTCTGTAGTAGTCACAGAAAGTAATACTATTGACAAAATTTTCGTTAAGCATGGGGTTATAGTACCATTGCATATTTCTCCTGTACTACATGTGGATCATGTAAATATATTGGCAATGCATGCTTGAGGTAATGATGCACATTGGAATTTTGTTTGCATTAAGGATTTGTCATAGCTGATTAACAGCCAGTTGGGAAATAAGAAAAACAAAACATGTTTGTTAAAGATGTCTCCAATACTTTAGTAGTGAGGAAAAAATCGCATACCACAATTTTCTCTGTCAGCAACATAAGGCTGTTCGCAGTACATTCCCGGCTGTGGATAAAAATTATTTGCAATTTCAGGGTTACAGCATACAGCAAATATTGGGTTTTGTCACCAAGTGCCTCAGACATATTTGAAACCCTTGTCCACTTGCCTCCCCAATGATAAAATGAGTAATACAAATAGCATCAACCAACCTGTTTCATATGCTTGTAGCATTTTGTTGGTTTGTTTGTACAATCCATCATTATCTACCTACTTTGAGTTCATGGGTTGTGATTGTATGAACCAGTTAGTATATAAATTGGTTGAATTAACAACATGGAATTCAGGAATACACAGTGTGAGTATTCCGATGAGACCAGAACCCCCAGCTGATGAAGGTAGGTTGTCAGCTAAAAAAAGTTGTCATATTTGTAAGAAGGAACTCGGTACAGATACTGTGGTCGACCGTGACCATCTGACAAGGGAAATCAGAGGCCACGTACATAAAAAATTCAACTTGAACTTTAGACTGCCCAAGATACCACTTGTAGCTGTATTTCATAACCAGCAACACTATGATGCTCTCTTTATCATATAGCCATTGGCAGAATGTCATGTAATAAAACCTGATGGAACCGTCGTAATTAAAAATCTGGGTAGAATCGCGGTGATTGGAATGACCCTTCAAATATATAAGTCCATCACCAAACATATTCCCAATGGGATTGACTCAAAAGGAAATGTGCAACATTTGAAGTTATGTTTCATTAATTCTTTTCAGTTTATGAGCTCCTTGCTGGAAACCTTGGCAGGTGATTTGAAACCTGTGCAATTGAGTATCACCCACTCGATGTTTCCAGACAACACCCAATTTGAATTGGTAAAAAGGAAATGTGTATTATGCTCCTGCCCAAGCCACATGTGATGCGTTCCACTGTATAATCCTGTTGCAGTGCGCCATTCAGTATTTGCATGTTAACACTTGTTTACTGGGAAATGTTTTTGAAAATTACAGGACTGTATGTTTGGCTCATTACAGTCCTGACCCTACTATGTATGTCACAGATCCATCTCTTGCATGGGACACTATGTTTTCAATGATATATGTGCGGCTTGAGCTGTTTACCGAACCTGAAATGTACCTTTTTTTGAACACGCGGTTAGAGACGGCATCACCCAGGTTTCCAAAAGGTTTGCGGAAGCAAATAATATTTACATGGGCATCGAAACACATCTGCTATTTCGATGTAAATTGTCTGTACCGTCGAACTATGAAGATCAAGCTTCCAATTAGTAATTTTGAGTGGGTTGAGTCTGAAGTGTTTTCATTGTGGGATTTTGCGAACATGGTGAATGCTAGTGACACATGGTTTTTTGCAGAAGTGTATTTGTCATTTCCAGACGAATGTCATTATGTGCTATCCGATCTACCTTTGGCTCCAGTATTTGGCATACCTCTTAATGGCTTGCATGAAAAACTACTTTAGACTCTCACACCACTGAATAATTATGTTATTCATGGGGAAACACTGTGGCAGTGCTTGATGTGAGAAGCTACACTTGATTCTGTTCATCGCATTTTGCATTTTGAGATGATACCTTGGATGTTTTCGTATATCGAGTTTAACATTTAGAAACATGACCAGGCTGTGAACAACATTGAGAAATAGTTTTTTAAGCTAAGGAATAGTGCAGTGTATGGAAAAACTTTACAGAATGCCTGCCAAGAAAGGTAAATAAGAGTTATTTCCAGGTTTGACACAATATATGGGGATGCAGAACTGATAGGGTGTCCTACATTACAGATATGACAGATCATCAATGAAAATTTGTCGTTATCGAAATGTCAAAGGGCTCTGTTACATTTAACAAGCCTTTGTACACTGGTATTGCCATTATATACCTTTTCAAATTAATCCTTTATGAGTTTCATTACTAGAACATGTGTCAGAAATTTCCTGTGCACACACTTGGAACTTTTGTACTGCGATACCTATAGCCTGATCTATGAAATTGCCTGTATATATGTGTGTGAAGTATAACCCATATTTAACGGCTTGCTTTGGTACTTCTAACTATGTGTTCAAAAACCCAAAAGCATTATCAAAGGAGAATAAAGGTGTGATTGGAATGATGAAGGATGAATGTGTCTGCCACATCATCACACACTTTGTAGGTTTACGTCCCTAGCTTAACGCATATATTGTTTTGAATGAGCGGTGTATACGTTAGGTGAAGGGTGTAAAACCTAATGTGTTGCAATCCATACATTATGAATATTATCAAGATTACCTCGACATTTGCACCAGGGTTCTGGGGTCCCAATACCAGTTCCATTTGTGTGGTCACAAGGTTTGCACCGAATGCATGACCAAAGTGGTGTTATCAGGTTTCGACGATAAGCACTTCATTGAGCTGGATGGAGTATCGACTTTACCCTGGGGGCATTACAAAATACGAAAGTAATTTTTTTCCCACCACTTTAATTTCAAAACCACATTAAATACAGGTATGCCAACTGCACCACTTCAACTACCAGCAGCACACCCAACACCACAATCTGCTCCCCTACTAGCACTGCAATTTGCACCACAGCTGTCTTGAAACCTTCTGTTTTGCCCTAACTGAAGGGCTTGTTACCAAGTATCTCTTCATAAAATATGCTGTTATTCTACAACATCGCTAAATTATACCTGTTGCTTATTATGTCACCCAGGAATTACTCTACAGTATGCTCTACACAGTGTGGGATCGCATAATGTCTCATACAATTTTTGGAATCTACGAATATGCAATGTGCTATGTGTGTGTGGAGTCATCATAGGTGTTAGTGGGTTGTTGCTTACACAATTTAACCTAGCTGTGACATAACTGATGCTCAGAAAAAGTGCCGAAATGGATACTCAAACAAAAAGCTCTGCAACAGATGCTATAATAAAGTGACATTCTTTTTTTTTAATTTGAATAGTTTTTAGTTATATATAATGTAATCATAATTTTTTATGTGTGTGAATGGTTTTTGTGTGAATGTTTGTGTATTCTAATAAAAATTTTGTATATATATTTTTAAGTGTGGTACAATATTATTAAGATGTAAGTATAAGCAATGTTTTTGTAATAGTTTTTGCAAAGTATTGTAAATCTTTTTTTAATGTTTGTACAATTAGTTTTAATGTCTTTAAGAAAGTTTGCTTAAATATTTGTGAAGTTGCGGATTTGTTATAAATTTGTGATTCTAAATATATTTTTAAGGATGCTTTGAAAAAAAAATTATAATCAATGGTAAAGGAAATAACTTGTTTTGTTATTTAAAAGTTTTAATTCCTTTTGTCACTATTATTATATACTATGGTTACATGATTGAACTTTGAGGATTTGTGGGTGAATTGAGATGGAATATTTATTGTTTTACACATTATTTACACGATTTGAACACCTGCAAGTAAGAAAATTAAAAGGACTAGGGAGATGGAAGTGGTCGAGAAAATCATGGCAATGAACTCTGAAAGTAATGGAATGAGGGAGAATCTCCAGAAAGCCTCGTCGACCTCACTGAAGTTGGAACACAATCCTGAGATAGGGTAAGCTTGTCAAAAGGTAAAGTGGTGTGAGAGAAGTTCAGGTATATGGACTCTTGCCCGCAGAGTGCGGCTAAGGAATGACTATGGGCAGGGCCTCGCTCTAAATCACCAACTGGAAGCGTCTTTGTCTTATAATAAACCAAAATGTTTTGAAAATAATTAATAATTTTTGAAAAAGGTTTAATCAATTGCTCAATTAAAAAACGAGTGTTTTGTAAAAATAAATATTAACATACCAAAATTACAATAACTGTAAATCAACATATTGATGTCTGCTGTTTTCAGATATTGTTCTTCAACTATGTGCTTAAATTATAAAGTTTGGAACACTGGTTTTCCTCCTCATCCTCCTCCTCAACCTCCACATCCTCGTACTTCTCCTCCTCATCCTCCTCTGCCCCTCCTCCACCTCTCCTCCTCACACTCATCATCCTCCTCATCCTCATATTCATCCTCATCTTAATCCTCATCTCCATCCTCATCCTCCTCCACATACACATGCTCCTCAATCGCTCCTCACAACTCTGCAACTGCTACTCACTGCTGTTCAGTCGCTCCTCACTGCTCCTCAATTACTCCTCACTGGTGTTCAATTGCTCCACTCAACGCACATGCTCCACATGCTCCCCACACTGCTCCACACCTTGCTCCAGATGCTCAATGCCTAGCTCCACATGCTTCACATGGCTAGGGTAACTTAGATTAATTACCTAGGGTAATCATTCATTTTGTAGAAGATTGTTGGTCTGGTTTAAACTGTATTTCATTGTGTCTTAGGTGTTTGTGCATATTAGCATTTCCATGTTTAGAATATTTCATTCTGATTTCATTTTGCTCTTGAGATCGATATGGGCAAAGTGGGTAATCGTGATTATATTCATTTTAAGACACCTGGAGTGCTGGTGAGTTGTAATTTTCAATGTGATTGGTTTTATGTTTTATGTTAGCTAGGTGTTTCATTTGCTCATGTTATTTTAATTAACTTAGTTTAATGCCTTCAGTTAGCATTTTTTTAGTTTATTCTGGTACTTAAAACAGGTTTGAGGTTGTTTCTCCATAATGTTAATATAAATGTTGTGTTCCATTCGGTAATCACAGATTTAAGTACTTTAGTTCTGTTGTGTTAATCAGTTTAATGAATCTGTGGTAATCACATGATTAAAGTTTCATGTTCAGTTTAGATTAGTCGTATTTAATGTTAGGTGTAGTAATTTAATTATTGAATGGAGATCAGTGACTGGTTTCTTTGGTAGGGAAATAGTCTTGTGGTCCATTTAGTACATATTGGTCATTTGGGTTAGTCATTTAAGTAATTATTAATGATTTGATCTTATTTCTTTTACTTCTCCGAAATTGTTCGTTCCTTTTAAATCAATCATTTAACACATTTCGGGAATTTCTCGTATGTACAGCATAGTCTAAAATCAGAGAGCGAGGTGGACAGAGTTGCTCTTGTGTATTCTATCTGTCATAAATGCTCATTTCTCCACACATTCGAACTGAACGGACATGTACCCTGTTCCCATAAGTCACAGCGCTCCAACACATTTCCAAAAGAATTAAAAAAATGATGTCCCTTACACAATTCTTCCATCAACCTCAACACCTATATACCCAATAACAACATACCTCTCTCCTCAGTCGGCTCTCAGACATCAGAGAATATACATAGCTCCTCAATTACACATCCCCAAAATAGAAAAAAGTACATCAGAGAAATTTGATCATCAAAGAAATTTAATCAAATATAATTATTCAAACATTTATTTAATCCAATCAGCATGTCAATTATAATTTAATCAATTAATTAGTAGTTAATATGCAAATTAGCAATATGCAAATTTTTCAGCTCCATCCACATGTTATTCGGTTAGTGGTCCAGGAGCCCGCCGCATGCTCTACTTACATTCCTTGATGAAGCCACCACCGCATTATTTTTTCTGGCTGCCATGTAATTTCTGGCAGCCATCTTTGTAACATTTTATTATGCTCTGTCATTCCTACAGATCATCCACCTTCTTGGGTTCGATTTTATTATGTCCTAACATTTCACATTCATTTAATCGTCTGCACTTTACCATCCCCATTAAATTTTATTTTCCTATTCATCTTTGTTCTATCGCCAGCTCTGTAATTCCTTCTCTATTTAGTCTCCAGTGCTCCATCTGCAGTCCTTGATTTCTCGGAATTTATATTTTTGAGAATTTTCCCCATATATAATTTTCGTCTGACTTTATAACTAGGGATACTGGCCACTCGCGGCTGTTTATAGCAATGTTTTTGTTCAGCCTTCCGTTCATTATCGTAAATTTTCCTTCAATTTCCAATCTAGTCTTTCGATCAATCTTACAAACTTACCTTCAATATTTCCTCAAATTTTTGGATCAATCTCGCAATCTTCCAAACAGACTGTCATCAAATATTTCGATAATTTGGGCAATCCTCGTATAAACAATTCAATCCTCTGTTCAATTGTTCGATCATTTTCAAATCAATATGATGTGCAATCTTTCGATTCTCGAATCAATTTGGTGTCCAAATTTTGATTCATAACGAATTAATCTTCAGTTTAATATTTCTATCAATCTTGTATTAATTTTCTGTCCAATATTTCGATCAATATCTCATCAATCATATGTCCAATTTTTAGATCAACCACATGTTCGGTCGCTCTAGCAATCATTCAATCCTTATTTTCATCAACTTCGCAATATTCCCATCAAGATTTATATATTCCATAAATGGTTATGATCACTTCGCAATATTCCCATCCATCTGTCAATCTCCCATCCAAACTTTCGATGAATCTAGCAGTATTTCCATTAGTCTTTTAATATTTCCATCAACTTTTCGATAGAGTGCCAACCTTGCGATTACTAATCCTATAAATTTCGCAACCTTAAAATCGATATTTCTACAACTTTTGCGATCTTTACATCAACCTTTAAATCATCAGTCCATTATTCTGATCAACCTTGCAATAGTTCTATCAATCGTTCATATAATCTTTAGATTAATCTCAGAATAATACCATTAATTTTCAATCTTTCCATAGATCTCGCAAACTTTTCAATTATATTCCAATGTTCCTATCAATGCTTTGATAAATATTGCTTCCTACCTAGGCGAATCAGGTTCACATTCCCAGTGGAGTTTCTCCCAGATCTTTGCGGACGATGTCGCTGGTCGGCTGGTCTTCTCAGAGGTCTCACGTTTCCCCATGCTTCCATTCTGGTGCTGCTCCATTCTCACCTCACTTCACTATCATAGGTTCTCAAGACCGCGATGTTAAGAGCCGACAAAATCTCTCTACTCTGATTTGTTTCGCTATATTTCCAGCAATCGTTTGTCTAAAATTGCAATCAATTTCCCAATATTCTCATCAATCTCGCCATCTTTATATTGTACCAGGTGGTACAATTTGATATAGAGAGTGAGTAAATTACAGATCACAATTGTACTTTATAACCCTTTTATTTGTCATTGTAATGATACAGTGCAGAAAATACTCAGTAATATATTAAATGCCGTGCTACAAAGAGTACTAAACATATTTCTGTGGTCTCGTGAAGAACACATGAATGGAAACTTATTACATTTAATGAACATTGAGCAGAAAGATCAAGCAACATTACCCGAGCCTTGTAGCTTAATGTAATGGCAGTTCTTTAATGAACATTGAGGAGAAAGATCAAGCAACATTACCCGGGCCTTGTAGCTCAATGTAATGGCAGTTCTTTAATGAACATTGAGCAGAAAGATCAAGCAACATTACCCGAGCCTTGTAGCTTAATGTAATGGCAGTTCTTTAATTCACCAAAAGGGTTACAAGCCTGTCGTCAATACAAACATTAACGTTTCCAAAATATTTAATCGAGACCACACCAAAAATTATTGCAAAAGTATGGCATATGAAACAGACGTCTGCAACTCATTTAAAATTCTCCTATTTACTCAAACACAGTGCCATTTAAACTAGTCCATAGTAATCGTAGAACATTTTCTTTCAAGTGGTTGTTTCATTCCTATTAATATACAATTACGACAAACACTTTTAAAAGAAACAAAGCGAGCTTGTACTAGATAATGTGCTAAAAAAAAACACTACTATACATACCATGCATGCAAACCAAATTAAGGAGGGCGTGTCGTAGCAAAAGCACGGTAATGAAAACGTTCTAATAAAAATACAAATTAAAAACCATAAAAATTACGTAAATGGGCAGGCAACCATATGCGGTGCCTCAAAGCTGCACTGCTTTAAAAATTGAAACAGAAAAAATACGATCAAGCTGACTACCGCGTGAGTAGTGGACGCGCCAGCACAAAACAAGTTGGGCAGCCAAAAGGGGCGGCTAGGCAAAGTTGACACAAAACTACACTAAAATTGACAAACAGACGAACTGCAATCTCTACCAAAATTAGGTATCCATAATTTCAAACGTGTGGCTCAAAAAACTACAAGGTTAATATTACTGCACGGTCATAGTACATTACGTTAGCACATCCAAGAAAATTATGCATGCAAACTGTTCGTCCATGTGATAATGTGAATAAATCCACTACTCACAGCTAAATGGTGCCCTACACCTTCTAGCATTATAATTTGAAGCATTAGTGAATGCCCATGAAACCTCATTACTAACAAGAAAAACGACATTACTGATATTTAATGCTCGCAAAGTCCAAAGCGTAACACTCAATCACGAAGAGCCCAGTTGATAGCGATTGTAGCTGCAGCAGGCCCGACTAAGGCAGTGTATACAGGACTAGCGACGGTGCACTCGAGGATGCACTCGAGTAAGGGGTGGTTAGACACTGGCGGTGGTAGGGGAAGGGAAGGGTAGTGAGCCGCCAGCGAGGTGGGAATGTGCAGCGCGTGCCGACGAGCAGAACCACAGTTTAAGGAGCGGGAATTTCAAAGTCGGGGGCACTATTAATCTCGCAATATATCCAACAATATATCGACCAATCTGAATATCGTTTACCCAATTATTTGTCAATGTTTCTAAACGACACACCAACCAGATGTCAAAAATGTCTCAAATATAACGTACCTAAAAAAACAAACCTCAAAACATACTTTAAAAAAAAACAAACCTCAAAACACACCTAAAAAACATAAACATATGCCAAAACATATATTAAAAATTATACCTCAAATATAATATCTCTAAAAACATACCTCAAAAATCATTCCTCAAAACATATATAAAAAAAGTTTTAAAAAACTTATCACAGAATCATTCCTTTACAAAATAAACTCAAAACATATGTTAAAAATCAGGACTCATAATCAGGCCACCAAAATAGTCCATAAACAGTAGTCATTAGACTTCCAACCAACGTTAACAAATACAAAGTATATTTAAAACTACCCTAACAAGATATAACATTCTAGACTAGATTGCATGGTCGCTATGTGATATGTATAACTGGTTTTCTCCTTTAGAAGATAAATATAGACTTTTATTTGGAAGTGCTATCTCACTTTGTAACAAAGGTTAGTTGAAAATAAGAACGCATATGACTGACAGCCAGGAATATGGAGCCAAGGCCAGCACCTTCATCCCACAATGTGATTACTATGGCAAGATTTCGGCTGCAATGCGTGGCGACATGAGAAAATTGAACGAAGAACCTTTCATGCAAGTATTTGAGAAAAGCGAATGTCGGATGTATAAAATATACAAATAATATTTTAATGCCCAAAATAGTTTGATTTATTTCTTTTACCATTCCTTTATAATCCTACAGCAACCTCTCATGTCGTGGAGTAGGCACCTCACGACAATTTGTCAACATTCGTCGAACACTGGAAAGTAATCGCCAGCATTACATACGTCCTAAAAAGAATGAATATTTTTTTATAATTTCGGGTCTCGAACTCGGGTCTTTACACCATACCTGAATTTTGGAGAGCGCTGAAATCTTTATATCAGGAGCATATATGCACATAAACACATAGAAAATTACATACAAACTACAATATATAAAACCCGAATTTTGGGCCGGTATTCAAACTCTGAACCCTACATCTCACTACAACATCATTATTCTTCGTCCAAACTTTGTCAAACAGCCAACAGTATGAAATTTTCACACACCATTTATTTATATGATATTTATTCCAGAATTTTTCACTTAGTGTCACTTAACCCATACAGTCACAAATTAATTTCTGAGTTCAAATTTTGCAATCACATAATATTTGGTATTGGCTGTATTTGTTTTCTTCAGTTTACCCGGAGCAAGTGAACAGCAAACTGCGTCCTCAATGATATTGGCATTTAACCAGTCGTATCCAAGTCATGTCCAAGTCATGTCCAAGTCATGTCTTAGAAGTGTAAAAAACTTCACATGCCACGGTGCCTACAAGGAATATTGTGGAATCTTCCTTGTACTAGGCACTGATGTGTATCTTACCAGTTATCATTTCCATTCATTCTCAATATGTCCACAAACATGGATGTGGTGAGTGAACGTGTCAAGTTGTTTTCTTGCATGTAGAACAGTATAATAATTATGAGGAGTCTGTATTAAGGGCATGGTAATTGTGACAAAAGGTGCGACCCATGGTGTATCTTTGATATCGGGTGATTCTGGGAGAGAGGCCCTGCACTCAGTAAATAAATTTTAAACTCAAAAAAATATATATTTATTCGCCTTGCTTTAATTTTAATAATTTTACGTTGTGTACCACACCAGAAAGAATTGCAGCAGTGTTAGTTAACAACTCATATTTCTTAAACAATCATATTTATAAACATATTTTTGGCCATCTTACCCTAACCTATGGAAGAGATAACTCAGTGTCAAATATACACTGGGTATAGATGCACATTCTATGTGCACATTTAGCTGTGAACATACACATTCGTATCACTGTGAACATTAAACATAACATGTTAATAATTTGAAGAATTTTCCAAACATTACTCTAAAACTGGTTAGAATGCAAACATTTTCATAAATATTTTTCACTTAATATTGCACACATTTTTGTGTGTCCGATTTTGTTTTCAATTATATTTCAAAATAAAATATTAACATTTTAGATTTTATTGTTGCATGATTATTTTGCTCTTCTCAAATTTTCTTCTCTCTTTTTTTTTCTCACACATTTGTTGCAGTTAGTTTGTACTCCGCGCAGGTCTCATGAAGCCACTTGTTGCAATTCACACAATTTATTCAGTCTGCAGTTGAAGTAGTGTTGTAATAAAGTTGAAAGCATTCTGCACATTTGTCTTCAGTGTTGCTGAACTGTTCATGTCCATCTTCTGAACAGATTATGTCATCTATTAAGAGCAATCTTCTGTTTTATGTCATTACTGTTGGGTTATTATGTGATCTTTTTGTATTCGTTGAGTTCTTGCACTCTTCCTTTTTGATCTTTCTTCATCTAGAGAGTGCCAAATGTTTCCTTTTGTAATGTGTTATTTTGATTTTGCGATCATAGCCTACTATAAACTGGGAAGCGGTTTGTGTTTTGGAATATTAGGAACAGGGCTAATGTCATGCATGTGCATAGATAACGTTACTTGAGTGTCTGTGCAGATATGACTAACTAGGGATCCTGTAGTTGGTACAGGCGGTGCATTTTGGTTTGGTAATGGATCTTCAATTGTCTAAGAAGAACAAGAAATGTCTGCATTGGGAAGAAACTCTGTTGAAACAGGAAGACTAACCACATCAACAGACATTGAATGTTTTGTTAGGACAGTCGAGGAAGGATAAATGAGTGTCAGCCGATTCCGAAGGCTCCAATGAATCCACCGAGAAAGATAATCCTTTTAATCAATGATGATACGGGTCCAGCTGAAACTATTGAGCTAGTAAAAAGGGAGTTCTTCGGGTTCATGTTGAAACAACTCCCTACCTCCTATTTATAATTTGCTCTTTCTACTTCCTTCCAGTTACTCAGTTCACCTAATGTGTATGTAAGGGTGTTCGTGGGTTTACCCAGGGAGAGCTAAATAATAGATAAGATTATAAAATTATATATTTAATTAATAACAACACTAATCTCATGAACAGCAATTACAACAAGAATACAAGGGATAACAAGTTATTTCTACTCACTCGTATCCTTAATACAAATAGCAAGTTACATTTAGACTCAATAACAATATTTTAACGCCAATTACGACGTGGCAGTAATTGGCCTAGCCTTGCCAGTAATATAAATTACAACAGGAGTTGTTGACGATGTCGCGATACAGGCATTGGTCCCTACCGCTACGTGTAATATACTCACACTTTAACTTCTGCTAGGTCGGCCTCGGTAACACCTCTGGCCAGGTGTAAGTGGATACTCACGTCTTCAGCCTCGATCACACACTGTTCATATGTCGATGTCTTGCGGTCAGCTGGTGCATCTTATATAGATGGGCTATCTAGGGCAAGTTTATAAAACAACCTGCCCGGCTGTAACTTATACTACTGTGCTCCACCTAAAATAAGTAGTGCCGCCATATGACGCTACACTATCCCCTCCCCCTCACCGGTCGAATAAACAGCCGTCCTCTGCTGGAAGGGATGAAGTAAGGGCCTCCAGAGAGTCCACGGTACCTGAGAGAGGCGAGTGTGAGAGAGGCACTTCCTTGCAAAAATATATCCATCTGTAGCAGTGATAGGCTGGAGAAATCAGGAGGTCGTAGTCGATTTGGTCTTGTGGCAACCCGGTAGACTTACTGCGTTATCGAGGGACCAATGAAAAGTAAGAAACTCCGTCCAAAAGAAAATAAAAATATTGATCTTACAATAAGTTGAATTAAATTTTTAAAATTAAAAGAATGGTTACTAAGGTGATAAAAGGCAAGGCGGACGAAAAAAAATACAAGATTTATATTAAAAGAAAAGGCTAGATAACAATTAGGGCCATTGAAAACGTTGTAAGCATCGCGGAGGGAGGTTAGGGTGGGTTTTACGTCCACAGACACATTTAATATGAAAAGAAAAATTGTTGGACCGACCAAGACTAGGCCGTGGGCACAGGGAAGGGAGAGGGGTGTTGTTACGGCCACAATTAATGCGCGCTTGACAACCTGCCCGCGGAATTACGTGATATTTTTGAACAATTTAAAAGGCACGGTCAGTCAGTTAATAGCAAAAATTAAGTTAAAATTATATGTGCCATTGTTAACGTTGGAAAATACTGGAATGACTGGAATCGTGAAATACAATTCAAAATAAAATATCTACTCTACATTTGGCAATGCGCATGACGCTTGAACACTATTTGAAATTCTGCAGTTGAATGCGCATTGCGCACGCTCAACTGTCGATAATAACTAGTGATGTTTGCTTTACATTTCTGTCCAAAAGGGCAAAGAAATTGTGCATTCTTTAAACAGCTAAGTTATGGGACTATCTAATTGTGCATTCTTTAAACAGCTAAGATATGGGACTATCTAATTGTGCATTCTTTAAACAGCTAAGATATGGGACTATCTAATTGTGCATTCTTTAAACAGCTAAGATATGGGACTATCTAATTGTGCATTCTTTAAACAGCTAAGTTATGGGACTATCTAATTGTACATTATTTAAACAGCTAAGTTATGGGACTATCTAATTGTGCATTATTTAAACAGCTAAGTTATGGGACTATCTAATTGTACATTCTTTATACAGCTAAGTTATGGGACTATCTAATTCTACGTCAGAAGGTAAGTAATTGGTTACCTTTAACATTTGTTACACAGCTAAAGGAGCTAAATATGTACAGTTATACTATACCAACACGTGAGCTACGTGTACACACAGAGAGGGAATATTATTGCTTAAAGTTATTTGACTTACGTACTATGTTACATGAATAATTGATAATTTGAAAGGAAACAGAAAAAAATACAAGAATAAATTTGCTATACATAAGTTGAGTGATAGCAAAATTAACAGTCTATATGTGGTAGCGTTGGTTTGATCTTTGATTGTCTGTTTTTCACACGTGCACCATATAAGTTGTGGTTATATATCTCTTTTTCATAGAAAAGTTTGTTCACTTTTAATATTTTATCGAAGCACTTTGAAGTTCAGTTTATGTGATTCACTGTTGCTGTAATTATATGTTTGGACAGTTTAATGATCACCAGTGAGTTTACTGAATTCTGTACTACAGCCAAACGTGCACTTAATTGGCTTACCACGTTGCATATTTGTTTGTGCCTATTACAACGTATAGTTCGTTTCCAAAATACAGTAATATGCCCAATGGCAGAATAACTTATGAGAACAACATCAATAACGAATAATTAATATACAAGATACTTAACCAATGCTATATCTAGGTGCAATCATCGTTACATGCTAGTGAAAAGTTTTTCACAGAAAATTTTATTATTTTTTTATATCCAACAATGTACACTCAATAACACAAAGAATAGGCGGAAAAGGAGGGAAAGTAAAGATGTGATAACACATTGGTCACAATTAGTGACAACATTCAGGCGATAATAAAGGAAATGGAAGGAAAGTAAAGATGTGATAACACATTGGTCACAATTAGTGACAACATTCAGGCGATAATAAAGGAAATGCAGTATACCTTTCCTCTGCTCACAAGGCAGGGCAAAAAATGATTAACTTGAATAAAATATGCCTATAGGCCTAAAATATGGAATTATTGCTTGTTTGCCTGTAGGCCTAGTAAAAATATTGATAAACATGACGTCAGCAAGACATACAACAGAAAATACTCCAATGGAAGGAGAATAATATATATTATTTAAGTTAGTAAAAGTGAATGTGCATGGCATCAATAATAAACATTGAAATATGAAAATATTAACCTTAGGAAACACTTGTGTGTGCTGCTACCGCCTTTCTTCCGCTTTTTTGTTTGAATTAATATATATATTTTTTGTATTTTGTGTAAGGGGAGAAGATACTGGTGCAAGCAAATTGATGAGCAATGATATGCTCAACTATAAAGTGAAAAAGTGGCTGTCATAACACTGAATATCTAGGCCACAATATTGTGAAATACTAAAATACTTAATTGAGTAATTAATTTAAAAGCCATGCAGGCTTAAGCTCAAAGCACTAATCAAAGTGAAGCATGCCTAGAATAAGGGGGTTAACTCAATGAAAGGCAATAACATTCTTATAATGTACTAAACACTGCTCGAAGGCAGGTAAATGGTGAAATCTTGTAAACCATAGCACTGTTGTAAGTAGAGTGCTCATATTGGAGTAAAGCAAAATAATATGTACTGGCCAGGTAAGACTGAGAACTTGGTAGAAAAAACACAATGACTAAAAGTACCAACTCGTCGCAGTGACAACTTATAAATTTCTCTACAGCATGTATATTAACGCAAAACCGTTATTAATAGCAGGGACCTGTAGGCCAAGCAAGGTATTGTGAATTGTAACATTGATACTTGTCAGTAAGTAGTAAACATAGTGAACTCAGTCCTCAGTTACGGAAGGCACTTATTAAGGGTACTATATGTAATAAACACTGCACTGAACAGGATTAATATGACAACTCTGAGGTTAATTAATGGTACACATAAAAGTGAAGACAGCTGTCTGACTTCTTAGATAGCCGCAGCAACTAGAGGCAATAAATATGTGTAAAAAATACTGTAAACATTGATGTCGAAGTATAGAGAAACAAAAATTGTATCATGAGGCCTCTCTATGACACATTGGTAATGATATAAGGCCTAGACCCCTGGTCTAGCTTGTAATAAGTAGATTCGCTTCACTGGAACAAACACAGACTGCAGCCGCCTGGCTCTTGATCACGTTGGCATACAGAACAAGTATTCTGGGAGATGCCCTACGTAAGAGTGGTAAAAATAAGCACTGACGGGAACACATTAGACCTAAGGGAAAGATAGCTACAGTATACTCAATAAGTTAAAATGAATATGGTCTGTGAAATGGTATATATAAGGGGTAACATACGAGGGAAATATACACGTAAAATAAATGCCAATAACACCATGTTGCAGGGATCTAAATAAATGCCAATAACACCATGTTGCAGGGATCTAAATAAATGCCAATAACACCATGTTGCAGGGATCTAAATAAATGCCAATAACACCATGTTGCAGGGATCTAAATAAATGCCAATAACACCATGTTGCAGGGATCTAAATATTAACGAATCATACGGGGTTGCAGGGTAATTACTAAAATAGCTTAGAAAAAATTGGTAAGTTTGTGGGGGGGGGGGGGAGAAACAGTAGACATGGTAATGACGTAACAGTTCACATACAAAAAAATGGGGGGGGGGGGAATTTTAGAATATTAGATCGTTAACATAGAAATAGTAAGGTTAATTAATATACCTAAGCAGTGAATACATAAGAACATTAGTTTATGTTTGACAAGTAAATGTAATGGTAATTAAATACAATAATTAAGTTAGGTAATGAGAAACTGGTACCTGCATTAGTGAGAGGAGACCACTGAAATTAATAGTGGTAACATAAATAAGGCTGCACGAAACAAGGAGTTCAAGAGCTCCAACAGGGTGTGTGGGAAGGAGAGTTTTAAGAGATGTGTTGACACACGTAACAGGGTGGTTAGTGAGGGTGTTTAGTGAACACGAATTTATGCGGGTAAATGTGGGTGACTGTGAAAGGGTAGAAAGAAGTGCAGTGATACTTACGAAACAAGGAAGTGACATACGTAAGCTCTATGGCGGCCTTGATGCATTTGGCGTCGTCGCCTAGGAGTGATTCAGATAGCCTGGTATGGGTGGATGGATGTCGAGATCGATCGCAATGACATGTGCAGGTGACTGGATCGTACATAAGTGATTATGGAACAAGAAGGGGACGGATGTTAAGTGGTACACATGCCATTGAGCATTGACATTTATTAGGGGAACTTGCAATTTGATTACTAATTACTAGTCGGAAAATGTATGTTCCGCCAGTTCAAGGGAATAATATTTGTGCAAGTCACGAGGGCAGATACTGAGAGCAACATTCAATTTCCTTAATTGCTTTTGCCGTGCCACAAGGTCATGCAGTAATTAAGATGTTGACGGCCCCTAACGGCAGTTTGTGCAGCTGCTAGGAATGAATAAACGACTCAATGGAGTGAGCAATGAACATATTATTAATGAGTTGAAAATAAAATTATTAAGAGTAAAAAAGTTTGTTTTTCTAGGGAGCGTGCGGCAGTAAACGCTGATGTTTGTGATTTGAGAATTGCAGTAACACCATTAATGACTTTGCTGAGGGAGTTTACTTTTGATTCCACTTTATGAGTTATGTCATTGATAATATTAAATGATACATTGAGAGCCTTGTGTGTACCGTGGACGTTCACGGCAAGTTCATGAATTGACTGGTCGAGGCTGTCATCGTTTTGAGTAAGGGCATGAAGGTGTGTGTTTGTAAGGAAATGACAACACCACCTCCCGATGTCACCAATTATTTGGATACCGCGTTTGTCACAGAAGGAGGTGCTAACATCAGTATGATAATCTTGTATTACGTTAGTGTCTATCACCTGCATGTAATTATAGAGTATTTTTGCATTTACACATGTTGTGGTGTTCCTATCTTTACAAGCAACATGAAATAACTGAACAAAGACCTGGGGAGGGGAGGAAAATTGCAATTGTAGTGTAACACCGCAGGTAGGCTGGCCTCGTTGAGCATGTCTTGTTCCACGCCGACATAGTAGATGCCAGCATGTGTCCTGAAGTTCGGTTGTTGGCCGCTCTCAGCTGTGAAGGCAGAACAAAAACACATCACCAAAGTTAGGAGGGCCAAGTAGGCAGGGATAAGCCCCCACCTCCTCCGAGGCAATGCGCAGCGCATTGCCTCGGCAACGTGTCGCCTCTGGCGGGGCGAGGCCATGCCCACAGGAAGTGTTGCCAACCTGGATATGTCGATATGACGTACGCCACCACAGCTGTGCATACAGCGGAGGCCGCGAAGTTAATTGGCACCCTGGTGTGAGTTTAGACTGTTTTGCCTGGCTTCTTGTTTCCATGTACTGGTTATGTGTATAATTTAAGTGGTGGATGGTGTAATGGTGTTGTGCACATAGAATACTTAAAGTAAAGTAAACCACCTAAAAGCATAAAACACACTCCTACAGCACACACAAAATGGGAGTGGTTAAGCAGGTAAGCGAACAGTATGGTCAGCATACATTACAAGCACTACATATAAGCTAACTACTAAAATAAGCGTTCTAAATGGGCTGGGGGTGGCCAGGTGAGAACAGAAAGGCGACAAGACTGTGAAACAGCTGGGTCGGACTTGTGGTAACAGATACATGCAAGGTTTGCTGACTATAAATACTGGGGCAACTACCCGCGTGCGTGGGTGTGTGTTTTATAAGAAACAGGGGAATGGTGGTTTTCTCAAATAATTTATAACGTTCGCTTCTACAATAAAAGCATATAAATTAAAATATTATTCGTATCAACTAACTCGTTTGGTGTGCAGAGAGGGGAAAGACCGACGCTTCCATTAGTGAAACAACTCCCTACCTCCTATTTATAATTTGCTCTTTCTCCTTCCTTCCAGTTACTCAGTTCACCTAATGTGTATGTAAGGGTGTTCGTGGGTTTACCCAGGGAGAGCTAAATAATAGATAAGATTATAAAATTATATATTTAATTAATAACAACACTAATCTCATGAACAGCAATTACAACAAGAATACAAGGGATAACAAGTTATTTCTACTCACTCGTATCCTTAATACAAATAGCAAGTTACATTTAGACTCAATAACAATATTTTAACGCCAATTACGACGTGGCAGTAATTGGCCTAGCCTTGCCAGTAATATAAATTACAACAGGAGTTGTTGACGATGTCGCGATACAGGCATTGGTCCCTACCGCTACGTGTAATATACTCACACTTTAACTTCTGCTAGGTCGGCCTCGGTAACACCTCTGGCCAGGTGTAAGTGGATACTCACGTCTTCAGCCTCGATCACACACTGTTCATATGTCGATGTCTTGCGGTCAGCTGGTGCATCTTATATAGATGGGCTATCTAGGGCAAGTTTATAAAACAACCTGCCCGGCTGTAATCTATACTGCTCTCTGCTTAAAGTGTGTAGCGCAGCCATATGATGCTACAATGTATTGCCATGTCAGACATGCAAATTAAGTGGTGAAGTGTAGCAGATGGATCAAAAGCAAATATTCCCCTACCTCTGAAACAAGATACTCCTATTTGTGCAAATGCTGCACTTTGCCAGGCTTTCCCCAATAGTACACCAACTTCATCCTTCGAGATGAAACTTTTCTTGTACTTCATCATACAAAAACTCGCAGCTTCTTTGAAGTAAACCATAAGCGGCCTGAAAAAAGACTCGATAAGGAGCTGTAGAGCTTGAGTCATGTGGCTGGACAAACATAAAATAATCACATTTAGCATCTTTCACATTCAATGTTTCAAATGTGTTGCAGTGGACTGCATGGTCATCCAAAATATGGAGATTTGTTCAGGTGATTTACTGGGTAGGGAGTGTTCTGTTAGCCACTGAAGGAAAATCTCACAATTTACTAACAAAGATTTTGGATTCATGAACACCTGTCATCCATGGGAGAGACCGTGCTATAATTCTGTCTTCTTGTACATGCCCTTTATGATGAGTACTGGACGAAGGAAATGCCCTCTGTATTGTCACAGGCAAAGACAGAAACATTTTCTCCTCTCTCTTTTGATGTCAAGTCATGGACGTTCATTGGTCGCTAAGTAGAAATTACATTTCCTAGCTTGTTAATTAATTGCATACATGTTTCGTACATGTTAAATATTTTACCAGGACTGTTCATCAAATCGTTTCCAGAAAGTATTACCATTAAAACACTACATACAGATATCAATACAGTTCAGCTTAATTTGTTAAGTAACTGTAACAAAGTTTTTTTTTAGTTCATAGTTATGTATATTCCGATCAGTAAAGGAAATTTACAAAATATTACTATAGACAGCACGACATTCATTATAATTATATTTATAGTAAGCAATATTTCATTTTAAATAAATACTGTTAAAGTAATATGGAGATGTGAGGCATCTCACCCCTGTGCACAAAGTGGGGCATACAGCCCCTAATAACCTAAGTCATCTCTCCCAAAAACCAAGGGAGAGATGCCCCACCTAACTATCGTGTGTCTAGTACACTTCCCTGGTGGTATTTCACCTTAGAAAACACCACAAAGAACAACCATTTCTAATATCATTCGGATAGGTGTGTGTATTGACGAAATTATAAAATTAATTAATATCAAACTAATATGATTTGAAATCTGACAGGAAATAATTGCTAACTTACTTAAAAAAGCACTGTCGAAACAAAAATACTTAATATTCGTGAACAATTTCTACTTACAATTGTTTAGTAACATACAACTGAACTGCCAATCAGCCAGCGAGAGCCATTTAGTGATACATGTTATCATCGATGCAGCTTGGGCAGGTAGGTACGCCAAGTCGAGCTGAGCAGAGCGCCGCTCGGTTGCAATAAGAAGTATTTAGGCAATTTGAGTAAACAGGGGGTGGCACGAAAATGGAGGCCGGGCAGTCGGGTCGAAAGAGTGGGCCGAAAATAAGCCGCCCACCTCCCCCCCCCCCCTTCTCCAATCCGCAGATGACTAGAAGACATCGCAATGCCGAGGTGGTGCTGGTTTGCGGCAGTGTCGACGGGAGCCCCGGTCGACCGCTGATCGAGTTGTGTCTACAATGCTACAGTGTTGAGCATAACCTTCCATTGGCACTAGGCTCGATCGTCTGATATTTAGAGTGAGCTAAACTTACAAAGCAGCTAATAGTTCAGGTTAGAGTATTAGAATATTGCAGAGTCAATCAAGAAGATAGAGCATTCAGCATTCATATATTTAATAGTAGTTGACGACACTTTAATTAAAGGCTGTTCACCATAAAGTGAGCACTTTTGGGATGAACCTTAGAAAAAAGTCACTGCTCCTGCCTGCACATATTTTAACGGGCGCACTGTATGGGCGCTTGATGCAAAAGGTCCATTACTAACATCACGAAAATGTAACCGATACGTTCACGTGATGATCGAATGTTTTAGAAGGTATGATGTAGCAAACCCAGTGCAATCTCTTGATGCCCAAACATGTGCCGATTTCATTAAGGAAATAGTTCTCAAATATGGAAATACGGTCGCCCACAACAGGTACTAACAGATGGAGGCATTTCCTTTAGTAATGAACTAGTGGGTGAGTTATTAAAGAATCAACAAATTAAGAAACTGCAAACCACTGCTCACAACCCAGCTTGTAATAACCTTGTAGAGGCAACAAATAAAATTCTTCGTCAGCAAGTAACCTCTTGCATTCATGTAGACCCTAGTAATCGGGACTAATGTGCCAAGTTCAATATTTTAATAACAATATTAGTATCAACACAAGGGCACAATTTACACAATTTTGTATTACATGGGGTGGAGGCTACACAACCTTCCCATGTAATAGCAAACAAATACTCCCAGATAGGCGACAGCTGGCACGAAATATTAATTCACGATAGATAAAAAGCTAGAGTAATTTTAATGCAAGCCCAACTAAAACAAAAAAATATTGTTTGATAGGAAATACCAACCCAGTAATTTAAAGATAGGGGACTGGGTTTGGATTAAAAATAGAGCAAGCATAAAAGCATTGAATTTTAAATATAAGGAACCTTAACCTCTTACTGAAGTCATGGGACCTTCCAAACTACAAATCCAAACAAACAAACGCTGCGAACCGAAATACGACACAATCAGCACTAGAAATACAAAAATTGCCCATGTACGACATTGATTTCAAAATGTAATGTTGAAGGCAACAGAGGACATATATTGCACCAGCGCAAAAAAAAAAAAAAAGTAGCTACAATCGCCTCTTTTACATATGTGTGTTCAATCAGTTTTGCACCATACCGAAAACATGCAGGTCTTTATTGGAAAAGCGCTAAAAATAAATGTTATTATCAAGCAGCAGTACTGCTCTCTTACACTATACCCATTAAAAAACCCACAGTAGATGTAAAACTCCAATAATGGCGCAGCAACCTTTTTGGGGCTATTTCTTCTAAAATTACAACAAAAAACGCAATGTACTAAATAGTGTTATTTCGCCTAAAATTGCAGAAAAATAACAAACAACCCAAAATCAGAAATTTGGTGAAAAATCAACGAAATGTCGAAGGTTTTTGCTCCAAAATCATGGTTTTGTGGGCTATATTTAAGCTCTAGATTTTTTAAAAAGAGCTCTTAAAAACAAGCAATTTTATTCTAAATGCAAGCAATTTTAAGCAAAAAAAAAACAGGTGTTTTTTTCTCCAAATTGAATGTGCAGGCTTTGGCACAAGGTAAAAACAAGTAAAATTATACAAAAATCATTAAATTTATCATTTTCTATAAATGTTGAAATATTTTTTTTTTATAAAATTTATCTTATAAATAGTTGCATTAAAAAAATTCAAAATGAACGGATTGCAATTGCAGATAGCAAATTTGATTATTATGCAGCTCATAGTTTGGGCAGTGATTCTATTTCAGACACAGGCGAATCTGGTTATCATACTAAAATTCTTTCAGATTAAGAAGTTTTAGACATATATAATTCAGATGACGCATCTGGTTATGATTCATATGTTTCAGATTATTTAGAAATTTTTGATGGAGAACACGAAGATAATTTCCGATTATAATGGATTTATAATTGGAGATCCCTTATCTGATTCTGGTGAATATTCAGAAAGTTCTATTGAAACAGAATCTGGCAACCCAGAGATTTTTAGTTTTATTTATAAGGAAATAAAATTTATTTCTAATTATCAAAATTATTTTTTATTTGATCAAAGATCCAAAATTTTAAATGAAAAGACTCAACTATAAGTTCAGAAAATGTTTCTACTATCGGAACAATTTGTCGATTCCTCTATTTAATAATATTAAAAATGTATAATTCTTCAGTAATTTTTATTCTTTTAAATATTAAAACAACATATCAAATGGTACCTGCTTCAACAGCTATATTAAAGTCAACACGAATTTTTATGTTCTTTTTACTATGGTTGTTTTTCTGTATGAAAAGCTATAACATATAATGGTATTCGCCCCCAAAATGAACAGTAATTAATATCACCATCAAATGTACAGTTAATGTAAAATAAAGTTCATAATTTCGATAGTCATGATAAGTAAGAAATAGTTTAAGACAAACACCCTTTGCAATGTCTAGATTCCAGTTTTATTTAGGAGAAATTTCATTTCTACCATTTTTAGCATAAATGTTTCTCACATTTCAATGATCAAACATAGCAGCGTGTTTATGCTGTTCAGCTTGATTACAAAAACTGGCATATTAAATTTTTAATTATTAAACTGATCATTTATGTCAAAGTTGAAAGTTGTTCCTTTAGATACTTTTTCTAAAAAATGCCAATTATTAAAACGAATAGGAATTTTAGGTTCTTTATATATTTTTTCTTTTAATTGCAATGGCCATGTTCGATTCATATTCAACAATAGGCCATAAGATTTCTAATTTTTCAACAACAATTTTACCAGATGTTTCGAAACTTTATTTTTTTAAATTGAAAGATTCATAAAGAAACAAACAGTTGTTATCAGATTAATGACGAAAAAAAAGGAATTTCATAGCCACCTTTCTGGTAAATTTCATAATTATCTTGAATTAAACCATATTAATATCTCAGTGAATATATTATTTCATTTGTTTCAACACAAGAGACTGTTTTAACATATTTTGTAATGTTATCATTGGACACAGATTTATTTCTGTTATGATTATCATCACCAGTAAATTATAAATAATTTTGTTAATTTTATGATCTTAATAAAGCATTTATTATTGTTGGTGTTATACCTGGATTATCAAGAGCTTCAATAATATTTCCATGTTTTGAAATTTCTACTCTAGAAAAATGAAAAGGAAAAAAGTTTGAACAAACATTAACATTGTCTTCTTTAACATATTTTGTATCAGCTCAAAACTTATCTATCTTTAGTAACGTAAATTGCTCATAAACATAAGCATCATTTGGAGAAGAAAAGCCATTGCCTATAGGAATACAAAATTAAATTATTATATTATTGTTAATAATACAATTCCCCCTAGCTTGATTAGTTTGCCTCTCCAAGCTCGCAATACTTTTATAACTCATTTATAATTTTAAAAAATGTATATAAAAAGTGATAAATCGTAAGGGGTTTCTCGAGTTAAATTACTCATTGAAAGATATAAAAAATAAATAAAGCATTATGATAAAGTATATGAAATATAAGAATACAGAGCAACCATTAATCGAGGAATTACGCAATATTGGCAAAAAGTAGAAAAAGTTAGTTAAGAAAAATCATTTTAAACAATAGTTCCAGTTGCAGTAAAAAATGTAGAAAATCCTCCAACTAGTGAAGAAACATTATTTGAAAGAGAATTATTTGCAGAACATGAATCTCCTGATTAGGGAGAGAAAATGGGATTTAAAACATTGAATAATTAACCACCTATAGCAGGCATTTCTACTATAAATTTCGGAATTGAAATTGCAAAAAGAATTAATACTCTTAATGAAAAATATGATTTACGTTGAGTTGGAGAAAATGTTTACACTGGAATTAATTAAGTAACGTTAAATATTAAAGCACTGTCTGTTATGGATAAAGAACATATATTACAATGGTGATTGCCTTAAAAAATACACATAAATGGTTTTATTAATCAGTGCTTTATTTGAAAATTGTATTCCTAATGAGAAAAGGAATAATCCAAATTCAAGTGTTGGCTGGAAGTAAATTTAAATAATTAAGCCGATTTATGATCATTTCAAAATATTTTATTCAAACTCAGCACCAAACACACCAGACAGAACGAATTTTCCAAGAATTTCTAGATTTGGAGAAGGTATAAAAAATACAATAATATGTCAAAAGAACATATTTGAACAGATGACGTTAGAGCATTTTTCGATAGATTGTTAATTATTCATGGTGAAGAAAAATTCTGGAAATAACACTTATTACACTGAAAAAGTAAGTATTATTAATATGTTAAACAATTAACTGTCTGATATTTTATTAATAATACAAAAGGAATACCTTATCTAATAAAAATTTTAAAAGTTATTCCGCTTTCATTTTGGAATTCTGAACATAATGGAATAGGTATCATAAATTGGGCATTAAACAATTTAAATTTACCCGGAATATATTTACCCGGTTATAATTATTGTGGTTACATTAAATGAAAGCAAGGTATATGTGATAAAGGAATAAGTAGATTAGATGAAGCTTGTAAACATCACGATATTGCTTACAGACATCATAAAGATTTAATATCTAGACATATTGCTGAAAAAAAAATAAAAATAAAAAAGCAAAAGAAATCATGTTAGATAAAAAACTCCAATTGGAGAAAAATTGCTTCTGCTGCTGTTGCCTCAACAAAGTTTACGAAAAGAAAATAAGTTTGGAGAATTAAATTTTTTATTGAAAAAAAAAATTTATTTATTTATTTATATACCGTATATTTGAAGACAACAAATATAACTTCCGATATTCCCTTTGGGGAATTAAATGATTTAGGTATAGTTCAATTTTACCAAATGATAAATTGTGATAAAAAAAATAGGAAGAAAGCAAAAGTTTGAAAATAACTTTATCATTGCCAACAGTTAAGAAGATGAGTAAAGAAATATTTGGAAGTGATTAGCATCGTGGAGGAATTATTCCCCTTGTACTTGCTGTTTTAGGAGCACTTATTGGTTTAGCTGGTGGGGCCACTGGAATTTGTAATTCTGTTGTACAAACTACCAAAAATAAAACAAAATTAGTAGAACAAAAAAAAACATAACTTAGCAATGGAAAACAAAGCTGGAAAAGGATTATATGCAAAAAGATGACGTCCAAAAAAATTGAATATATACCAACTATCTAATATCGATATTAAAAATAATGTAAATTTATTAAATATTAATAATTTCAGAAGTGTTTACATAATTGACGAATCACCGAAAAGTATGCACAAAATAAATGTGCTGTAGTAAATTTTGACATTTCACCAAATCCTGGTACTCATTGGGTTGGCTACTTTAAAAAAAAAAAAAAACCATGATGTCTACTATTTTGATTCATTTTGAGATAATATTCCTAGTAATCTAATAAATTATTTCAAAAATAGCAATTATTATTACAATGATGATCGAATTCGGAATTTAAATTCAGTTATATGTGGACATCTATGTTTAATTGTTTTACACTATTTTGCGAGAGGTTTTAAGTTTAATGGTATAATTACAAGTTATTAAATGACGGATGTAATTATTGGGATTTCATTAATCAAATCTTTAAATATAATTTTTGACACTAGTGCTTATGCTTTAAAAACATAAGTTGATTTACAATGCGATTCCAGTATTTCTCATATACAAAGTAAACTAAGCATTTGTTTTTATTATACAAAATCTTATGTTTCTATTTTAGGGCATGGAATACTTAATATACGTGATCCTGTAGATGGTGAAGATGTGGTCAATAAAATAATTTTTCATAAAGAAAAACCTATAAACTACAAAATTTAAACCAATCAGTTTTGAATTATTGTGATGTTTGTTAAGGCAAAAGTTGAAAAATGTAAAATGTAATCTCCAAAGTAGGACAAAAATATTAATATTTTTTACCTAGATAATAATCAAATTTTCTTACTTTTGTGATGGATTGTACTGTTTATAAAATAACTACTGATGATGATGTGACTGTTATTAAGGGGGCTTGATAAATAGATTACAGTATGCCTTTTGATGTTACCATGGGCGATAATTTATCTTTTAAAGTAAAAAAAAGTATAAAACCTCCCATCATATTGATGGCCAGGTTATAATTAGAGTATTCGTAACATATAAAGATAATTATTCTTTTATCTACTTCGACGACCGCTGCAAGCTCTGTCCGCAACAACAAAAAAACATCACTGTACAGTTTTTCCTCGTCCCCAATGACAGCAAGCTCTCGTCGCGGCAGGAAGTATTATCACAATTGCATCGCTATCTCCTCACGCTGCTGCGGACCCTACACGAGTGCCACCACAAGATGCAGTAAACTGATCTCTGCACGCATCCTGCCATATTGACTCAGTGGCAGAATGTTCGATTTTCAATTCGAGATTCGGGGTTCGACTCCGAGTCGAGAGGATAATTTAATACAGTGAAAGCGCCCATACTATTAAATTATCAACCAAGTCGTTCACAAATTTGAGCCTAAAAAAATTTCAATTTCTCTTGCTCGTGCAGCAATGTATGAGTATTAACACGAAATAAATTGCACTCCTCAAGCCCCAGCGAATATGCTCTTCACATTACAAAAGTAATATGACAGCTGCATAAGCTGGGGTGTTCTCATATGTCGAATGCGTGCAACATATTAGAAGAGAGTACAAGAAATAATATATATGTATATATTAATTAAAAAACCCTAACTTATGAACAAAAAAATATAAACAAAATAGGCCGGCCAGAGGTGAAGTGAGGGGTTTCTCCACTCGGAGGTTCGTCGGTGCTAATTAAGGCTGGAAAATTAAAAAAATTGCATCACTGGTATTGGCATTAAGTTGTTCGTAAACCTTTTATATTTTTATAGAAAATAAAGCTCTGTAAATGAACGATGGAACAATGATAAACGAACTATAAACGAGCGTTGAAAAGTAGTTTTATGTTGCATTTTAGAAAAGATAAATACCATAGTAATATTTTAATTTACAAAACATCTGTTTAATTTATCCAATAGTTATCTGAGTGACCAAAATCCCAACCATTTTACATAATTTTATCAACATCGTTTTTAAGACTTTTTCGACCAAATATTCATCAGGACAGTCAGTTTTTATAATTTCGAATTCATAAAAGCTGCCTCTCATTTCTTCACCATTGTCATATTTCTGTTTCTAAGTGGGTTCATTATAATATAAAACCACAACAAGGGTAAACACGTATATTGTCCAATGAGTTGTGTAACTCTTGTTAAAGATTCGGTTATTTTTCTTAACACGGAGTATATAGCCAACTTTATATTTCGGTTTAGTAAACACATTCGCTACAACATATCTTTTTTTTTCATTAATTTTCATTTTTTACTAACTTCAATTGTTTCATGCCAATGTGTTGTTATATTCGTTACCAAATCATGCAGAAATAGTGAAAAATTAATTTATCGCTATTCCTAAAGCGCAAAATGATATTGACACTTTGAAGGAAACAATAAATTAAATTGATCCATTTTCCAAATACAACACTATATTAATACAGACAATGTGAAAAATAGAATTTCTATAAAGTCTAAGTTTGATATTTAACTTGATGATCGATCATCTGATATTCTTGGTTTTGAAATAAATATTCTTATTGAAAAAGACAAAATTGTTGCAGGTACTAAGTTACCTAACTTTAATCCACTTAAAGAATACATATTCAGTATAATTTAGCCTATGTAATGTTCATAAATTATAACAAGTCTAATAATTTTGAACCATATATAATTGCTAGTTTTCCACCAAAATCTATGTTTGGCTTAAGAGATTATATTAGTTATGAGTCTGCATATCCAATTTTTTTTATAGAATCAATAACGAACGCTTTAATCACATTGTTTCAGAAAATAGGGATGAAAATTGTAAACTAATTGATTTTGATGGTTCTGATATTGACATTGTTTAGAATATTAACGAAGTTTAAATTATTATACTATTTTATTAGAAATATTTAATAAAATTATATGTTTTGATATCCATAGAGCACTGTATAAATTTTGTTTTCTAATATAATCATGTTGTGATCGCAAATGCTTAATGCAATTTTATTAACTTCTGCTGTATATATTTCATGCTTTTTATTCCTTATAAAAATTTATTGCCCTATATCCTATTTTGACTTTAAACAACAAGACTTATAGCACTCAAACAATGTTGTTAACAAGCCCCTTGTTAACAACACACTTCTTTGCACCTTTTGATCTTCTATTTTTTTATTATCAATTCTATATGCATACATTTTTGCTCCTAAACCCACCATTTCTTTCAATATTTTCCCATTACATTCATCTTTTATTTTACAGAAAGATTTTTTTATATTTATTTGTGGTATGTTATAGATATTGTCATTTGGGTAATGACTTGTGTAAATTTTATCTATCAATACCATCATGTCTTCATAGAAATCTTCTGTCTTTATGTTATAAATGTTCGAATAAGTATTTTGATAGCACAATTCAATGTTATCACCATATTTTGGTTTCATTTTGTTATAATGGAAATCATACCTTAATCCTTTCGATATGTCTAAAATTGACATGCCAACAAAAAATGGTTTATTAAATTTTGCATTTGTTTTATTCATATGTAAGGGTGCAATACTCTCATTAAATATAGTACTTCTTTTAAAACTTGGTTTTGCTACTAGTTTTTCACATTTTCCTACATCTGATGCTAGTTTTATATCAACTCTGTTTCTTATATTTTCCATTGTTTTGCCAAACACAAAATTATTGATCAGCTTGTAAATCAATTTTTTAGGTAATTTCAAGCATTAGTTCTCATTTCTTTGTTCAAATATATATATATATTTCTTAAGCCAATTGGACTGATCAAACATCAATATTCTATGTATTTTAGTAATTTTTAAAATGTTATTTAGACATTATTTTAAGTTATAATAGTGAATTACATACTTTCCCTTTTTATGTAAAGTTGTTAATAATTTCGATTGATTCATTCCTGGAACTATCTTATTTTCTGGGCAAAAAGTTAGACATTTATGTAAATTATGTAGTTCTTTTGGGTATTCTAAATCTACCTCTAATATATAACCATACTCGGAATCATCTTCCAAATCTAATATTTTTTTCACTCCAGTTATCGAAATAATTTAGTTTATAATCAACCAATTGGAAACAATGTGCGGTAAATATTGAGACATCGCCCATCCTTAAAAATTATTTGCATCGAGATATGCTAAATAATTTTATTCTTGATTAGTTTTAAAATGTTCTAAATTTTGTTATTAGATTTAACGTATTGTTTGCAACATTGCGATATTCCACCTGTAAGTCCTTCTTCAATCATTAAAATCATATCATATTTGTGTAATAAATTTAGTGGTTGGTATGTCATTTTTAACATTGCATACCAAGATAATCCTGGTGCTGTAAAATACCATGCAGTATATAATTCAAATCCATTTATAAACGTATTCTGCAATTTTCGAATATATCCGCTAACAAAAATACATCACTTTTTAAATATAAATAATGATTTTCATCATGATTTTAAATATTAAATTGGTTCTATACAAGTTTTTCATGCTCGTATTCATCGTCAGTTAGTCATAATCAATACATTTAATGTAAAATTCACTATTTGGTGGAAGCTCTGTTTCTTCACATTTCTTCCAGCTGTCCATATAATCGTACGGATAGACACCCTTTTTAATAACTTAATATACTTGTTCTTCTGGGAAATGTATTTGGGTGTGTTTCATTTGGTATTTAGTTAAATTATATTATAATTTTGCTAAACTACTGGCCATAAATTTAAATGTATCTGTAAATTTTATTTTAAAATTTTCTGTTTATTTCGCGAAAGTAATAAACATTTCTTTATTATTTGCAATTAAATCTATATTTTTGTCATAATATCCAGCTCTTCAATAAATAATTGAGCATCATACCCGACCAAATTATGGAAAAATATATTGGTACAAAGTTGGGTAATATTAATTGTAGATTACAATTATTACATACTGGATTAAAGAATTGTTCACTTATGTGATCATGATGATGTACTTTGTACTGTGCTCCATATATTCACATCCACATGCAGTACATTCATCTGAATTCCTATACAATATTTTTTCTTCTTTGGTTAGCGGATGCATTGGTTCAATTTGTGAATATATTTCCGCAATCTCTTCTACTTCCCTTTTTATTGATTGTATAAAAACTGTATGTACATTTGGGCCACGATATACAACTGGAGGCTTATAATTATCATAATTAGATACAGTATAATAGCAAAAACCAGATGCCACTTGTAATTGATATTTCATAGTATTAAACTTATCATTCAGCTTTAAATCAATGGTCTTTATTTGTTAATTAGTATAATTATATCTTTTTTAATTATCTCCTTATCAATGTCATTATCAATATCATCTTCTGTTAAAACAGAGTTTTTTGGATTAAATAAAATTTATATATTTCCTTTCATTTGGCTTAGTTGTTGATATTTTCTTTAGAATTGACTCAAAATCGTAATATATTCTAAAGGAACCTTCATTGTATATTTGTAATTAAAAATAAATCTTTCTTTTTTGAGGCAATGGAATTTTTACTCCTTCAATTTTTTATTTATCTTAAAAGGTAAAGAATTGAAGACACATATAGCATATATAAGTTCTATGTTGCTTTGTTTGTGCTGAAACTAACCTTGATAAATTTTTCATCCAATAGTAATGTGAATATGTATTATCTTTGAAATAAAGTAAATTTATATGTTTTTCCCTTCTTTTTTTGTAAGTTTTAGTGGATATAATGAAGACTCGTATTCGATAGAATATACATTTATGGATGTATCAATTTGACTTTCTATTTTTGGTTAATCATTTATTTTAATAGGATATTCATAAGCATCTATTACTTTGTCGATTTTAAGCCCCGCGTATATATATATATATATATATATATATATATATATATATATATATATATATATATATATATATATATATATATATATATATATATATATATATATAGACACACACACACACTCTGTTTCTTGGCTGCACAAATTTGCGAAACCACTGCATCATAGACATATCAAACAGTTAAGGCTCTTCATAGATACATCAATCAAGTCGATGATAGTGTCATTCAACAATTTCTCAACCAAATTACTATAGAAACTAAGCAAAAGAGAGGCATCCAAATTATAGGCGAAGTTGGAAACTGCTGTTGCAAACTTCTTATAAACAAGCATTTCCATGCCCAGATTGCAAATGACGAAATAATCGAAACTCAACTAAATGAGTTAGCGAATAGTGTCACATCATTTCACCAGGACATTAACATTACATTAAAGCTATATCAGAGTTTAAAATGCAGGTCGAAAACAAAATTAATAACTTGACGTAGGCAGTTAGTTCCATATCAAACATGTAAAACACAAAAGGAAAATGTACCGAACTGACAGAGCCAAATATTTTACTACAACAGCTCATAAGTTCTATTTTACTACACATTATAAATAGCATTGTTAATGAACAGCAGATACTAATGCAAATCTTGCACTGCCAACGAAATCACTTGTATATGCAAGCGATAACGTGCGACTAGTTTACACGGGATCTCATTGCGCAGGAAACAAATATAACGTGATTAAATTTCAAACGAAGCATACCGACATCTCAAACCTGGAATTCTTCTCACATTCCATTACTCAGTGTACATTTTCCAGTACGCAAATAATGATTAAGATACAGATACAGCTGAAAATCTCTAAGAGCTGGTGGTCTATAATTGAAATTCTTAGTATTTCCTACTCATTTCAAAATGAGATGTGCATAATTGACATACCCAATATGCTAATAGCAATTGAACACAAGCCACTGCTAGTCAAACAAATATCAGCTATTCCAGACAATAAGGAAAGTACATTCGCAAGGAAACCATTGAGAATGGCAAGCATGATTGCCTACGAGCATCTATTGCCCTAGACGACTTCCAAAAATTGCCTAACTCATGCAAACTCACGTGCAAAGCGGGAAACACATTTGTTATTAATAACATATTCTCACACCAGTACATCCTCACGAACGCGCTGGATAACTTGCAACCACAGTATACAAATCAGTCGTTGGCCAGATATATTGAAAACATTAATGTTGGCAGTATTAAAATACAAATACCATGTGCTGTGTTAAGCTCCAATATGCCCATAATTATTGACGCCATGCATGTGTGTAGTGCACACACACACACACCAATGGTGCCAAGCGCACACACAATATTGTCAATGCACTGGCTGTTGAATAATAATGTTGAAGTTAAACTGTTAAGAATAGATAAGGGTATTCATTTTTATAACATTAAGGAGGCATTAAATACCAACTGGAAAATCAAACGTGCCATGCTTCCCAAGTTACAAATATACAACACAGCATACCAATTACTAGCGAGTCAATTCACTAAAGCGTTCATTATTTTTCAGCAAGAACATTATAATTACAATAGCGGAATCACTATTAGGCCTTATATAATTGGTAATTGCACTGATTCTGTTTATGTTAAAATACTGAGCCACTACTTCTTCTATCTAAAATAGCCCAGAACACATAATTATGTGAAAACTCCCTTACCTTCTCCAGGAGAAACTTAAATTATTTCCACACATCTTAGGCCAGCATGGCATTGAGCCATGTTAAATGGCAGCACCCTGTATGGAGGCCCATGGAAGTGTGTCGCCCAAATCAGCACACAACATGCCCAACTAATGATGAGAATAGTCGTTATTATGCGCGTATTATAGAATTAGAATATAGCTACATGATAAAATTATTATTAAATTATAGGTAATTGCAGATCATTATGCAACATGTATAATTAGCTGGCCAGCGAATGAGAATTCACATTCACTTGTCGCTACACTCATTAATGATTAAACGAGGTAGTCACGCAGTTTACTGCAATCTTTATGAAATATAAGTTGTACACTTGATATAGATTAACTTCCGAGCAGGTATTGGCATGCCGTGGTAACAGTTTGGTTTAATGCTGTAATAAGATTTTACTACACGCACTGCTAAGACATGTCACACGGCCGTGAGCGCAAGCGACTTGCAAGCTAGGTTCTTTTCGTGCGTAGTTGCTGTGCAGCTAAAAGATAGCAGCACTGTCAGGGAGTACTTGAGTAACTTTACGTTGTAGCGGCCAGAGATGGGTGGCACACAATATATTATAAACAGCGGTGCCTGACCCACTCAGCCGAGGGGTATATATTGAGACCGCCCCTCCCTCTAGCTTCAACCAGACGATCAGAAACTGTTCTACGGGTAATTGTCGGAGCTGACTACACTGAGGTCCCACCGAGGCTGAAGACAAAGGCATCATATCCTTAACGTCATTCAGTACGAGTAAACAGATTATATATACATATATATGGTTTAGAGTAATTGTAAATGTTTGGTATTGGCCTTATTTCTGTAAATAATTGTGATAATAAATGTGTTTGGTAATTAGAGAATTTCTGGATTACTTGTTCTCATTTACAGTAGAGCTACGTTACCTCTTGAGTGTTTTCTCTTCATGTTACATAACATAAATATCATAGAAATCCTTAATTACAGAGTTTACTTAGCTGAGAACCTAGAAGCGAGTAGACAGGCAGAAGGGAGATGCTACTTTGGTGGAGATGCTTCTCGTCCCACCTCACACTTATGTGGAATTATTCTCATAGTTTGTGCTTCATGGTGTCCTATTGCAGGCAACAGATTACGAGCAACATAGGAGACTCTAAAGTGGTTGCGCTTCACGCAAACCACAATATTCCTAGGCATAGTAATTCAGTGATATTCAAATTGTACATTTATTGTCTTCGTATGTGAATAAGTTCATGCGAATTCATTTCAGTAATAAATATAAGTATCAGTGTATATTTTATTGCCTTTGTATATGTTAAGGTTGCCAATAAAATTAATGAATGAGCACCAGCGCATTAAACAGCTGTTCACTCCCGCGCAGTCAGAGCAAGCACAGTTTGCGAGGTTACGGATGGTTAGTCATGCCACATACGTCATTCAGCAGTACTCTACGTCACGACGATGGCCTTGTCAGCTAGCACTTTTGACATCACGCCACCTACCCCGGCACCTTACAATAGCTTAATAATGCTTTTGTTGTAGTCATGCATGCTTACTGCTTATTCCTGCATGCTGGAATATCTGTTTCCTTGTAAGCCAGAAAGACTCCACTTTTTTGGTGTGTTTAGAAGATCTTTCAAATTCCTTCCCTCTCTTTATATATAAGTAATTCTAAGTCACACACACTGTGAGTTTTTACAATAACACAATGTATACTAAGAACACAGTACTTTTATGGAAACATACAGCAAATCAATACCTTCACCAGTTACTAAATTCTTTAAACATATGCTCATCGAAACAACAGTTATAGAACATGCCTTAGATGACCGTGATAGACAACAAACATTGCTACAAGAAACTGCATAAAGTACATATATATAGCAGCACGAAATCAGAACTTAGATTTTTTAATGTCATCATTTGTGTTGTTTGTACGTGATTTTTTTTTGTCTAAGCATTTACACGCCTCTGATTAAAAATTTAAGCAATCTCGAAATTTGGGCTATGGTGTAGGGACTTGAGTCTGAGACTTGAAACTATATTTAAAAACTAATTAATTTACGGACTCAGAACATTTTGTCAAAATTTTCCCAGTATTCGGCAGATGATGACAGATCATTGTCAAATGCATACATCATGACATGGAGGGTGGCTGGAATAGTATATAGGGATGGCATAGGAAAAACAAACAATTATATAAATTAAATGTTATCTTTCGTGTATTTCATATGATGGAAGTTTGCATTTCTCAAATGCATACATTAAATGCATTCTTCATTCAGTCTCCTCACATCGCCGCACATTGTAGCCGAAGTCTTGCTTTAGTATCGACATTGTGGGCGAGATGTTGATGAAAGTACTGTCCTAGACTCCATATTCCTCACAATCATTTGTAGGCATTCTAATTCTCATTAAACCTTTATTACAACGTGAGCTAGCACTTCTAAATAAATATAATTGACTAAAGGAGAAAAAAGCTACTGGCTTCTGCCACATCAGTACATACACGATTTAGTCTGGGATATTATGAATTTTTAGGGTTATTATATTTTGACTAAGTCCAGATTTAGGTCTGTTTGATGTCAGAAAACTCTTTGCGGTCTGTTTTTGTGGCCTTATTTTAAGCAAGATTTAAAAGTGATTTTTTATGACACATGTTATCGAGGTATATTTTTAAAGCAATTGTTAGAAGCACGTTATTTTTAATATATTTATGAGTTATGTTACGATCTTTTCTTTTGAGGAATGATTTGAATTATGTTTTTGAGGTATGATTCTCGGGTATGATTATAGAGATATGATTTTGGTATGTGTTTTAGGTATGATTTTTGAGACATTAATTTTGAGTTGTGATTCCTGAGGTATGTTTTTCAAATATGGATTTTTGAGGTATGCTTTTTGATGTATGGTGTTTGGGGTATGATTTCTTGACATGTTTAATGAGGTATATTTTTAAAAATATATCTGAAGCATGTTTCTTGAGGTATGTTTTTTGAGGCATGTGTTCGGGATGTTTTGTCGGTGGGTTGCATCTATGCTCGCTCGCTTGCAAATATCGTTCGAAATATTTATGGAAAAACACGACAACATATTGTGAAACTTAACGAAATATTTATAGCAAGATCGAAGGACTGATGAAAAATTTGCGATATTTATATGAAGATTTTGAAAATAATCGAAACATCGGATGATGGAGTGATGGGAATATTGAAATATTGATCAAGGATTTGATGGAAAGTTTGGAAGATTCATAGAAATTTGGCGAGATTGATCGAATTTTTTGTACGAAAGACTGATGGAATGGCTGCGGAATGATCGAAATATTTGATGGAAGAATGAAATTTTGACGGGAAGATTGCATAAGTAGTATAAATATTGATGGAAATGTCACTACACTTTTCGAAAGATTGCTGTAAATATTGGAAGACTAATGGAAAGATTGTGAGATTGATCACAATAATGGGCTGAAGATTGCGAAAGTGATGGGATAATTAAATGGCAGGTTAATCTAAATATTGTGAAATAGATAGAATAATTGAAATGATAATTGATGGAAAGATTGCAAGATTGATGGGAATATTGCGAAAGTGATCGAAAGATTATATGTAACACTGATCGATAGATTTAGAGAATGGTTGGAACGTTGTATGAAAAATAGGAAGATTGATATAAATATTGCGAGAGTGATATAAAATTGGAATGACAAAAAGAAAAATTAATGGAAAGATTGTAAGATCAATGTAATGATTGCGAAATTGGTCGAAAGATTGATGGAAATTTTGCGAGGTAGATTGAAAGATTGATGGAATGATTGTGAGATCATTCGGAATTTTGGACGAAATATTGATGGGATGATTGCGACTCTGATCAAAAGATTGATGGAAACATTGAACAAATTATGGAAAGGTTGTGAGATTAGTCGAATGATTGCACAGACTATTGGTGGAATGAGTATGAGTATTTTACAAAGTTCAATATAAAAATTGAAAGAGTGACAGAAAGATTGAGAGATTGTTTGAAAGATCGATGGAAATGTTAGAAAATTGATAAAAATATTGCGAAAATTACCGAATGAGTGATGTGCCTATTGAAAAACTGCGAGATTGATCGAAAGTTTGATGGAAAGGTTGGATTATTTATGACTTAACGGTCAAGAAGAGCATGGAAGATAAAAGTGACTGCCACCATATCTGCCTTTATATTTCAGATCTCAATGACCTAGCACTATTAGTATTAAAATCATAGGCACTTATGCCTATAAAAGTATTAGTATATACTGATCAATGTCATGATATTAATATACTTGTGAAGGTGGTTGCTACTTTTATGATGGGCTTGGTTTGGTCACTTAAACATATCATAATTATGTTTAAAAAAATCCGAGTATTACCTGTGCCTACATAACAGTTGAGGGAATGAATAATTTGCAGTTATGACATTGTGTAACAATTGTTCTTGATGGGAGGAGACTAGGAATATAGTAAAGAAGAGAAACTTCTGCAGGATTCCACAATACTCTGTGTACAATTTTGGTGCAAATAAAATAGTAAACAAAGTATTTTAATTTGGATTTTAAATACAGACTTTTAAATTGAAGTACCGTATCCCTAAAAGCCAATATAGCTTTCAGCTTGTATAAATGGATGGGAATATTTGGTGGGTTAACTATCATACCTACTTAGCGCCTTCGGGTAGATTAAGCAAACCAGCATCGAAGACTGTCGACCACTTTGATTCTAGCAGAAGATTGCCGAGCCCCCTCCCAAATTGAGCCATAGACTGCCGAGCAATTCCCAGTCAACCCAAGACCCCTACCCCAACCGCACAGGCATTTTACATAACATTTTAATTATATTACAAACAGATCACTTTCTTATAGACTATTGGCTGGAATACTTGATTTTCTGGTCTGGGAGTATGTCTGGCATGACATGTTAGTATGGCAACTGTATGGTTAATCCGACGGTGAAAATATTTTGTTTTCATGATGGTATGGTCTGACTATGTGGTTGGTACTACATGATGTAATAGCATGTCGGAATATTTCATGGGCTTGAATGGATGGCAGCTTTTTTGGTATGGTTGGAATGAATAGACTGCTTGATGAAATATTTTGTTTACATAGCTCATATGGTCTAATGGTATTGATTGCGAATATTAGCGTGGGGCCTCTGTCCTTTAAATTGAACTATGTCTGAAGAAAGTTGCATAATTATAACACATAAATTTTAAATGAAAATTCTTTCACAGCGAAGGTGAAGTTATGAGTAATTAGAAATGTGTATGCAGGCGATACTATGCATAAATTTTCCACTGTCACTTTACTTTGAGTGATATTTTGAACAACAGTCATTCTAAAATATGCAGTATTAATTCTATGCTAGTACAACGAATTATGCACTGCAATCTGTGCATTTTCAATCCGCATTCGACTACTCCACACTATACCATAATGCACCACACCATACTAAAATGTATGTCACTGCTCTGCCACCTCAGCGTGCAAAAGCATCTCCCTATGTTCAGAAATGATGTTCCTAACCAATGATGGGAAAGACAGTTCTCCCCTCCCCCTCTTTTTAACGGCTTGAAAAATATGAATATCTATTGTTGTGAAATTTGTTTATGTGATCAGCCTCGATTAGGACAGCATGTCTTTCGATAGACTCTTTCATTCTGCTAAATGTATAACTCAAAATATCGACATTCACTGCTGTAGTTTTGTTGGGTCAAAGGAAAGTATTTGTTACCATAAAAATTCTTTTTTTTTTTTAGTTTCTTATATATTCACAACTGGATTACACATTCAAAATATGTTAATTATGTTCTCGAGTTCACCAAGCAATACAGTAAATTTGAACTGTTGAGACAATAGCCTGGTTAATTAGAATATGGCTAATGCAGTGTGAAAATATACTTACCTATATCACATAACATGAGAAGTAATGTGATAAAATGGGTTAGAATTGTACCTAAGCCAATGTCATTGATTATATCGTATTGCTGATGAATATATTGGCGGACAGTATTGTATTCAATATGTTTGCTCGTTGTGGATGGTCAGAATGGATGAATATTGTAGGCATTTAGGTATGATTGGCTGTTCTGGTTGTCCTGTAGCTACGGTGGTTCATATGATTGGTCAGTATTATAACTAGCATATTTATCTGGTGCTGGCGATTAGAGTAAATGGCATGGGCAATATGTACACATGTGTTATGACATGACAGGCCTTAACTGTATAGCTGCTTGGTGGATGTTATGGTTGGTCGGAATGTTGGGTGGATTAGTGTCTAGTATGTTTTTCTTATTTTAGTAGGTAGTTTCAGTATGTCGAATGGCATGCGTCAGCAGGAATTTTTTGTATTATGGGTTGGTCTGCACCGTGTAGTTTCTTCATGTATAGTTAATGTATGCTATGGTCCAATAACATGACTGATATTTTTTTTTATATATTGGGTTGCATGATGTGTGGTTATGTTTATAGATTATATGTATGTCGTTTGGTGTAAATGATGGTTTGGCAGATGGTTTGGGTGGCAGTATGTTTGTGTTATTACATTTGGTATTGTATGTTTACTTGGTGAGAGGGACCAGAATGGCTCGTAATTTTTTTTGGTTGGTATCCATAGTTGCTAATGTGTCTGTCAGAAAGAATCAGAATTGTAAATTATATGGGTAGAAATTCAATTTTGTAATGATGTTAGGTGTTTTTATATGCAGTTTTGAATGTATGGCTGAGGCACACTTGAGTTAAAGTGAATAGTATGGTAGGTAGGTATGTTGGGTGGAATGGTATCTAGTTTATTTGTCTGGGCAACAGGCATATTTGTTTTATTGTATTGCTGGTCTGAATTATAAAGTTTCTTGGTGGAAGTGGTGGTTGATAAGAACTACTGAGTTTTTATTATGCTATAATTGATAGTATGGTAGGTCGGTACATTGTAATACATGTAGAGATCGGCTTGCTTATAGTTTTTCTTGTTAAGTTAGAGTGGGTATGATTTTATCTGGAAACTTGTAGGTGGAATTTTACCAAATATAATTATACCTGTGTAAATTTTAGATGGCTCTTAAGTTGTTGTATTTGTTAGGACTAGGCATGATTAAATAAATACATTAATTTAAATAAAACTAGGTTAAATTTGACGGCTAAGAAAAGCGAGATGAATGTTTAATTTTTGTGGCAAAGCTACACCTCGGTTATAGTGGGTGATGTCTTGTTTTAAATTTTGTGTCATTGGTAAATTGGATGATATTATATGAGTTCTGATATGAATGGTGTGAACAGTATGGTTGAGGAACGCCTAAGATATTGTGTGTAGTACGACGATTAGCCTAAGTTATTGTGGGTGGTACGACAATTAGCCTAAGATAGTGTGGGTGGTACGACGATTAGCCTAAGTTATTGTGGGTGGTACGACAATAAGCCTAAGTTATTGTGGGTGGTACGACAATTAGCCAAAGTTAATGTGGGTGGTACGACGATTAGCCTAAGTTAGTGTGGGTGGTACGACAATTAGCCTAAGATATTGTGGGTGGTACGACGATTAGCCTAAGTTAGTGTGGGTGGTACGACAATTAGCCTAAGTTAGTGTGGGTGGTACGACGATTAGCCTAAGTTAGTGTGGGTGGTAAATCGATTAGCCTAAGTTATTGTGGGTGGAACGACGATTAGCCTAAGTTAGTGTGGGTGGTACGACGATTAGCCTAATTTGTGTGGATGGTACGACAATTAGCCTAAGTTAGTGTGGGTGGTACGAATATTAGCCTAAGTTATTGTGGGTGGTACGACAATTAGCCTAAGTTATTGAGGGTGGTACGATAATTAGCCTAAGTTATTGTGGGTGGTACGACGATTAGATCAAGATATTGAGGGTGGTACGGCAATTAGCCTAAGTTAGTGTGGGTGGTATGACAATTAGCCTAAGTTAATGTGGGTGGTACGACAATTAGCCTAAGATATTGTGGGTGGTACGACGATTAGCCTAAGTTATTATGGTTGGTACGACGATTAGCTTAAGTTAGTGTGGGTGGTACGACAATTAGCCTAAGTTATTGTGGGTGGTACGACGAATAGCCTAAGTTATTGTGGGTGGTACGACGATTAGCCTAGATATTGTGGGTGGTACGACAATTAGAATAAGTTAGTGTGGGTGGTACGACAATTAGCCTAAGCTATTGTGGGTGGTACAACAATTAGCCTAAGCTAGTGTGGGTGGTACGACAATTAGAATTTGTTATCGTGGCTGGTACGACAATTAGCCTAATTTATTGTGGGTGGTACGCCCAATTAGCTTAATTTAATGTGTGTGGTACGACAATTACCCTAAGTTCGTGTGGGTAGGACGACGATTAGCTAAGATATTGTGGGTGGTACGACAATTACCTAGGCTAATTGTGTACCACCACACAACTAACTGTGGTCTAATTGTGTACCACCACACTACTAGGCTCATCGTCGTAGACACACAATTAATCTTAGGTTAATTGTCGTACCACACCACACTAACTATAGGCTACTCGTGTACTACCACAATAACTTAGCGCTTAATAGTCGTACCACACACAATACCTTTGGTAATTGTCATACCACAAACAATAACTAGGGCTATAATAGTCGCTACCCACCCTACATACACTAACTTCGGTCATGTTTCGTACCACTACAGTATCTTAGGCTAATCGTCGTCCCACCACACCCATCGGCTTAATTGTCGTACGACACACAATAACTTCGGCTTAATTGTCATACCCATGCAAATTATTTAGGCTAATTAGTCGGTAGAACCAACTATTTTTAGGTATTGTCGATACCACCCACACTAACTTAGCTAATCGTGTACCACCCACACTAATTGAGGGTAGTGTTCGTACCATTCACACTAACTTCGGTAAGTGTTCGTACCACACACTATGAGGTGCTAAAATTGTGTACCACCTCCAACTTAAACTTTGGCTAATTGTCGTTACCACCACACAATCTCTTAGGCTACTTCGTTTACACCCACACTTACACTTCGGCTTAATTGTGTTACCCACCCACCATATCTTAGGCCTAATTGGATCCAACACAAAAACTTAGGCTAATTGTCGTACCACCCCCACATATTTAGGTAATTGTCGTACCACCCACAATATTATTGGCTAATTGTCGGACACACACTAATTAGGTAATTGTCGTACCAGCCAAACTAACTTAGGCTAATTGTCGTACAACCCATCAATATCTTAGGTAATAATAGTAGATAAACACAAAACCTTATGCTAATCGTCGTTAACGCCCCACAATATTGAGCTAAGTGTTGTACCACCCACATATCTTAGTGTATTGTCGTACTTACCTACCCACAATAAATTTGGATAATGTCGTTAACACACAATACTTAGGATAATTGTACGTACCACCCAACCACTTAGGCTAAGTGTCTACACCCACAATAATTATCCTAATTGTTGTACCACCACAATAACTAGGCTAATCATGTACACCCACTCAACTTTGGTATGTCGTATACACACTAAATTTAGGCTACTCGTTGTAACACCACAATAACTTAGGGCTAACTGTTGTACCACCCAAAATAATTAGGCTAATTGTCATACACGACCCAAACTAAAAATTAGGCTATTCTGTGTACCACCACAAATTAGGCTATGTGACGTACCACCACACTAACTTAGGTATGTCGTACACCCACTATTCTTAGGTCATTGTGGTACAACACATAACTTGGCTTAATCGTCGTACCCCCCACAATAACTCTTAGGATAATCGTCGTACCACTGACAATCTCTTAAAGCTATTTTCGTACCACCGCATATTTAGGCTAATCGGGTACATCCCGAATAACTATAGGGTAATGTCGTGACAATAACAATACTTAGGTTAATGTCCGTACACCCAACACTAATTAGGCTCATGTCGTACCACAAAAAAATTAGGCTAATCATCGTACACCACAATATTTATTCTAATTGTCGTACCACCCACCACTAACTTAGCACCTTGTCGTACAACCCAACACAAACTAGGCTATTGTGTACCCCCAGATAAACTTAGGCTCATCGTCTTACCACAATTTTAGGTAATCGTGTACCACCACAAACAAACAGGTAAAGATTCGTACACCCAATCTATAGGCTAATTGTTGTACCACCCGTCACTAACTTAGGCTAATCGTTCGTAAACCCACAATTTCTTAGGCTATTGTCGTAACCCCACCTATTAGATATCGGTCGTACTCCCCAAATCATTTAGGAAAATTGTGTACAACACAATAACTTAGGGCTAATTGTCGTTCCACAAACTATAACCTAGGTAATTGTGTACACCCCAACACTCATATCTCTAGGCTTAAATGTCGTGAACCACACTAACTTAGTCATCGTCCTATACCACAAATATTAGCTATGTCGTACCACCCACAATAACTTAGGTATTGTCGTACCACAAACAATATAACCTCGGTGAATTGTCGTACACCGACACTAACTTAGGTCTTAATTGTCGTACCACCCACACTAATAGGCTTAATCGTCGTAAGACCCACAATATCTTAGGTATTTGTGTCACCCTACCACACTAATTAAGCTAATCGTCGTAATACCCACAATAACTTAGGCTTAATGTCGTACACACACAATAACTTTAGGCTAATTGTCATACCACCAAACAATAACTTTTGGGCTAATTGTCGTACCCACACACTAACTTAGGTCCATCGTGTAAACCCCTACAGATTTAGGATAATCGTCGTCCACCCACCAACTTAGGCTAATTGTGTTACCACACAATACTTAGGTAATTGTCATACTGCAAATTATTTTAGGCTAATGTCGTAGGAACCCACATGATTTTGGCTAATTGTGTACCCCCCACACCACTTCGGCTTAATCGTGTACCCCACACTAACTTTAGGGGTAAGTGTCGTAATTCACACTAACTTAGGCCTAATTGTCGTACATCACACGCTACTGAGGCTACTTGTCGTACCACCCAACTTAACATAGGTAATCAGTCGGTACCACCACAATATCTTAGCTATCGGCATACACACACACTAACTTAGGTAATGTGTTACACCACAACAATTTTAGGCTAAATTGCTGTATCCAATCACAATTAACTTAGGCTATTGTGTACAACCCACATAATTTAGGTATTGTCGTACACCACAATATCTTAGGCTAATTGTCGTTACCACCTACATAATTCGGGTAATTGTCGTTACACAGCCAAATAATTTAGGTAATTGTGTAAAACTATTCCTTAGGCTAATTGTCGTACCCACACAATACTTATGCTTAATCCGTCGTAGCCAAATTCTTAGAGCTTCGTGTCGTACCACCCCCACATAACTTAGGCTAATTGGTCGTACCCCCCACAATACTTAGGATAATCGTCGTACCCCCAATCCTTAGGTTCTTAATTGTCGTACCACCTCACCAACTTAGGATAAGTGTCGTACCACCCACAATTAACTTATGCCTAATTGTCGTACCACCCACAATAACCTAGGCTAATCATCGTACACCCACTCCAACTTACGGCTAATCGTGTATACAACTAATATTTAGGCTAATCGTTTGTCCCACACAATTATGTAGGCTAATGTTGTACCACCCAAAATAACTTGGCTAATTGTCATACCACCATAATAACGTAGGCAAATTGTGTACCCACACAATATCTTAGGTAAATTGTCGTACCAACATAACCTTAGGTAATCCGTCGTACACCCCACAAATATCTATTGGGCTAATTGTCGTAAAACCCACACTAACTTAGGTATCGTCGTTACCAAACAAAATAACTTAGGATAATCGTCGTCCACTGACCAATATCTTAAGCTATTTTTCGTACCACCGTCAATATCTGTAGGCTAAATCGTTCGTACCATCCACTATAACTTGGTATCTTGCGTACCATCAACAATAAACTTAGGGCTAATTGTCGTTCCAAACATACCTTGGAATAATCGTCGTTCCCACCCAAAAATAATTAGGTAATTCATGTCCCACACAATATCTTAATCTAATTGTCGTATCTCACCACACTAACTTAGGCACATTGTCGTACAACATCATAACTTAGGTAATTGTGTCCACCACATAACTTAGGCTAATCGTTCTTACACCCAAAATTTCTTAGGCTATAGTTGTACCACCCACAATAAACTCAGGTAATCGTGTACACACACAATCTAGTAGGTAATTGTCGTACCCCCTCACTAACTTAGGGCTACTGTCGATAACACCCACAATTATTTAGGCTTACTGTCATACCACCTCACTAATTAGGCTATCGTAGTACTACACACATAATTAGGCTCATTGTCGTACCACACACAATTACTTAGGCTAATGTCGTACACAAACACATATAACTAGGCTAATTGTGTCCACCACACTATTTAGGGTAATTGTCGTACCCACCACACTAACCTTTGGTAATCGTGTTTTTTTAATCCCCCCCCACAATATCTTCGGCTAATTGTCGTACCACCACATAACTTAGGCTAATCGTCGTATACCACAATAACTTATTTAATTGTTCGTACCACAACCAATTAAACTTAGGCTAATTGTGTACCCAAACAATAACTAGGCTAAATTGTCGTCCCACCCACACTATATATGCTTAATTGTCGTCCACACACTAATTAGGCTAATGTTGTTCACCCACAATAACTTAGGTTTAATTGTGTACCCAAACACTTAACCTTAGGGCTAATCGCTACGTACCACCCACAATAATTAGGATATCGTCGTACCACCCACAATTATCTTAAGATAATTTTCGTACCACCGCAATATCTTAGGCTAATCGTACGTACAACCACAATAATTAGGTAATCGTGTCACCCATCACAATAATTAGGCTAATTGGTTGGTACCAAACTCACTAAACTTAGGGGTAATCGTCGTACCCACCCAAATACCTTAGGTAATTGTTATACCACCCAAATAACTTAGGTAATTTGTCACACCCAATATCTTAGGAAATTGTCGTCCCACCCAACATACTTAGGCTAATCGTGTCGCTACCTCCCACGAATATCTTAGGATAAATTGTCGTTCCACCCACACTAACTTAGGTAATCGTGTACTACCTACATAATCTTTGGCTAATTGTCTTAAACACACACAATAACTTTGGCTAATTGTCGTACCACAAATCAATAAGTAGGCATGTCGTCCCACCACACTAATTAGGGTAAGTGGTCGTTACACCACACTACTTAGGATCCTTGTTCGTACCACACCTCACTAACTTGAGGGTAATGTTCGTACCACCTCATTAACTTAGCGCCTTATCGTCGTCTACCCACTTAACTGTAGGCTTATTTTCGTTACCCAACAACAATAACTTTAGGTAATTGGTGTACCACCTACAATAATCTTAGGATAATCGTCTTACCACCCACCACTTGAAACTTAGGCTTAATTGTTGTACCACCACTATATCTTAGGCTAATTGTCGTACAAACCCACATTTTTAGGCTTAATTGTGTACCTCACCACAATAATCTAGGCTTACTTGTCGTACACCCCACTAATTTAGGTAATTGATGTACCACCCACCTATCTTAGGTATATTTTGTGTCAACAACTAACTTAGGTAAATTGTCGTACCAACCCAAACTAACTTAGGCTAATTGTGTACACACCCACAATACTTTTAGTTAATTGTGTACTACCCCAGCAATAATTAGGATAATTTCGTACCACCCACAATACTTAGGTTAATTGTTCGTACCACCCACACTAATTGGCCTATAGTGTCGTACCACCATCAAATACTTAGGTTAAACCTACGACCACCCACACTTTCCATGGGATTTTTTGTCGTACCACCACACCATACTTAGCGCTAAGTGTATTACACCACAATAAATTAGGTATGTCGTACCAACCACACTACTCTAGGACTGATGTCGCGTACCACGACACACAAACTTAGGTAATTGTCGTTTCCACCCACACTAACTAAGGCTAATTGTCGTACCACCCACATAAACTTGTTATTGTCGTACCCACAATATTTAGGCTCATGTCATACACAACAATAACTTAGGCTAATTGTCGTACCACCCACAATAATTAGGCTAATTGTGTACCTCAAAACTAACTTTAGGCTAATGTCGTACACCACATAAAATTAGGGTTCTCATCGTTACCACCCCTATATCTTAGGCTAATTGTGTCCCACAACATACTTAGGATATTGTCGTCCATGCACATTAACTTAGGTTAATGGTCGTACACACATAACGCTTAGGATAATCGTGATAGTAACCACACTAATTAGGCTAATTGTCGTACCCACACAATTAGGCTAATTGTTGTACCCCATAATATTTAGGGCTAATTGTCGTACCACACCACACTACCTAGGTCTTGTCGTACACCCACAAAATTTAGTGTAATCGTTTAACACCCCCAATACTTATTCTAATTGTCGTACAACGCCACAATGATTAGGATAAATTTTCGTTAAAAATAATTATTCTAATTGTAGTACCTACCCAACTAAACTTCGGCTTAATCGTCGTCAAGACGCCAAATATCTAGTATTGTCGTACACACACTAACTTAGGTAATCGTGTACTTACCACAATAACTAGGCTATAGTCGTACCACACCAATAACTTAGGCTTAATTGTCATACACAAAACAATAACCTAGGCTAATTGGTGTATCCACCACATAACCTTAGGTCATCGTCGTACCACTACAGTTTTCTTAATCTCTCGTCGTCCACCCAACATTTTAGGTCCTTGTGTACAAAAAATAAAATTATGCATTGTCGGACACCCACAAAATCTTAGGTAATCGTATACCACAACTAACTTAGGTATTGTGTTTACCACCCACCAAAATTTAGGTAATTGACGTTACACCACAATCATTTGGATAATCGTGTTACACTTACAATACTTAGGTTAATTGTCGTACACCACACCAACTTAGGATAGTGTGTCAACCCACAATAAACTTAATATAATTGTCGTTACACCCACAATACCTCGCTAATTTCATTTCGTTACCACCCCTCAATTAGGATTATGTGTACTACCAACAATAATTTAGGATAATGCGTTGTACACCCACAATACATAGGTAATTGTCGTACACCACCTAAATTAGGCTACGTGTGTACCTACCCACATTTAACTTAGGTTAAACTCTTACCACACAATATAATGGGTACTTGTGAACCACACCACACATACTTTGTAGTGTTTTACACCACATACTTATGCTAATCGTCGTTCCACCACCCATATTTAGGCTAATCGTGTACACCCAATAAAATAGGCTAAACATATCGTACCAAAACACTACAAATTAGGCTAATCGTGTACCACCAAATAAATAGGAAAATCGTCGTACCACTGACAATTATCTTAAGCTATTTTCGGACACGCATATTGGTAGGCTATGTGTCCATTCACAATAATTCGGTACTGTCGTCCAATCTACAATAACTTAGGCTTAATTGTGTTACCCACACTACACATAGGTCAATCGTGTACCCCCCATATTGGTATATAGTCCCACCACAAAATTTATCTAATTGTCGTACACCACCTAACATAGGCAAAATTGTGTACAAACAACCCTACTTAGGTACTTTGTCGTCCCCACACAATAACATAGGCTTCTGTCTTTACCACCAAAATTCTTAGGGCCTAATGAGTGCCAACCACCAACTAACTAGGCTAAACGTTGTCCACACACAAAATATCTGAGGATAATTTGTGTACCACCCACTTAATTTAGGTGAATCGTCGTAAACCACACAAAATTTAGGTAATTGTCGTACACCACACTCCGCTTAGGCTAATCGTGTACTACACAAAAATTAGGATAATTGTCGTTACAACCCACACCTAACTAGGCTAAATGTGTACACGAACATATTTTGGATCATGTGTACAACCACATAACTTAGGCTCATTGTCGTACCATAAACCTAATTTGGTAATCGTGTACCACCAAATTTTAGGTACAATAGTTCGTACCACCCACAAATAATAGGCTAATTCGTGTAATCACAAAATTATTTAGGGTAATTGTCGTCCACCACATAACATTAGGCTAATCGTCGTTAACCCACAATATTTAGGCTAAATTGTCGTACCCCCCATAACTAAGGCTTATCGTCGTACTAAATAATTAGGCTAATTGTCGTACCACACACAACTACTTATTCTATTGTCGTACCACAAAACAATAACCTAGCTATCTTCGTACCACCCACACTATCTTAGCTAAATGTCGTACACACACTATTGGTAATCGTTGTACCACCGCACAATAACTTAGGCGTATCGTCGTACCACCCACATAATCTATTTCTAATGTTTCTTCCACCCACACTAACTTAGGGCTATTGTCGTACACCCAAACTAATTAGCTAATGTCCGTACCACCCACAAAAACTTAGGTTATATATCGTACACCACATTATCTTAGGCATAATTGTAGTCACCACATATCTTAGTTCTCGTCTTACCAACACATACCATAAGTAATTGTCGTAACAAACATAATTAGGTAAATCGTCGTTACCACACAATAATTAGGCTAAGTTTCGTAACACAATAACTTAGGATAATTGTGTACCCACCAAATATTCTTAGGCTTAATGTGTCACCACCACACCATATTAGGTAATTTGTCGTCCCCACCACACAATAATTAGGTACTTGTTCTACACCAATAACTTAGGCTAATTTTCGTTACACCACAATATCTTAGGCTTTTGTCGTACCACACACTAATAGCTAATCGTCGTACACCAACAATATTTAGGCTAATTTGTCGTACCACACATAACTTGGCATAATCTGTCGTATACCACCAATAACTTAGGTAATTGTCGAACCTCACACAATAAACTGTTGGATAAATTGTCGTCCACAAACACATAATTAGGTAATGCGTACCATCCCACATTAATTTGGGTTAAGTGTCGTACCACCACACTAACTTAGGCTAATGTCGTACCACACATTAAACTTAGGCTACTTCGTCTCGTTATAACACTCAACTTAGGCATAGCTTGTTCGTACGAACACAAAAACTTAGGCTTAATTGTCGTTTAACAACCACAATATCTTATGGCTGAATCGTATCCAACACCACTTAACCTTAGGCTATTGTGGTACCACACAATATTTTAGGCTAATTGTAGTACCACCCACATAATTAGGCTACTTGTCGTACCCACATAATTTCAGGTAAATTGTGTACCTACAATTATTAGGCTTAATTGATTCGTACCCACACTAACTTCGGTCATAGTAGTAAACCAAACAAATTTGGCAAATTGTGTACACCCAAATAATTAGTTAATTGTCGTACCACACAATAAATTAGGAAAATCGTCGTACACCCAAAACCTTAGGATAATTGATTCGTACCACCACATCACCTTGGGTCCACGTGTCGCATAACCCACAATTACTTAGGTTAAATCCTTTTTACCACCACAATATCAGGGATTTTTTGTGTTACCCTACATAGGCACTGATGATTTCCCACCACACTAACTTAGGTACTCGTCCGTACCTCACACAATATTTAGGTGATCGTGTATCACACAATATTAGGTCTTGTCGTACAACCACTAACTCGAGGCTCATTTCCGTACACGCCAATTTAATTAGGTTATATGTCGTACACCCACAATATCTTAGGCTAATGTCCTACCACACACATTAACATAGGTAATTGTCGTACACACAATCACTTAGGCTAATTGTCGTACCACCTCAAAAGCGAACCATAGGCTAATGTGTACCACAAAAATTATTTGTTTATATCGTACACCCACAATATCTTAGGTTAATTGTGTACCACCACACACTTCAGGGATAATTGTCGTCCATTCACATTAAACATAGGTAATTGTCGTACCACCACACTAATTAGGGCTAATGTTGTAAATAATATTTTAGGCTAACTTGTGTAACAACCACATAGTTAGGATAATCGTCGTACAACATTATTTATATTAGGGCTAAGTGTCGTTTGCACCACATACTTAGGATCAATCGTTGTTACCAACACAATAACTGTAGCTCAATCTTCGTACCTCCAAAATATCTTTAAGGCTATTGTCGTACACCCACATAACTAGGCTAATCGTCGTACCACCACAATCTCTTAGGTCATTGTCGCCATAACCAACACTAATTAGGTAATCGTTCGTACTACAACAATAAACTTAGGTAAATGTCGTAAACATAAACTTAGGTATTTGTCGTACACACACTAAGTAGGCTAATTGTGTACCACAACTAATAAGGTAATTTCGTAAGACCCTAATATCTTAGGCTAATTGTCGTACCACCACACTAACTTAGGCTAATCGTCGTACTCAAACAATAAATAGGCTAATAGTCGTAACACACAATAAACATATGGTAATTGTATTACCACCAAACCAATTAACTAGGTAATTGTCGTCCAACATAACATGGTTGTGTACCAACTAAGTTTCTTAGGTAATCGTCGTCCACCACACCAAACTTAGGCTAATGTGTCAGACACAATACACTTATGTAATGTATACCATGCAAATAATTTAGGTAATTGTAGTAGAACCACAATATTTAGGCTATTGTCGTACCACACATAACTTAGGTAATCGACGTAACACTCAATTAGGGTAAGTGTCGTACATTTACACTAACGTAGGTAATTGTCGTCCACCCACACTTACTGAGGCTAATTGTCGTCCAACACATTAACTTAGTTAATTGTGTACCACCACAATTCTTCGGCTATAGTTCATACCCACACACTACACTTAGGCTCTTGGATCCCCACCCCTATTTAGGTCTAATTGTTCGTACAAACATACTTAGGTAATTGTGTACACAACTATTTAGGTAATTGTCGTACACCCAATTTTAGGCTATATGGTCGTACCAACATCACTTAGGCTACTAGTGTACACACAAATAACTTACGGCTTAATTGTGTATACACACACAATATTTAGGTAAGGTCGTACCACCACATAATTAGGCTAATTGTGTATGCCACAAATTACTTAGGGATACATGTCTTACCACAATTCCATAGGTGATTGCTGTACAACACAACTTAGGTCCGTGTCGTACCACCATAACTTATCTAATTGTTGTTACACCACAATAACTAGCTATTCATCGTACCACCATCCAAACTTAGGTACTCGTGTTATTACCATCAATCATTTAGGCTCACGTTGTACACCACCTAAAATAGGAATTTGTAACACCCAATACACTTAGGCTAATTATCATTAATAACACTAACTTAAGTTAAATTGTGTACACCAAATAGCTTAGGCTCATTGTGTAGACACATAATTAGGTAATTGTTGTACACTTATTTAGGTAATCGTCGTAACCCAAATAATTCGGCTAATTGTTACCCCCACACTTAACTTCGGCTAATCGTCGTACACCATAATAATTAGGAAACTCGTCGTACACAAACATTTTAAGTAATTATCGTACACGCAATATTTAGGTATCGTCGTCCCAAACAATAAATTAGGTTACTCGTCTAACCATCCACAATAACTTAGGTCATTGTCGTACACCCATTTAATAGGTATCGACGTACACCACAATACTTTTGGTACTCATCGTTACACCCAAATATCTTGGTGAAACGTCTACCACACTCATATTACTTAGTAATGTCGTCCCACAAATAACTTAGGAACAATCGTTGTTACCACCCAATTCTCTTGGGCAAATTGTCGTACCCCCAACAATACTTAGGTCCTCGTCGTACCCACATATCAACGGCTAGTGTCGTAACACAGTACTTTGGTATTGTGTACACACAATGAACTTCAGGATAATCGTCGTACCACCACATACTTAGGCTAATTGTCGTTACCACAAACTAATTAGGTTAAGTGTTGTACCCACCATATCACTTAGGTTCCTTCTCTACCAACAAATATATGGGCTAATTGTCGAACACCACACTTATTTGGCTACGAGTTTTACACCAAATAACTCTAGGCTTAATGTGTACACAAATACTTCGGTACTCGTGTACATCCACAATTTACTTCGGATAATTATCGTCACAAACACTCATTTGGTAATTTCGTACCCACAATAACTTAGGAAAATGTGTCCCACTGCAATATTTAGTAATTTTAGTACCCAACCGAATATCTAACGGTAATCGTCGTACCATCACAATACCTTAGGCTAATGTCCGTACCACAACCAAATAACTTTAGGCTATGTGTACACACACTAATTAGGCTAATCGTTACCCAAAATATTCGGTAATTTCGTACATCCTATTCTTAAGCCTAATTGTCGTACCCACACTAACTTAGGCACCTAGAGATCAAACAATAACTTAGGTAATTGTGTAACACTACTACTTAGGTAATCGTTTACCAACCCCAAAATTCTTAGGTCAAGTCGTATACAATACTCAGGCTAATTCGTCGTACACCAAACTATCTTAGGCTAATGTTCGTACACCACATCAACACTTAGGAATGTCGTAACACCACAATTATCTCTAGGTACTTGTCGTAACACCCAATTAATTAGCGCTTAATCGTGTATACAACTAATGAAGGTCATTGTCGTACCACAACAATCCTTATGCTAAATGTGTACACAAACCATAACAAGGGTAATTGTCGTACCCCACATATCTTGGCTACTTGTGTTACCCACATTAAACTCTAGGGTAATGTGTAACTACCACAAAATTAGGAATGTGTAAACACACAATAACTTGGTTAATGTCTTACACCCAACTAACTTAGGATATAGTTCGACCACACAACAATCTATAGGGCTAATTGTGTACCACACACTAAACTTAGCACATGTGCGTACTACCACAATAACTTGGCTAATAGTCGTATCACCCACCATTCTTTGGCTAATTGACGTACTGCCACATTACCTTAGGCTAATTGATGGTACCACCACACTAACTTAGGTCATTGTTGTATTCACCAAATTATTAGGTACTTGTCGTGACCCAACACACTAACTTAGGCTATGTGTACACCACAATAATCTTAGGTATTGTATACCACCACAATAACTTTAGTTTGCTTATTTTCGTTACACACAATATATTAGGCTTATTGTCGTACCACCCACTACTAAACTTTAGCTAATCGTCGTATCCACCACATATTTAGGCTTTAATTGGTCGTACCACCCACACTAATTTGGCTAATCGTCGTACTAACACTAACTTAGGGCTAACTTGTCTTACCACAACAATAACTTTGGATTATTGGGTCAAAACCATTAGTTAGGTCATTGTCGTCATCACATCAATTAGGGAAGTGTGTTACCCCTAATTAGGCTAATTGTTGTACCCCACACTAACTTAGGTATATTGTCGTACCACCCTACATTACACTTAGCGCTAATGTGTATACACAATAATTCGGCTAATTGTCGTCCACAAACAAAAAACATAGGCTAATTGTCGTACCCTCCACAATTCTTAGGGCTATCGTCATTCACACACATACACTTGGTAATTGTGGTTAAACACAATATTTAGGGTAATCTGTGTACACCCACAATAACTACGGGTAATGTGTCCCCCCCTACATAATTTAGGTAAATGTGTACCCCAATATCTTAGGCTAAATTGTCGTACCACCAACACTAACTTAGGCTAATTGTAGTACACCAAATAATTAGGTAATTTCGTACCACACAATGACTTAGTCTTAATTGTCTCCAACCACCAATAACTTAGGAAATTGTCGTACCCCCACAATACATAGGATCATTGTCGTACCCCCCATTGACTTCTGGCTAGAGTCGTCCACCAAATTCTAAGGTTAACTTTCCCACAATATATGGGAATTATGTCGTACACCGACACTTACAAGGTAAGAGTTTTACCACAACTCACTGTAGGTAATCGTGTACCACCAAATATCTTAGGTGATCGTCGTACCCACACATCATAGGTACATGTTGTCACACCAACCACAGGTCCATTAGTACCAACTTTCACATAGGTTACTTGTCGTAACCACAAAATTTAGGTTCATGTCTACACACCCTAAATTAGGCAAATTGTGTACCCACCAACATACGGCAATTGTACGTCACCCCCTCCACTAGGTTAAACGAGTACCACCCAATAACCTTAGGGTTTCATCGTACACCCACAATCATATTAGTGTACAATTGTGTTGACACCACACTACCTTAGGATAAATGTAGTAATTCACATTAATTAGGCTAAGTTGTGTACACCACACGAATTAGGCTAATTGTTGTACACCCCAGTATTATCTTTGGCTTAATTGTGTACCAACCACACTCGCTTGGTATTCGTGTACACCAATTTTTAGGCTAATTGGTGTACCACCCACATATTAGGATAAATGTTGTACCACCCACATACTTAGGCTACTCGTCGGCCTCACAATATTTAGCTATAGTCGTTATCCCACACTAAACTTAGGCTAATGTCGTACCCCACAATTTTAGGCTAATTGTCGTTCACCAACTACTTAGGCTATCGTGGTACTACCACAATATTAGGTAATTGTGTACACAACAACAAATTAGGCTAATGTTCGTACCCCCCACATACTTTGGTAAATGTGTCGTCCCACCACACTAATTAGGTAATCGTCGTTAAGACCCACAATATCTTAGGCTAATTGTGTAACACCACATAACTTATCTCATCGTGATATAAACACAATAATTAGGCTAAATAGTGTACACACACTACTAACTTAGGCTAATTGTGATACACAGACAATAACCTTCAGGTATTGTCGTACCACACATACCTTAGGTCTATCGTCGTCCCACCTACGAATCTTAGGTATATCGTCGTCCCACCCAAACAACTTAGTAATTGTGTACCCCCACAATAATTATGCTATCGTGTTACCACACATAACTTAGGCTAATTGTCGTAATCAAACATAACTTAGGACTAAATGTCGTACCACACACTAATTTAGGATAATCGTCGTACCCACCACAATAATTATTCTACTTGTCGTACACCACCACTACTTAGGCTAAAAAACGATATTATCGTACCCACATACTAACTGAGGCTAAATGTCTATACCACCACAATACCTAGGCCTAATCATGTACCACCCTCCAACTTAGGTATGTCGTATACAACCAAATACTTTTAGGTACTAGTCGTGTACCTCACATAACTTAGGTATTCGTTGTACCACCAAACAATCTACCTTGGCTACTTGTCATTACCACCAATACTTAGGCTAATTGTACGTATCACCCAATTCTTAGGTATTGTGTACCTCCACATAATTCGCTAATTGTCGTCCCCACCACAATATTAGGCTAAATTGTCGTACACCAATATCTTAGTTAATGTCATACACCACACACTACTTAGGCTATTGTGTACCAGCACACTATCTTAGGCTAATTGTGTACACCCACAAATTACTTAGGCTAATTGTCGTACCACCCACCATAACTTAGGTAATTGTCGTACACCACAATATCTTAGGCTAATAGTCGTACCACCACATAACTTAGGTAATTGTTGTACCACCAAACAACTTAGGCTAATTGTCGTACACTACATATCTCTAGGTAATTGTGTAAGAACACAATCACTTGGCTAATGTGTACACACAATATCTTAGGTAAGTGTGTACACCCACGTAACTTCGGTAATTGTCGTACACCAAATAACTTCGGAAAATCGTCGTTACCAACAATACCCTAGGCTAATTGTCGTAACCCACACTTAATAGGCTAAGTGTCGTACACCCACAATAAATTAGGTTCTACTCTTACAACCACAAAAATGGGCTAATTGTCGAACCCACTACATTACTTAGGTAAGTTGTTTTATCACAACCAAATAACATAGGCTAATCGTCGTACCACCACTATTTAGGTATTGTCGTACCACCCAAATTAGGGATAATTGTCGTTCACTACAATAACTTCGGTACGTGTCGTACCTCACCTAACTTAGGCTAATTCGTCGTAACTCACTGATAGGCTTTATTGTCGTACTACAACACTACTTAGGCTTAATCGTCGTACACCACAATGGTTTAGGAATATGTCGTACCACCCCACAATATTTATTTAATTGTCGTACCACCACACTAACATTAGGCTAAATTATCGTTCTCACCCCTAACTGAGTGTAATTGTCGGTTACCACACAATAAACCTAAGGCTATCCTCGTAAACTCCATTAGTAATCGTTCGTACTTACCAACAATAATTTTGTCTAATCGTTGTTACACCCACAATCACTTAGGTGTAAACGTTGTACCAACACAATATTTGGCTAATTGTCATACCACTCACCTAACTAGGTATTGACGTACGCCACAATATTTAGGCTAAATGTCGTAACAAACCCAATAACTTAGGCTAATCGTCGTCCACCAAACAATAAATTAGGTTAATTGTTGTACCACCACAATATCTTAGGTAAGTAGTAACATACAATACTTAGGCTAAATCGTGTACCAACAATAACTTAGGCTAATTGTCGTACCACAAACATAACTTAGGCTAATCGTGTAACCACCACAATACTTAGGATTATCATCGTAACACACAATTTTCGGCTCAATGTCGTCTCCACATACACTAATTAGGCTTATATTTGTACACCCATAATTAGGCTCATTGTGTTAACACACAATAAATTAGGCAGATCGTTCGTACACCCAAAAATTTTTAGGCTAATAGTGGTATCCCCCCCAATACTCGGTTCGTCGTGTACACCTAATTCTTAGTAATTGTCGTACCACCCACATCCAAATTAGGTATCGTGTAATACCAAAAATTTAGGCAAATTGTCGTACCCACACTAACTTAGCTAATCGATAGTAACACACAAAATTAGGCTTTTGTAGTACTCCCACATATATCTTAGGCTAATTGCCGTAACACAACACTAACTTAGGTATATTCTACACCACACTATCTTAGGCTATGTCGTAACCCCCACACTAACAGAGGGTAATCGTCGTACCCATCGATACTTAGGCTTAAAGTTGTCCCAAACCAATATTTAGGTAATCGTGTTCCACCAAATAACTTAGGCTAATTCGTGTACAACCCCAATAAACTTAGGATAAAGTCGTACACGAAACACTAACTTGGCTAATCGTGTACCACCCAATAATTAGGTAAACATCGTACCACCCACAATATTTTAGGCTAATTGTGTAACCACCCTACATTAGGTAATTATTTACCACCCACACTAATTAGGCTTAATTGTCGTACCACCACAATAACTTGGCAGATCGTGTACACAAATTTCTTTAGGCCTACTTGTCGTACACACCAATAACTCAGGTATCGTCGTACCCACACACATAATTAGGGTATTGTCGTACCACACCACTAACTGTGGTAATCGTGTATCCACCAACAAAATTTAGGCTAATTTGTCGTACCCCACATAAATTAGGCTTAATGTCGTATACAACTAATAATTTAGGCTATTGTCGTACACACACAATAAACTTAGGCTAATTGTTGTACCAACAAACAATAACTAGGCTAATTGTCGTACACACACTATTCTAGGCTAATTGTCGTACACCCACACTAATTTGGCTAATCGTCGTATACCACCCAAATACTTATGTAATTGTTCGTACCGACACACCATAATTAGATAATTTGTCGTACAAAAACAATAACTAGGTTATTTGTCGTACACACAAACAATAACCTTACGGTAATGTCGTACAACCACAAATATCTTAGCTATTCGGTACGTCCACCACACAACTATAGGCTAAGTGGTGTACACCACAATTCTTGGTTATTCCTATTACACACAATATATGGGTTACTTGATCGTTTACACCCCACATTACTTAGGTAGTTGTTTTACCCACCAATTATATAGTTCATTGTTCTCGTATCTACCCACAATGATCTTAGGCACTAATAGTGTAACACCCACAAAAACTTAGACTAACTAGTAGTAAACCACAATATCTAATGGTCATTGCGTCCCCCCACAGTTAATTCGGCTATTGTCGTACCACCCACTATATTAGGCTTAAATTGTCTACTAAACATAACAAAGGATAATCGTCGTACAACATATCTTAGGTATTGTTGCACCCACATAAATTAGGCTAATTATTCGTTCCACCCACACTAAATGAGGCTAATTGTCGTACCCCACCATACTAGGCTATATGTAACCATCAATTCAGGCTATTCGCGTACTACCCACACACTAATTTTGGTAATCGTCTGTACACCCACAAAAACTTAGGGCTATCGTCGTACCAACCACAATAATATTTAGGCTAAGTCGTAACCACAATAATTTATATATCGTTGTACCACATATAACTTAGGCTTCATTGAATATACCACCAACACTAACTTGGTAATTGTCGTACACCAACAAAAATTAGGTAATCGTCGTACACACAATATATTATGCTTAATTGTCGTACCACCACATTAAACTTAGGCTCATTGAGTACACCAACCATTCTTAGGCTAATTGTCCCGTACCACACTCTCCATAGGTAATCGTCGTAAACACCCACTCTAATTAGGCTAATTGTAGTACACCAAAATCTCTAAGGCTCATTTGCCGTAGACCACACTAACTTAGGCTATTGACGTACCACAACAATATTTAGGTAATTGTCTGTCCACTACAATAATTATGGCTAATTGTTTGTACACACACAATATCATAGGTAATCGTCGTCCAACAATCATTAGGCTAATCGTGTCCCACACAATAAATTGGCTAATTGTGTCCACAACACTCCCTTAGGTACTGTGTACCACCAATGCTTTAGTATAATAGTGTACCACCCACAAAATTTTAGGCTCATTGTGTACACAATAATTAGGCTGATTCATTTACACCACTCTAACTGAGGGTAATTGATCGTCACACAAAATCTTAGGTAATTGTGAGTACCAACATCATAATGTCATTGCGTAACACACACTAATTTAGGCTAATTGTCGTACACCGCAATATCTTGGCTAATCGTGGTACAACCACAATAACTTAGGTATGTCGTCCATCACAATAATTTCGGCTAATTGTCGTACACCCACACTAACTTAGGCTAATTGTCGTACCACACAATATTCTTAGGTAATTGTGTAAGACACAATAGCTTGGCTAATCGTTCGTAGCACATTTTCTTAGCCCAAGTGTGTAACCCACAGCTTAACTTTAGGTAATTGTCGTACCACCACAATAATTAGGATAATCGTCGAACACCCCCACATACTTAGGTAATTGTCGTACACCACACTAACTTAGGTAAGTGTTTACCACATCAAGAAACTTCGGTAATTCTTACAACCCAAATATCATGGGCTAATTGTGAAACACACCCACTTACTCTTAGGCTAAGTGTTGTCCCAACCCCAATACAATTGGTAAATGTCGTACAACAAATATTTAGGCTACCTGTGTACCACACACCAAACTTAGGATAATTGTCGTACCCACATAAATAGGTAAGAGTCGTACCCAACAATAACTTAGGTAATCGTGTACACCCACATGGACTTAGGCAAAATGTTCGTACACCCCACTAAACTTCGGGTATGGTCTGTGCACCACAATATCTTAGCTATTGGTCGTACACCCACAATACATTAGGTAATGTGTAACACCCACTAACTTAGGCTAACTCATCGTACCCACCCACACTTAATTATTTATATTATATATATTTTTATACCCACCTCTCCCCCACCACGGGATCTGAGGTACACCCCCCCTAACTTAGGCTAATTATCTTACACCGCACTACTTGTAAATGTCGTACCCACACAAATAACATAGGATGATCGACGTACCACCCAAAATTTTTTAGTCTATAGTCGTACAACTATACTTCAGGCAAATCGTCGTTCACACACAATATCTTAGGTTAATTGTCGTACCCACCCACACTAACTTAGGCCTAAATCATAAAAGTGTCGTACAACCCACATTATTAGGTTAATCCTTTACCCCACAAACTCATGGGTTAATTGTCCGTAACTACATTACTTAGTAGTGTTTTCACACAAATAACTTAGGTATGTCGTTACCACCCACAATATCTCTAGTTATCGTCGTACACAACAAACTTGGGCTAATTGTCGTACCCACAATAACATAGGCTAAGTGTGTCCACCCACACTAAACTTAGGTAATGTCGTACACACACTAATCTTAGGTTTAATTGTGTAACCACAATTAATTCGGTTAACGTGTAACCACAATATCTTAGGTGATTTGTGTACCACCCACAATATTTAGGCTAATGTCGTAACACCCACATAACTTAGACTAATTGTAGTACCACCAAATCTAAGGCTAATTTGCAGTTACCACCACAGTAACTTAGGCTAAATGTCGTACACACAATTCTTAGGTTATAGTCCTACACGAAACTAATTAGGCTAATCGTCGTAACACCACAATCTTTTAGCTACTTGTCGTACACATAACTAGGTAATTATCGTCCACACATAAAATGAGGCTAATTGTGTGCACCCAAAAACTAGGTATCATGTCAACACTCATTTAGGTATTCGGTCGTACTACAACAATACTTTAGGTAATCGTTGTACCACCCCAATTAATAGGTAAACGTTTTACACCCACAAAAACCATTCGGCTAATTGTCATACACCACATTACTTCGGTAATTGTCGTACCACCACACTAACTTGGCTACTGTCGTACCACCCACAAAAAACTTAGGTATTGTCGTACACAAATCATTGGTCATTGTCGTACCCCCACAAATAATATAGGCTAATCGTTTGTACACATCATTAGGCTAATTGCTATCCCCCACCCCACTAATTAGGTTCTTGTGTACCAATCACAAAAAATTCGTTATGTCGTACACAAATATATTTAGGCTAATTGTCGTACACCCCCAATAACTTTAGGTCATTGTTGTTACAAACTCATTATCACTAAGGAAAATTGTCGTTCACCACAATAACTTAGGTAGTGTCGTACACCCACCACTAACTTAGGCTAATCGTTCGTATCCACACATGAATTAGGTATTGTCGTTACACCCACAATTTATCCTAATGTGGTGCCACAATATCTTAGGCTATTTGTACGTACACCAACAATACCTTTAGCGTATCGTGTCCACACTAACATAGGGTAAATGTAGTACCACCACAATATTCAATGCTAATTGCCGTACCACCCACATACTTAGTTATTGTGTACACAACAATTTCTTAGGTAATTGTCTACACACAATAAACTTAGGCTAATTTGTTGTACCCCCACAATATTAGGTCATCGTCGTACACCCACAATCAATTAGGCTATTCGTTACCAACCACAAATAATTAGGGTAATGACGTACTCACACACGTAAAATTAGGCTAATCGTGTACCACCCACAATGATTTAGGATAATCGTCGTCACACACAATATTTTAGGCCTAATTGTGTACCCAATTAAACTTAGGTATATCGTACACACATAAATGCGGCTAATTGTCGTACCCACCCACAATAAACTAGGGCTAATATGTACACCCTAATTAGGCAATAGTGTATCCAAAATAATTTAGGTCTAAACGTTTTACCACCAACAATAAAATAGGTAATCGTTGTTACCCCACATAACTTTGGCTAATTGTATCCACCACATAACTTAGGCTAATTGTCGTACCAACACAATTCTTAGGCTAATACGTGTATCACACACTAATGGGCTATGTCGTACCACCAACAATAATTAGGCTAATTGTTGTTACAAACAAAATTTAGGCTAATGAGTACACCACAATAATTAGGGTAATCTTTCGTACACCCACAATAACTTAGGCTTATTGTCGTACCACAAAACTACCTTAAGGCTAGATCGTCGTACCAACCCAATACTTTGGTAATATCGTACCCCCACAATATTTTTAAGCTAATTGTCGTACATCCACATCACTTAGGCTAATTATCGTAACACCATCAATAGGGTACATGTCGTTCACCAAAATACCTTAGGCAGATGTCGTACACAAAATTTCTAAGGCAAATTAGTGTACACCCACAAAAAATCAGGCTAACTCGGTGTACACAAAATATCTTATGCTAATTGTGTTCACAACACTATTAGGCTACGTCGTTGATACCACAATATTTAGGCTCAAATTGTGTACACCCACTCTAAACTTAGGTAAATCGTTCGTACTACACAAAACTTAGGCTAATTGTCGTACCACAAACTAATAGGCTTCCTTGTGTACCCAAACAAACAATACTAGGGTAATGGTGTACCCACACTGATCTTTAGGCTAGTGTGTACCCATAACTTTGGTACTCGTGTACTACCACAATAACTTAAGCAAATTGTGTACCACACACATAACATCGGTAATTGTCGTACCAAAAACAATACTATGGCTATTTGTGTACCACACACTAATTAGGTAATCGTGTCCAACCACAATATCTAGGTATCGTGGTCTCACACACCCCAAACCCTGTTATAGGGGTGGGGGGGGAGGGGTGGGAGGGGCTAAGTGTGTACACCACAATTACTGTAGGTACTCTTCTTACACCACATCTCATGGGCTAATTGTCGTAACACCCACATTCCATAGGCTAAGTGTTTTACAACCAAGAATTTAGGCTATTGTCGTACCACCCACATATTTAGGTAATGTCGTAAAAAACACAATAACTTCGAGTAAATGTAGTAACACACAATTCTAGGCTATTAGCCGTACCCACAACGAAATTAGGCTCATTGTGTACCACCAAATATATAGGCTAATGTCTTCCTACAACAAAAACTTAGGAAATCGTCGTTACCACCACAATATCATAGGTCTAATTGTCGTACCACCACACTAAACTTAGGCTAATTATCGTTCAACCCCTCACTAACTGAGGTAATTGTCGTACCACAAAATAAACTAGGTATAGATCTGTACCCTCAATTTAGGATATTCGCCGTATCTACAACTAATATTTGGGCTAACATGTTGTCCACCACAATAAACATAGGCTATTCGTCGTACCACAAATAAAGAGGTAATTGGTTCGTACAACAATAAAAAAGGCTACCTGTTGTACCACACATAACTTAGGTTAATTGATTACCACCACAATAACTTAAGGTAATGGTCGTACACACAAAACATTAGGCTAACTGTCTGTAAAACTAATTAGGGCTCATTGTCGTACACACATCCTTAGGATTGATGTACCACACTACCTTAAGCTTAATAGTTTACACCACACTAAACTTATTCTAAGTGTGTTTCCAACTAACTTATGATACTTGGTCGTATAAACTAACTAAGGCTAATTGTACGTACACAATTAACTTAGGTCATTGTTACCACCCAAATTCTTAGCTATTCGTCATACCACAACACTAATTAGTCCTATGTCGGGGGTTTTTATTTTACCACAAAACACAATAACTTTGGCTAATTGTCGACACAACCAACAATATTTTAGGCTAATTGTAGTACCCTCCAAAACCAATATTCTTAAGGCTAATTGTAGTACAACATTATATAATGTCCTTGCGTAAACACAAAATATTAGGTCTGTAGTCAGCCATTATATTAGGTAAGTGTCGTAACACACTACTTAGGCTAATTGAGGTCCACACACAATCACTTGGTAATTGTTGTACCTACAATATCTTAGGCTAATTGTTTGTCCCCACCACATAATAAGTGGCTCATCGTTCGTAAACCTACATAATTCGGTAATTGTTCCAACAATAATTACTACTTGTGGTCACCACAAACTATCTCTTAGGCTAATTGTCGTACACCACATAACTTAGGCTATCGTGTACACAATCTATTAGGACGTGTGTACACCCACTATATCATCGGCTAATCAGTGACCACAACAATAAGGCTAATTGTCGTACAACCCACATAACTTAGGCTAATGTCGTAACAAATTACTTGGGCTAATTGTCGTTATCACACAATATTTAGGTATTGTCGATACCCAAAATTCCTTATGCTAATCGGACGTACCGCCAAATATTTAGGTAAGTGTTTGACCCAATATCTTAATTATTTGTCGTACACCCAATAAATTAGGCTATTGTCGTTACCACCACCACTAACTAGGCTAATATCGTACCAACACTACTTAGTTGGTAATAGTTCGTACTTACCCAACAATCATTTCTTCTCATTCGTTGTACACAACTAATTTAGGCTATCGTTGTACCACACAAACATTATTTCTACTTGTATCAACCACACTAATGAGGCTCATTGTGATACCTCCACAAATTATTTAGGCTAATTGTAGTACCACCACAAATATTAATGCTATTGGTTCCACCCCATTATTTTAGGTAGATTGTGTACACACACAATGTTTTAGGATAATCGTCGTACCACCCTCAAAATTTTAGGCTATGTGTAACCCACATAAATTGGCTTATCATCGTTACTCACCCCAAAATCTTAGGTAATTGTCGTACCCCCCAATACTAAGGCTAATCGTCGTTACCAACAAAATAGGTAAAAGTCGTACCTCCAAATACCATAGGGCTAATTGTCGTACCACACAATATCTTAGGTTAATTGTCGTAAGAACACAATACCTTAGGCTAATCGTCGTACAACCACATTATCTTAGGCTAGTGTCGTAACCACCCCACAGTAGTAGGTCTAATTGTCGTTCCACACACGAACTTTTGAAATCGTCGTACCACCCACACAACTTAGGTAATTGTCGTAACCCACTCACTAACATAGGCTACTGTGTACCCGCCTACACTTAGGGTTACTTCTTTAAACACAATATTGGGCTAATAGTGTGAACCACACACATTACTTTAGGCTAAGTGTTTTACCAAACACAATAAACATGGCTAATTGTCGTACCACCACAATTATTTAGGCTAATCGTTTTCGTACACCCAAGAACTTCGGGGATAATTGTCGTACCACCAAATAACTTAGGCTCACGTGTCGTAACCCACATAACTTTAGGTTAATCGTTGTACACCCACACAGATTTGGCTATTGTCGTACCACACAATCCGTAGGTAATCGTCGTGCCACAGAATAATCTTAGGCTAATTGTCGTACACCACAATACTTAGGCTAATCGTCGTAACACCCACACTAACTTAGGCTATTGTAGTTAACCCCACACTATCTAAAGCTAATTGCCGTACAACCCACACTACTTAGGCTAATTGTGCGTTAACAAAACAAATTTAGGTTCTAATTGTCCTACCACCCACAATAATTAGGCTCATTGTTGTACACACACTATCTAGAAATGTCGTACCACCACAATTAATTAGGCTACTGTGTACACCACCAATCAATTAGGTACTAGTTGTACCACAAACCACTAAAACTTAGAAATGTGTAAACACAATGATTTAGGATAATGTAGTACCACCACATATTTTTAGGTATTTTTGGGGGATTTCCGGTATTTTTACCCAATCACTAGGGCTACTTATCCGTACCACATTATGAGGCTACTTGTGTACACCACAATATTTAGGGTAATAGTATCACCCAATACTTTTTTTTTTCTAAACAATGTAATTGCCGTACAGCACACACTAATTTAGGCTAATTGTCGTCCACAGTAATTCTTGTAGGTAATCGTGTACATCCACAATAACCTAAGGCTAATTGTCCGTGCACCACACTACTTGGTAATTCATCGTTCCACACATACACTTAGGCTTATCATCGTACCACCCCACAAAATTCTTAGGCTAATTGTCGTACCAACACTAATTCGGCTAATTGTCGTCACAACTATCAATCGGTAATTATCGTAAACGCATATAGGAAATTGTGTACACACAACTTCGGATGATACGTGTTTACCACCCACAAATTTGTCGTTAATAGGTCGTCAGCACCACAAAACTAAGGTCATCGTGTCACCCAACACAAAATTTAGGCAAAATTGTGTACCACCACATAACTTAGGTAAGTGTCGTACACCCAAATTACTTAGGTTAATCCTCTTACACACCGCTCTTCTGGGATACTTGTGTACACCCTACACTTCCTTAGGCTAGAGTTTTACACACACTAACTTCGGTAATCGGGTACCACACAAATATTAGGTAATCGTCGTGACAGCACACAAACTTTGGACATTGTCGTCCCACAATAAATAGGTAAGTGTTTACACCCACTAATTAGGCTTAATCGTCGTACCCCACACTTCAATTAGGTTACTTGTCGTCCACACAATCAACTTAGGCTTACGTCGTACCACCACAATATCTTAGGCTAATTGTGTACCACCACATATCTTAGGCAATCGTGTAACACCCACAAAAACTTAGAATATGTAGTACCACCCCAAAATCTAAGTGCTAATTGCCGTACACCCACAGTTATTCAGGTAATGTGTACACCACAAACTAAATCTTAGGCTTATTGTCTACCAACAATAACTATAGAGCTAAATCGTCGTAACACCCACATATCTATAGGTAATTGTCGTACACCCATCACTAACTTTAGGCTGAATTATCGTACACCACACTAACTGAGGTATTGTCGCTACCACCCAATACTTAGGTATCATGTACCCTCTTTAGGCATTCTGTTGTATTACCAACAATAATTTAGGTATCGTGTTGACCACCACAATAACTTAGGCTAATCGTTGTACCACCACAATACATTATGCAAATTGACAAACACCTCACACCAAACTTATGGCTACTTGTCAGTTCCACCACATATATCGGCTATTTGTTCGTACAGCACAATAACTTAGGCTTATTCGTGTACCAAACAATCCCTGGCTAATTGTCGGACAACAAATAATTAAGGTAATCGTTGTACCACCCACAATAATTGGCTAATTGATCTTACCCCCACCTTAATTTAGGCTAATTGTCGTTACCAATCAACAAAAATTAGCTTATCGTTCGTACACAATCTATTGGCTATTGTGTACCCCCACATAATTAGGTAATTGTTGTACACCACAATAATTAGATAATTGTCGTACACCACCACTTAGTAAAGTGTTCGTCCCCCCCACTAATTTAGGTAACGTTCGTACCCCAACACTGATTAGGTCATTGTGTAATACACAATAATTATCTATTCGTCGTGCACCCACAAAATAAGGTTACAATGTGTCCCATACTCTTAGGCTAATCGTCGTAAACAACACTCACTTAGGCTAATTGTTAGTACACCACAATATCTAGGCTAATTGCCCGTACCACCACATAAATTAGGTAATTGTGTACACCAACACTATCTTAGGTAATTGTTTCCCACATCAAAACTTAGCTAATTGTTGTTACACCCACAAATATCATAGTAATCGTCGTACCACACACAATAATTAGGTATCCGATGTACCACACAAATCATTAGGTAAATTGTCGATACACAAACATAATTTGGCTAATGTCGTAACAACTGATTTAGGTTCTATGTCTACCACCACAATATTTTGGCTAATGTCGTACACCCACACTAATTAGGCTAATTATGTACCACCACACTCAACTGCGTGCTAATTGTCCGTACCCCCCAAATATTTAGGCTATTGTAAGTACCAATCAATAATTATGTAATTGCCGTACCACCACACATAATTTAGGCTTACTAATTGTGCTACACCGTAATATCGTAGGTATCGTCCGTACTCCACAATACTTGGCTAATTGTCGTTCCACCACACTAATTCGGCTAATCGTCGTACACCCACATAAACTTAGGTTATCTCGTACCCCCCAAACCTTAAGGCTAATTGTCGTCCCACCCCATAATTAGGGCTAAATGTCGTACCAACATTACATTAGGCTAATTGTCGTACCACCACAAAACTTAGGATAATCGTCGTTACAACACTAACTTAGGCTAATTGTCGTACCACCCAAATACCCTATAGGCTACTTGTGTACACCCACAATAATTAGCTAATTGTCGTAGGCACACAATACTTAGGAAATCGTCGTACCCCCACCATATCTTAGGCTAAGTGTCGTAACCACCCAAGTAATTTAGGATATTTCGTACACATACAATAACTTAGGATAATTGTCGTACACCACAATACTTAGATCTTAATTGTTACCACCCCACACAAACTTAGGCGAAGTGTGTACCACCACAATAACCTTAGGTTTAATTCTTTTACAACCTCACAATACATGGGCTAATTGTCGAACCTACACACACTACTTAGGCTACGTGTTTTACCAACTACAACTAACTTCAGGCTAATCGTCGTACACACAATATTTTATTCTAATCGATCGTACCACCACACAAATTAGGTCATTGTCGTACCACACACAATCACTTAGGCTAATCTGTATACATGGAAACAATATTTAGGCTAATCTGTCGTAGAACCACAAGAATCTTAGGCTAATTGTCGTACACCAACAATAAACTAGGCTAATTATGTACACCCACTCCAATTAGGCTCATCGTCGTTACCAAACAATAATTTAGGCAAATCGTTGTACCACAATAACTTAGGTAATGGTTGTCCCACCAAAAAACTTGGCAAAAAGTCTCCCACCAAAAACTTAGGTATTCGTAACCCCACATATTGGGGCTATTTTTTAAACACCAAATTAGGTAATGTGTACACCAACAATAACTTAGGCTAAAGTCGTACACCCACAATTGGCTAATTTTCTACCCCCCAATACTTAGGCTTTGCTACCACAACAAAATTTGGAATTTCGTACCCCCCACAATTTCTTTGGTAATTGGTACCCCCACAATAACTTATAAGTTACCACCCAAATTAGGTAAAATTTTTGTACCCCCACAAAAATTGGCTAATTTCGTCCACCCCCAAAATTGGTAATTGTCGTACAACCCCCAAAAATTTGGTAATGTGTACCCCAATAAATTAGGCTAAATTTTACCACCCCCAATAACTTAGGTAATGTGTACCCCACATAATTAGGTTAATTTCTACCCCACCAAAAAAGGCTAATTGTGTACCACCACA